>CM066606.1:3477500-3492500 GCA_033816785.1 Picus viridis
ATATATATATATATATATATATATATGTATATATATATATACATACACACTTATATACAAATATTTTTCCTCCAGTACAGTTTTTTTCCACACTCAGACATATTCAATCTTTGTGACAGAAGGCAGGTAAGTTGTTTTTTGTTCTATTTTATGCTCTTTTTTGCCCCATGGGGAGATGAGATTCCTTTGGTAACATTTCTGATGCCTTTTATTCTGTGTCACTGATATGGGGGGGGAAAAAGGTATGTATCTACTGATGAGCATCAGTCAAAAAAACCCACTTTTTTTTTTTCAACCCAAAATGGAGGCAATTGGACATTTGTGGATTTGTATACCCAGATGAGAAAGCCAAATACTAAATTAATGTATTAACAGTGTTTATAGTTTTATTACCCTGTAATTATATCATACCTCCTGATTGCTTTTCTTTTCATCCCAGTCTATAAAATGTAGCTGCCTGAACCTGTTTTGAATGTCTGCACTTCTAGTGTTAGACCAAGTGATGTTTTGCCAGGTTCAGTGGAAGAAAAGGCAGTTGTGGGGATGGAATTGTTACTCTGGAGAGTTTCAATGCCTGCCAGCCATCAGAAGGTGAACCAGAGACAGCTGGAGACTTGGTCTGGGCCAGTAGCTATGTTTGGCATCCTTTCTGCCAGGCTGCGTGGAAGGAGTAATTAAATGCAACCTTGAGCAGCAGTGGCTGGAAAGTTACAGCAAGGCTGAGTTGAGTAGTTTCAGGGATTTTTAACTGCCACTAGTTGCAAAAAAAAAAAAAAAACAGGGAAGAGGGAAATGTTTATCAGTTAAGCTGCCCAGGGAACTGGTGGAGTTACTATCACTTGAAGTGTTTAAAAACCATGTAGAGGTGGCTCTTTGGGGCATGGTATAACTGTCACTGGGTTGACAGTTGGATTTGATGCTCTCAGAGGGCTTTTCCAGATGAAATGATTCTGTGATTCCATGATAAACTAGGAAAGAAACCAGCTGTGAGCATGTTCTCAAATGCAAAGCCTTCCAAGGACACTGTTGACTAAAACTTAACTGCTGATGTTAATATCTGTTAGTTGGCAAGAGAAAAAAAAAACCACACACAACAAAACAACCTTTGCATATTTCTCTGTATTTTTATTAAATACATATCCAGAAAGCTTAAAATCAGCCATGTTATCAGCTTGCCTTCCTAACTGCAGTAACTCTACAAAAGACAGCATCTTGGCTAATCACTGAAGCCCAGGATGGAACATCATCATTACTTGATGTTCCTCTGATAGTTTGATGACACACCACAGCTGGTCTTGGCTTTGTTCACGCTTGTGGTGCAACAGCTGTTTCACCTAAAACTCTACTTTCATCCAGAAGAAGACCTTTTATTTTACCTGTTCATCATTTATTAATTAAAAAAATGCTAACATACATGTTATTTTTGTTTCATGACTGAATCCAAATGTCAAGAAGTATGAAAATAGAGGTTATGCACCGATTGCTTTGGACCACTCTCACTGACAGTCCAAGTTTCCTTCTGCTGACTTTGGGCAGCAGCTTCTGCAATGCATGTCCCAAAGAGACATGTGATGGAAAGCAATCCCCTTATCCACATAATTTCATAGAAATAAGGCAGCATTTGGCCATTGCTACATCTGTCTGCTGCAGATGTCTGTGGGGTGGAAAATGGGAGGGTTTTGGCAGCAAGGCAACTGTGTGGTAATTTTTAGGAGGAGTACAAAGCAATATTTTCAGTTGACAATACAAGGTAGTTGGTCCAATGAAATAATAGAGAGAGATGCCTTGGGAAGAAATGCTGCAAGGCTTGAAATAATTACTTCTAAGCAAGGTTTAGGTTTTATATTCTACCTGACAACCTCTGAAGTTTTCATGGGTAGGTCTTGTAACTGATGCTACACAGCTTATAGTAAATGTACAGAAGCATTGTCCCACCATATACAGTGGTTTTCAGTGAGCACAACTGCCTCCATGTGGGGAGTTACACAGAGCTAGAAGAGAAATATGTCAGTTCTGGCTGAACAAGTATGACAAGAAGTATGACAGTCCTGCAAGTGGAGGCTACCTGGATTTGTGGATTGAACATAATGTTAGAAATAATGAGAAACTCACCTTGGGTCCAGAGAAGGGCAACACAGATGCTGAAGGGTTTGAAGAAACAGGTCTTATGAGAAGCAGCTGAGGCAACTGGTGGTGTTTACTTTGGAGAAAAGAAGGGTGAGAGGAGATCTTCTGGCTCTCTACAACTCCCTGAAAGGAGATTGGAGGAAAGTAGGGATTGGTCTCTTCTCCCAAGTAGAAAGCAACAAGAGGACAAGAGGATTCAGCCTCAAGACAACAAGAGGATTCAGCCTCAAGTTACACCAAGGGACATTTAGGAAAGATTATTAGGAAAGATTTCTTAGTGGAAAGGGTTGTCAAACCATGGAACAGGTTGCCCAGGGAAGTGGTTGAATCATCATCCCTGGAGGTCTTTAAAAAGTACACAGATATTTAGCACCAGACTTGGTAGCATTAGGGGACGATTTGGCTCAATAATCATAAAGGTCTCTTCCAACCAAAATAATTATATGATCCTATGATTCTAAATCCAGTGGTGGGAGCTACAGAAAAAAACATGGAATCAGATACATTTTCTCCTCCTCAGCTTCATCTAACTTTAAATGTTTTCCACACAAGTTCTTCTACTTGTGTTCCTGAAGCCACTTCACCATCAGTTCACTTCCATTTTAAAGGAGCCTGTGGCTCAGTTTAGTGGAGAATGGGACAGAGCTTTAGCTAATGACTGGAGAGGGACAGCTTTCTGGTATATTCCCATAAGCCTGAACTGCTTATGCTTACATGTGAGAGCACTGCCCCAGGTTGTCAGTTTTGGCTTATTGTAGGTCAGAGAGCTCATCCTCACTGTGTTGGGTGTGTAGCTGTCACCTCCAGCTCTAATAGCTAAGCAGAGCATATTTCCTGGTGCACTTCTGTAAATTAGCCACTTGGATTTCAAGAATGGCAGAAAATAAGCACTAAGCACTGGACAAAACTTCTGCTCAGTGACTTGACCGTGGGTGGAGAGGGGTGGTCAGGAAGGAGGGTTCATAAGCTGATGTATAAACTGTCAGGGGTAGGAGATCACATTTTTCATCTTCCTTTCCCCCTATTCCCCTGATACTCCATTGGAGGGTCTCTATCTTGGACACAACACAGAGCAGTATGGAGATGTGTGTAGCTATTTGTTCTCTGCTGAAGACTCAGCTCCAGCCTTCCATGAACAGCAGAGCCAAGAAGATCTTAAGGTAAAATTTCCACTGCTACCTGTGGGAATTTTACCACGGGAAACAGTACAGGTCTGGGCCCAGCGTGTGAGATTGGCCTGTGTTTGCCAGGGGTTTTGTTGACACTGAAGTTCCTGAAGAGAGATAACCATTATGATGGCCAATTGATACTTAACAGTGTCCTGTCTGGGCTTGCCTGGATGTATGATTCACTTCAAATGCTTTTTGCTTTGAGTCAATCGTATGGCTTCTGGCGCTGGAATTTTTAGCAGAGAGAGAGAGACACTTGCTGATTTTGAAATCTCTTGGATGTGCAAGCAATGCACTAATTTTTGGGGGTGCAAGCATAGCCTTGGCTTTCTGTGGTGGTGCAAATTTGGCATAGTCTTCTTTGAGGTCTTGGTCTTCAGCCTTTGATCCTGTGTCTAACTGACTTGAGACCACGCTCAACTTTAAATGGTGCAGCTCAGGGCTGTGTCTCAGGAAAGGGCTGCTACTTTGGCACCCCTAGCCTTCTCCTGACTGTGTTCCAGTCATTATTGTGGAATTTCCTCTCTTTCCTCTCTTATACTTGTAATTCTTGGCCTCAGATCCAGCCACACATTTTGCATGGGAGTTATCTTTATTGGCTCCCATTGGATTATCAAATGCTTGGAGAAATGTATGTGGTAAGGGATTTGGGTCCCCAAGACTTGAGATCCTCATACTAAGGTAGGTACATTGTGTTACCAGTCAGGACAACCTGACAGTTGCCAAGCAATGTAACTGATGTACCATTAGTTCATAGAGTCACAGGGTGCTAGGGGTTGGAAGGGACCTCCGAAGATCATCGAGTCCAACCCCCTGATGGAGCAGGACCACAGAATCCAGCACAGGTCACACAGGAACACATCCAGATGGGGCTTGAAAGTCTCCAGAGAAGGAGACTGGGGAGCCTGTTCCAGTGCTCTGTGACCCTCATAGTTCTGATTTTCAAAGCACTGTGTTTAGAGAGAT
Organism: Picus viridis; assembly: GCA_033816785.1. Classification (NCBI taxonomy): domain Eukaryota; kingdom Metazoa; phylum Chordata; class Aves; order Piciformes; family Picidae; genus Picus; species Picus viridis. Next base: position 3,481,763 of record CM066606.1, read on the forward strand.
GTCTTCCCTGAAAACTGAGCAGAGTCGTAAGAGAACAACGTGGGCAGCCTTCACTAAGTATCTGGGGTATGATCCATTCTGGTTGATCTTTGACCCACTTTTCAATTGCTATGTTGTAAAACATATATGCTGAGTACAAGCAGGTGAGCTCTCCCATCTATTCCTTTGCTTTTCCAGCAAGTGCATGTGTCCTTTCCCCCCCCCTCTATATATATATCCAGCAATTTTATCCTATGCCAAAGTTTGGAATGATTGCTCGTTTAGTAGATTGGTCTGCAAGACTGTAGGAATAAATTACTTACTGCCACACCTAATATTTTAAGGGCAAGAAGATGGTGTGTTGTTTAGATACGAGTTGTGTAAGCAGGAGAGAGTATTTTTATCCAAAATCCACTTTTACCCCTTTTATCCAAAAGCCTAAATAATCCCCACCCCAAGTTTCAAACATGATTATGTATGACAATGAATGGATGGATTGGCATGAATTAAATACAGTACTTATGAACTGATTATGCATGATTTCTATTGTCATAAAATGTTTATTAAAGATAATGTCAGCTGCATGTCAGCTTCTGCATTTTTAGTTGCTTTTAAATCTTAGTAGAACAAACAAGAAAGAATTCTCCACTTCAATTCTTACATTCAGGGTGTAGCTCTAGGTCTTGGACTATGAAAATGGTTGGAAATTGTTGGGTTTTAGTCATGCAGAATTTCCACTTGAAACCAGTAAGGGTTTGGGTGACTGGGGATTGTCCACAGATGTATATAGTTTGGTAGGGCTGAAACCACACAGAGTGTACCAGTTGAAAACAAAACAAAACAAAACTGGTTGAAAAGAGCTTGTCCTACGTGGAAGGAAGAGCTGTTTATATAGCCATTAACTACATATACATTATATGACATAATATTCTATTCTATTCTATTCTATTCTATTCTATTCTATTCTATTCTATTCTATTCTATTCTATTCTATTCATTCCATTCATTCCATTCTATTCCATTCCATTCCATTCCATTCCATTCCATTCCATTCCATTATATTACATTATATGATTGTAAAATGTAATATATAATATTATGATATTATATGGTATTGCATTACATTACATTCTATCACATTACATTACACAATCACACAGAATCACAGAATCAATAAGGTTGGAAAAGACCTGAGAGATCATCAAGCCCAACCTGTCACCCAACACCTCATGACTAACCAAACCATGGCCTCAAGTGCCACGTCCAATCCCCCTTGAACACCTCCAGTGACGGCGACTCCACCACCTCCCTGGGCAGCACATTCCAATGGCCAAGAACTTTCTCCTCACCTCGAGGCTAAACCTCCCCTGGCACAGCTTGAGACTGTGTCCTCTTGTTCTGGTGCTGGTTGCCTGGGAGAAGAGACCAACCCTCACCTGGCTACAACCTCCTTTCAGGTAGTTGTAGAGAGCAAGAAGGTCTCCCCTGAGTCTCCTTTTCTCCAGGCTAAACAACCCCAGCTCCCTCAACCTCTCCTCACAGGGCTGTGCTCAAGGCCTCTCACCAGCCTTGTTGCCCTTCTCTGGACATGTTCAAGTGTCTCAATGTCCTTCTTAAATTGAGGAGCCCAGAACTGGACACAGGACTCAAGGTGTGGCCTATACCAGTGCTGAGTACACTTCCAGAGTAATGGTGAGGGTTTATATGTGACCAGTGATTCTGGATCCTTCCTCTTCATGTGACAACCTGTTCCAGTGCTGTACTACCCTCATGGTAAAGAGTGAGGGCAGGCAGGAACAGGGTAGGAAGGCAAGAAAGCAGAATGATTCAGGAAACTTTCCAATCTGCCCAGAACCTACATTATATTACATTACATTACATTATATTACATTATATTATATTATATTATATTATATTATATTATATTATATTATATTATATTATATTATATTACATTACATTACATTACATTACATTATATTATATTATATTATATTATATTATATTATATTATATTATATTATATTATATTACATTATATTATATTATATTATATTATATTACATTATATTATATTATATTATATTATATTATATTATATTATATTATATTATATTATATTACATTATATGATAGTAAAATGTAATATATAATATTATGATATGACATTACATTACATTATATTATATTACATTACATTACATTTTATGATAGTACATTATATGATAGCACAAATTATGTAATAAACAATATAATATATATAAGACAGATATAGGTAAAATAAATTAATAAATAGATTGATAAATATTTTAATATTATTTTTAAAGTGGAGGTTGAAGAGGGGAAATAGCCACAAACTAAAGCTCATTGTTAATCTTTATGGGGAGATGACTACATGACTTTGGACCCGCAGCTGTAATTTTCATTGCTTTAATCCTCACACTGGAATCCTCGGAAGGGAAAAGCTTTAGGAATACTTCCTGTTCATTTTGGTTGAATGTTATTTTACCTTTTCACTGGTTTGGTAAAACAAAGAGGATGAACAAAGAGAGGTTCAGGCTGGACGTTAGGAAGAAGTTCTTCCCAGAAAGAGAGATTGGGCATTGGAATGTGCTGCCCAGGGAGGTGGTGGAGTCACCATCACTGGAGGTGTTTGAGAGGGGACTGGATGAGGCACTTGGTGCCATGGTTTAGTTGATTAGATGGTGTTGGGTGATAGATTGGACTCGATGATCTCTAAGGTCTTTTCCAACCTGGTTAATTCTATTGTGTTCTAATTTCTCCTTGAGAGATGTTAAAATACACAAGACTGCTGTCTTCATGCCTTCACATCCCGGGCCCAAATCAACTGAAGCCTGTGGCAAGGTTCAAATTTTCTTCAGTATTTTTTCTCAGATTTGTCACTGGAGCACTGATTTGCACTTAACAAATCTGTCAAACCATGCAGATAGATCCCAGATAGTGCTGCTGAGACCCTCGTGGTCCTCAGCACATCTCCAGAATCTCCCCAAAGAAAAAGGTTCCATATGCAGTGAAAAGACACATAAAGCTGCAGGTCCCTACAATAGCCTGGTCTTGTGTGAATTACTCTTACAAATCTCTGTGCTAGGTGACAGTGCACTGCCTTGGGAAGTCTCTGTGACTCTTTCCACCAGTACTTTTCCCTCCTTCTATATTTCATCCTTTTAATTGATTTTGTGTTTTGGGTTTTTTTTTTCCTTCTGATTTTTTTCTTTGGTTGGTTTTTAATTTGACTGGTTTTGTTTGGTTGATTTTCATTTGATTGTTTTTTTTTTTTTGGGGGGGGGGGGGGGTTGTCCCTTTTTTGTTTGTTCGTTTGTTTTTTGTTTGGTTTGGTTTTGGTTTTGTGTTTTTGTGGCTGATTAAGTCAATCTCTTCTTTCTTGGGTCAACTGATTACTTCATTAATAGGTTGTTTTGCTGTTGGGGTGGGGGTTTTTTGGTTGTTGTTGTTTGTGAGTTTCAGTTGGTTCATTTTGGGTTGGGTTGGGTTTTTTGGGAGGTTTTTGTTTTGCTATGTTTTGGTTTTTTTACATAAACTCCCTTCTCTGTCTTTTTTATGAGCAAGTCAAACACAGCCACTTTTTCACTCTGCAGATCGTGTTTTTCCCAGTCTGTTACCTTTCTTACTTCCTGAGTGGTTTGGATTTAATCACAGAATCACAGAATGAGTGAGGCTGTAATAGACCTCTTAGGTCATCAAGTCCATCCTACAACCTCACACCACCACATTGACCAGATCATGGCACTAAGCATCTTTAAAGTGTCTAAGTGTCTCAGGAGAGGCTGAGGGAGCTGGGGTTGCTTAGCCTGGAGAGGAGGAGACTCAGGGGTGACCTTATTGCTCTCTACAACTCCCTGAAGGGAGGTTGTAGCCAGGCAGAGGTTGGTCTCTTCTCCCAGGCAGCCAGCACCAGAACAAGAGGACACAGTCTCAGGCTGCGCCAGGGCAGATTTAGGCTGGATGTTAGGAAGAAGTTCTATACAGAGAGAGTGATTGCCCATTGGAATGGGCTGCCCATGGAGGTGGTGGAGTCACCTTCACTGGAGGTGTTCAGGAGAAGACTTGATGGGGTGCTTGGCTGTATGGTCTAGTTGTTGGGTGGGTTGGATTGGTTGATGGGTTGGACGCGATGATCTTGAAGGTCTCTTCCAACCTGGTCTATTCTATTCTATTCTATTCTATTCTATTCTATTCTATTCTATTCTATTCTATTCTATTCTATTCTATTCTATTCTATTCTAAAAGCCAAGAAAGGATGTAGCACTTACAGCTATAATGAATGTTAGAATAAGTAGCTCCTGAGTCTGCTGGATCCCACTCCTCTAAACAACATCCCAGGATAAATTCCTTATCCTCATTCTTTCCAGGGAGCTTGTGCTGTGCATTAAGCATTACTGAACAAATGCTTAGTATATTGCTCTGCTTCAACCAAATCTGACAGAAAACTGCATGAGGATCCGTAATTTTCACAAATTTTGTGAAAATCAGTGGCTGGGTAGGTAACAGAAGGGCTCAGCTACCCTCCTACAGATACCTGTATGATTGGAAGGTTGGGGCACGTATCCCCTGTCCACTCTGACATTACAGACCTGGCATGCAGGGCAGAACAGGGAGAAGGAAGAGGGGGTGGCTTTAAATATAGGGGAGTGTGCTGCAAGTATTTTGGGGGGTGGGGGGAAGATGAAACTTGGGAGGGAGAAACTGCAGCTGTTGGTTTGGACGAAGATAAATGCGATTTCACATTTTATTAGTTCCACCATCAGCAGCAATTTGGAGGGGATTTTGGTGGTGGTGCTTTGGTTTTGCTTGTGGATGTGTTTGTTAGTCATCACCAGCTGTCTGATTTTCAGATTGTCATCCACTGTAATCCCTATATTATTTCCTTCAGTTATACTGCTGGTCTGCCTGGTGGTTTGTGTCTTCTTCCTAAGTGCAATTTGCACTTAAAAAAAAATAAATTAAATCTCACAGTAAAAAATTAAAATAAATTAAATCAAACACACATACAAAACACAACCAGAAAAAAAAACCAACCAAACAACCCTCTCCCCCCCAAAAAAAAAAACCCACAATATTTTGGGGGGGTTGCAGAAGATACTGAAATACAGCATTTAAGTGCACTTGCTGGGAAGCATTAGTAGCTGCTCACTATAGGGTGGAAAAGAAACGTTTTCTTCCTACACCCTCACTTCACCATACTTACTCCTGGAGGGACAACCAGACATCCTTCCAGCAGCTTGAATTTACTTTGCCCATGTGTTTGGTACAAGTTTGTGCCTCAGTATTTAACACACACCATTTGTTACTTGCCCTTAAAGCCGTATGAAAACTCCTGCCTGAGACGTATAGACAGGTCTGCCAAGGCTCCTGGTGCCCTTAGAACAAACTGAGCAGGGAGAGAGAATATTCTCACTACTGTGATTTTTAACAGCTGAGCTCCTAACAAAACCCAAACCAACCAAACAACAAGCAAAATCAGCATACAAACACAAACCTCAACCCAACCAATCAAAAACCAAACAAAACCCAAACCAAGAAACAAAAAAACCTACCCCCCAACCAAAAAACACCTAACCAAAGAAAACCCTAAATGAACAAACAATACCCACCAAAATGAAAATTCAACCCAACCAAATAACCATTCTGCTATAATGCCAAATTTAAGCCATGAATAGAACAACTATATGCACTCAGCAGTTTTTATTCTGTTGCCTGGTGGAGGAACATGTTGTTTGGGTAGAGGATTTAAGCCTGCAGAACTCAATGCTTCCCGAGAAGGAAGGATAATTCAAGTGTTGACATTGGCAAAAGTCAAACTATTGCAATGATTTCATAATTTAGTTGTTTAGGCTTGGTAAATTTAACTTCACCAAGTTCTTCCCCATGAGAGTGGTGAAGCCCTGGAATGGGTTGTCCAGGGAGGTGGTTGAGGCCCCATCCCTGGAGGTGTTTAAACCCAGGCTGGATGAGGCTCTGGCCAGCCTGATGTAGTTTGGGGTGTCCCTGCCCATGGCAGGGGGTTGGAACTAGATGATCCTTGTGGTCCCTTCCAACCCTGACTGATACTGTGATACTGTGAACTTCTGGTTCTTACTGCCTGTATTCTTCTCTCTTGCCCAGCTCTTGCCAGTCTGGTGCTGCTCTCATAGTTCAGAGAAATTGTAATCAGGCAAACATGACAAATCCCAACTGTAAATATCACCCTGTGAAAGTGCTGTGTACAGCTGCAGTACTTGCATTTACAGTGCTTATAAAGCATGCCACAGCAGACAAAAAGCTGCACAGTTGTTCTATTCATGGCTTAATTTTGGTATTATAACAGAATGGTTATTTGGTTGGGTTGGTTTTTCATTGTGGTGGGTATTTTTGTTTGCTTGTTTAAGGGGTTTTGTTTGGTTGTTGTTTTTTTTTTGGAGGGGTGGTGGAGTATTTTTTGTTTTGTTTTGTTTTGTTTATGGGTTTGGAGGTTTTCATTTGTTGTTTGGTTTATTTTGGTTTGTTTGGGGGTTTTATGAGCTCAGTTGTTAAAAACTACAGCTTTTCCCTAAATACTGGCAGGCAAAAAAAAAAATCAGTTGAAGAGCAATAGAATATTTTTTTCCTTTTTCCTTTTCCCCTCCCTCTTCCCCCCCCCCCCCCTTTTTCCTCTTTTTGTCCTTTTTTCTTTTTTCCTTTTTTTCTTTTCCCTTTTTTTCTTTTTTTCCCTTCCACCCCCTTTTTCCTCTTCCCCCCATTCCCCTATTTTTTTCCTCTTTTTGTCCTTTTTTCCCTTTTTTCTTTTCCCCTTTTTTTCCCTTCCCCCCATTTTTCCTCTTTTCTTTTTCCTTTTCCCCCCTTTTTTCTTTTTCCCTTCCCCCCTTTTTCCTCTTTTTTCTTTTTTCCTTTTCCCCCTTTTCTTTTTCCCTTCCCTCCCTTTTCCCTCTTTTTTTCTTTTTCTTTTTTCTTTTCCCCTTTTTTCTTTTTCCCTTTTTTCTTTCCCCCTTTTCATTTCCCCCTTTTTTCCTCTTTTCTTTTTTTCCTTTTTTCTTTTTTCTTTCCCCCTTTTTTTATTTTCCCTTTTTCCTTTCCCCCCTTTCTTCTTTTTTTCTTTTTTTCCCCCTTTTTATATTTTTTTCTTAAATTTATTTTTTTTTGTTTGACTTGAAACACTCTGATTATGTTAATTGCTCAGTGTGGTGGGGAAACAGCTTTTTTAATGTCAGAGGTTAATTTGAAGCATGTTACAATGCCAAAGGCAAGCCTCCACTGTTGCTTCAAAAAGCAGGGGCATTGGTCCCCAAAGCTCATTTTGAAACCAGGCATGGTTGCACATCCTTTCTACACAGAGAAGGAAAATGGGAGGATGTGAACCACCAGAGGTACTAATTACAGCCAGGTCTTGCACAGCTACAGCATCACAATAATCCACAGGATATTGCACTTTGCATGCTGTGGTGGTGGGCAGAAGTGCAGTGAAAATATGTGACTGCCTAAGACTGAGGCAAGTCATCAAAACAGATACTGATGGTTTGGAACGAAGAGAGAAATAAGCAGATGTGTTGATCTTTGTTCCTGTCACAGAATCACAGAATGTTAGGGGCTGGAAGGGACCTTGAAAGCTCATCCAGTCCAATCTCCCTGCCAGAGCAGGATCACCTATACCAGATCACACTTGACACGTCTAGGCAGGTTTTGAATACCTCCAGAGAGGAAGACTCTGCAACTCCCCTGGGCAGCCTGTTCCAGGGTTCTGTCACCCTCACAGGGAAAAATTTTCTCCTCATGTTTCTATGGAACTTCCTATGCCTCAGCTCCCACCACTGCCCCTTGTGATGGCATTGGGCATCACCCAGCAGAGCCTGGCTCCAGCCTCTGGGCACTCACCCTGCACCTCTTTATAAATGTGAATGAAGCCACCCCTCAGGCTCCTGCTCTCCAAGCTAAAGGTTGAATTCCTTCTTTAGCAGGGAATCACAAGGAAGAGAATGTTTCCTCTCCTTCCTAGCAGCACAGGCATGCATGTGTATGTATATATTCATACAAACTATGTTTTGATGTCAAGCAAAATTCAGATATGGCACCACGAGAGCTTCAAGATGGGACAGAAATATTTGTGCAACCACAGCCAGGACTCTGCCTATTAACATTACATAGGGTTCTACCTAATGGACACCAGCCCCTCAAGCACAAAAGCAGCAAAACCAGGATTGAAACCTTTCCTGACATGGTGTGGTGGATTGAAGTTACCCTCCAACATAAAATTGCCAGACCTGCTCAGATGGAAGCAAATGAAGCTGCATTTACAAGCACAACTACAATCTAGAAATAGGAAATGCAATGAATATGTACAAAATATACACTATTTGCATGTATTCACAGTTTATAAATGTGTGGTAGTTTTAGGCTATGCCTTTAAATTTTTTTTTTTTCACAGATCTTGAGCAGAAAAGTAGTAAAATGTAAGTAAATCACTATTGGGTGTGAAAGGAAAATAAAAGTAATTCTAAACAATCCCACTGGAAGAGATAAAGGACTAAAACTAGTTGTACCAAAACAATCTCTTCTCCTTGCTTCTTTGCTCTGGGAGAGATACTATCTCACTCCTGCTTGACCTTGGCTGCGTTGTTTTGGTATTAACTTCTCTGTTTCTGTGTCTTCTCCCCTTTGTACAGCAGGGTAAGGGGGAGGCAGAGAGGGAGAAGCTAGTAACTTCCCCTGGTCTTTGACCAGGGGTGTTCTTGTGCTGTTTATTAGTTGTAAATACCTGTAAATACTGTAAATCCTGTCTAGTTTGTACATATTCATTGCATTCCATTGTAGATTGTAGTTTTGCTTGTAAACACAGCTTTCATTTGCTTCCAACTGGGCTGGTCTGGCAAATTTAGCGTTGCTCCCCGGACAGAGCCAGGGGGTTACCAACGGCTTCCCCTTTCCTGCTGCTTTCCCTCCCCTGTACACAGGGCAAGAGAAGAAAGGAGAAAAAGCAGAGAACAGGCTGCTAGTACTTAGCCACCACAAAGGAACACAGCCAGGGTCAGCAAAGCCAGCAGAAGCAAGAGCTAGTGTCTGCTAGAATGAAGGAAACTGAAAAGAGAAAAAGTTAGTTTACCAGACTAACTTTATGTCGGTGATCAGACCTTTTCCTTTTTTAACACCCAGTGGTAATTTATTTACACTCTACCACCTTTTGTTCAAGATCTGTGGAAAATTTTCTTGACACAGCCTAAAACTACCACAGGTGGAAAGTCTCACCTATTCTCCAGACGTGCTCGACAAGCATTTAAAACCCAAGAAAACAGCATTCTGATTCAGTGCTGGAGTAATGATGAGAGCCTGTTTCACACGGATGAGAATGTCACGTGAATTGCCTCACTGCAGCCTTTGCTCCTCTGTGTTTGGTCATTTTTAGAGGCAACCAAATTGATTTTAGTTCAGATAGTCCAAGCAGAGGTTTCTCAGGACACAGATATGGGTACTGTCTGCTCACCTTATTTGTAGACTGGATTAAATTTAAATCAGTTTAAATGCATGTATGACAATTAAACAAATTTATACTGAATTGACAGTGAATTTTAATAAACGTATAAATTTAATCAAATCTATAAATGTCAATAACATACAGGTACATGCATTTAAATAATTTAATTAAAGTCAAATGAAATCACTAAAAATAGGTCTGTTACAGAAATCTTCTTTGTAAGCTATTGTGTCAGCATTTGTCAGTGTGAATAGGACAAGGAAAGAGAGTCTGTGTGCCTCTAAAGTCAGAGCAGACGATCCTTGGGGTGCATTCTGTGATTCTGTTTTGGTGCCTCTCTGCATATATCAAGCACAGGGAACTTGTAAGTTTATATGTAGCCATATAAACCAGCAAAAGGGAAGGCTGGCCTTTAAAGTTCAGCAGACAGCTCGTGACTATGAAAAATAAATGTTTCTTTTCCCTGAAGCCAGGCACACTTGTGGACATAGGTGTCTGCAAACCCCACTTTTTGTCATTTTGGAGCCCTCCCACGGAGCAGTGTCTGAAGCTCTGCAAGATTCCTTTTAGTGCTTCCCCTTCCCTGCCGCCTGACACGGTGCTCAGAGGCTCTTTGCGAAGAAAAAGGAAAAGCTTCGAGCAGGTGGCCAAGGGAACCGCAGCGCTAAGCGGGGTGTAGGCTGCCCTTCAGGGGCAGGCAGTGTCCCCATCTGAGCCTCCTCACCAATGCCTGGCTAAGAAACTACTCTTCCCAGCTTCTACACGTCGGCTGCAGCAGCCCTGTGTGTAAAACTGCGCAGCTCACCGTGCCTTAGACCCACCACAAGTTGCTGGGTTTGGAGGAGCGGTATCCGAGAATAACTTGTCCCTGCCTGTCTTTGTGAGTCGGGGCCACGCTCCCTCCTGATTCTGATCCACATTCTGAGCTGCAGGGTGGATGTAGATGTTACTTACCCAATAACAGGTTCTGTTGTGCGCTTGATGGCTGCAATTTCTCTGAAGAGCCACAGCAGATCTTCTTTCTTCTTCCTCTCTGTGCCAGTGTCCTTACCAATTCCACATATTTGAAGCACCTCTGTGATTCCCCTTTCTTATTCTAACTTCAGAACACTGGATCTTGGAAGAATTTTATTTCGATGGCATCTTTGTTTCTGTTTTGTGATTTTTTTTAATCTCATTTTTAACTTTATTTTGTAATTTTAATTTTTCTAAAAAATTTCACGATTTTGTTTTGATTTATTTTTATTGCATTTTGTTTTATTATTGCATTTTGTTTTA
>CM066606.1:3497500-3782500 GCA_033816785.1 Picus viridis
GGCTTCACCTCAACACGAGGAGAAACTTCTTTACAGTGAGGGTGATGGAGCCCTGAAGCAGGCTGCCCAGAGAGGTTGTGGATTCTCTGGAGACATTTCAAACCCACCTGGATGCATTCCTGTGCAGACCACCCTGGGTGATCCTGCTTTGGCAGGGGGGTTGGACTGGATGATCTCTGGAAGTCCCTTCCAACCTCTAAGGTTCTGTGATTCTGTGACTCTGGATAATTAGAAAATACATAAATGTAGTGACAGAGAGTGAGGGCAATTTTTGTTTGTATATGACCTCTCTTAGTAAATTATGGTAGCATTGTGCTTAAGACATCAAACATATGACTTGAGCTGATTTAAGAATCTCAGACTTGGTAGCAGGAAGATAATTTGTGTCGCCCTACCTCAGCTCAGTAATGCATATCATCGCATCCTTACTCTTAGCATGTGCAGAGCTGCATGCAGTGCACCCTTGCACATTCATCTGGATCTGAAGCTTTCACTATTATTTCCTTAAACTGACTTACAGCTGCTCATCACAAAACACTGTGTGCTAACACAGACAAGAGGCTACTCCAGCCTCAGTCTCACCCTCCTCTTATTTGCATACTGCCAACAAGAACAAAGTTTGGTTTCAAAATGCTCAGGTTCTCAGGCGGTGATACATCTTCTGGTGTATTGTTAAAACTGTTCAGTCGAATTCCAGACAAATGAAATCTAAAGTAATCTCTTTAGTGCCTAGCGCCCAAGGCACTCACAGTGAGTTTTAAAACACTTTAAGCCAAAAGTGGAAGATTCCCCACCCCCCTCCATTTCCCCCTTTCAGTGTAGGGTAGGGGTTGGAAGGGACCCCTGAAGATCATGCAGTCCAACTCCTTACTTATGCAGATTTGCCTAGAACAAGTTGCACAGGAACACATCCAGGTGGGTTTTGAAAGTCTCCAGAGAAGGAGGCTCCACAACCTCTCTGGACAGCTTGCTCCAGTGTGTCACAGGGAAATGATGGCCATCAGAGGCATCCTGAGAGCCTGTGTCTGCCTGTGCACCAGATGCTTTCACATGAAGGTCAGGTGAAGCAGTGGACTTTTTTGGTCTCCAGCATGCTTGGCAACCCTTCTTGGTGATTGCTTTTTTCAGCAGCAGGCAGCATGCCAGCTTCCACAGATCTGGACTTGCAAGGGGAGCTCTAGACCTCCGAGGCAGCACCCTGCCATCCAGTTCCTGGCTGGCACCTGGCTGCTCTGAGTAATCCTCCAGCAGGGAACCTATTCCAGCTGAAGGGAGACATCTCTCATCCCTTGGGCCCCAAGCAAAACCCGAAATGAGCAAATGTTTCTTCAGGAAGAAATAGGGACTCACCAAGCATGTGGGGCTCTTGAGACCGGGTTCTCTGGAGGTTTTGGAGGAGTGATGGTACCATATGTGCTTAGGCAGGATGGAAGGAATCCCTCTCAGGTGAAGTTGTGGATGTCCCTTCCTGGAAATATTCAAGGCCAGGCTGAACAGGGTAAGAGCAACCTGGTCCAGTGGAAAATGTTCCTGCCCATGGCAGGGGGTGGATAGGAATTAGAAGATCTGTGAGGTTCCTTCCAACTCAAACCAGTCCGTTCTATGATTCTATGATTCTATGTGTGGTAGTTTTAGGCTATGCCTTTAAATTTTTTTCCTCAGATCTTGAGCAGAAAAGTAATAAAATGTAAATAAATCACTACTGGGTGTGAAAAGGAAAAGAAAGGTAATTCTAAACAATCTCATTGGAAGAAATAAGGGACTAAGCCGTCCCCAAACAATTTCTCTCTTCTTCTTCTCAATTCTTCACTCTGGGAATGATACTAACTGGCTTCTGCTTGACCTTGGTTGCATTGTTTTGGTATTAACTTCTCTGCTTCTGTCTCTTCTCCCTTTTGTACAAGAGGATAAAGGGAAGGCAGAGAGGAAGAAGCTAGTCGCTTCCCCTGGTCAAAGACCAGGGAGTTCTTGTGCTGTTTATTACTTGTAAATATCTGTCACTAGTGTAACTCCTGTATATTTGGCACATATTCATTGCATTCCAATGTGGATGGTAGTCCTGCTCATAAACACAGCTTTCATTTGCTTCCAGCTGAGATGGTCTGGCAAAGTTCATGTTGGAGGCAAAATTTCAACCCACCACACTATGATTGTATGATTCTCTGAAGGAACCAGGACTGCAGATCTGCTGGCCCCCCCTTGGCTCGCTGGATGAGGAGATGATTTCAAGTCCCAGCTGGGTGTAGAGGGCATGTTGCCATCTCTCCTCAGCATCTTATTGACAGTACAGATGCGTAGACAGCTATGCTAAGTCCCAGATGGTGGGGAAAACAGCTTTCTGACGCTCACTGTGGCAGTTTTAGGCTATGCCTTCAACAATTTTTCACAGATCTTGAACAGAAAGTGAGTGGTAGAATGTAGATAAATCACTACTGGGTGTAAAATAGTTCTAAGCCATCCCATTGGGATGGCATTCAACAAGTCCAAGTGCCAGGTGCTGCACATTGGCCACAACAGCCCCATGCAGAGCTACCAGGCTGGGGTCGGAGTGGCTGGAGAGCTGCCAAACAGAGAGGGACCTGGGGGTGCTGATCGACAGCCGCCTGAACATGAGCCAGCAGTGTGCCCAGGTGGCCAAGAAGGCCAATGGCATCCTGGCCTGCATTAGGAATGGTGTGGCCAGCAGGAGCAGGGAAGTCATTGTGTCCCTGTACTCAGCACTGGTTAGGCCACACCTTGAGTCCTGTGTCCAGTTCTGGGCCCCTCAGTTTAGGAAGGACATTGAGACACTTGAACGCATCCAGAGAAGGTCTGTGGTGACAGGTTGGACTCGATGATCTTCGAGGTCTCTTCCAACCTTAGTGATACTGTGATACTGTGAAGAGAGAAAAGACTCAAACTAGTTGTACCAAAACAATCTCTCTCCTCTCGCTTCCTTGCTTCTGCTTGATCTTGGCTGCATTGCTTTGGCTAAGTCTAATAAAATATCTCCCTGGTCTGTCTCCTGTCCCTTTTGTGTACAAGAAGGTAAGCAGGGACAGGAGGGAGAAGCTATCAGCTTCCCCTGGTCTTTGACCAGGGGGTCCTTGTGCTGTTTATTAATTATAAATACCTGTAAATACTGTATATTTTGAACATATTTATTGTATTTCACTGTAGATTGCAGTTTTGCTTGTAAATACAGCTTTGATTTGCTTCCAACTGAGCTGGTCTGGCAAATTCAATGTTGGGGGTAAATCTCCACCCACCACACTACAAAATTAGTTGGCACCCAGCATGGGTTGATGCCCAACATGATGGCCCATGGGCAAGGTGGATGGCCAAGGGCAGGACCAGCAGTGGTCATGGTGCCTCTACATCGCTCATAGCCAAGACCAGCACCTGAGAGGTACGTGGGGCAAACCACAGGGCCACAGGCAGGGCTCAGAAGGTGAACAGGCAGCTCAGCCATGCTATCACTCATCTTCAATGCCTGCAAGAGCAACTAATTTTCCATGTATTCTTTATTCCACCATCCCAATCACCTTGTCCTTCCCTGCTTCCCCCTCACTTGTGCAAGCATCCATCTTGCATGAGGTGTTTTAAAAGGCGAAAAGGAATCAGAGTTTTCTGCTGCACACATTCTGGGGACATTCCTTGCATAACCTTGCCTTTGCCTTCTTCGTTGGGCAAGGCACGTGGTACAGCAGAAACAAAACCCTGTGATGTTCTTCTTGACCTTTATGCTAACAGATTTTTTTATTATCCACCAGGAACAATTTCAGAATACCAGGAAAGCAATTAAAAGGGGGGGGGGGGGGGGAGAAACCCCAAACCACCCCAAACTTGACATGTAATAAATAATTTAGCACCTCACCCTTAACACAACCCACCACGTCTTTCAGTCACATGGTGGATGTAAGCTCATCAGTTTTTCTGGTGTTTTGCATAAATTTCATTAGTAGGAACAAAGTCATATTAAAACACACACATACACACACAATACTCTGGCTTTTCAGTTCATTATGAAATACTTCACCTCTGGGCAGATGACTAATGTGCTATTAAACTTCCCTATCCTTGCACTGTCTCGTCGCCAATAGAGGGGTGCAGCCACTCATGATCTTTATTAAACAAGCTGAATACACCCACTTGGGGAAAATGCTGTTGTATGACTTTAATGTGTCCTAGGGCAGTGTTAACATGCTTTTGGGTCATCTGTCACCAAGCTATGGTAAGAGTGAAAACTGGGGGAGAAATTTCCATATTAGTGCTGGGAGGCATTACCCAGTGATTTTAAACTTCCAGTTAGCAGCAGGAAGACTTCAACTGCAGGTTGGATTTGTGGCAGCTTCTGTTTGGACCTGGGGCTACAGTCCATCACAGATGACAGCTTGCTCTCTGCCATAAGAAGGTGGCTTGCTTTTGGTCAGTAATAAAAGTCATAGCCCAATGCTATCCAAATTTGGGGGATCCTAGTTTAGATCCTGCCTCTGCCAAAGACCCTTCATAGAATATACATTATTTTCCTGGATCCTTGACTTCTTCTGTGCAAACCAAGGTAATGAAAGGGCTCTTTTGCCACTCCAGCTTGCAGTGGGTTGTGCAAGCCTGATCTGCAGAGGTTGGCATGGTGCCCTATCCAACATACCTGTGTTGTGCCTGGAAGTGGGGAGTTTGATTCTTATCAAGGTGTTGAGGTGCTGCAGCACTGCAGCTAATTCTTCCTTCACTGCTGCTTAATCAAGGGATAAAACCAATGCTGAATATCACCGCTGCAAGCTACAGAGTTTGTGCATTGGATGGTAATCACAGAATCACAGAATGATAGGGGTTGGAAGGGGCCTCCAGGGATCATTCTGTCCAGCACTCCTGCCAAAGAGTGCCCATCTAGGGCAGGGTGAGGAAACCCCACAACCTCACCGGGCAGCCTGTCCAAATGCTCCAGCACCCTCCCTGCAAAGAAGTTTGTCCTCATGTTGAAGTGGAGCCTTCTGTGTTCCAGCTCCCTGCAAAGAAGTTTGTCCTCATGTTGAAGTGGAGCCTTCTGTGTTCCAGCTTATACCTGGTTTTCCTTGTCCTATCACTGGGCACCACTAAACAGATCCTGGCATCTTCATCTTGACACCCGCTCCTCAGATATTTATAGACATGGATCAGATCCCCTTTCAGCCTTCTCATTTCAAGACTAAACAGCCCCAGGTATTTTGTTCTTTCTTCACAAGAGAGATGCTCAAGTCCCCTAATCATCCCTGAAGCTCTCCATTGGACTTTCTCCAGCAGAGAAGAACTGGACACCTCAAAACTGGATACAGTATTCCAGGTGTGGTCTCACCAAGGCAGAGCACAGAGGTAGAACCACCCTAGACCTGCTGTAATTGTAATCTTCCTATAGATTAATCTGTAACAGAATAAACATTCAACTTGAATAATTTCCTTTTGATTTTATCACTATTTCTGTCTAGAACTAGACATAAACTCTATTTTATTGGTGTTATTTTTTTTTTTTCCCCTAAACCAAGATGGTCAGAAAGAGGCAAAAATCTGCAACCACTGTGAAGGGTGAACAGAAAATCCAAATGGCTTATATAGCACAGAATATGCCAGGAAAACTGTTGTGAATATAATTTAGACCAGGATCAACCTATTCTAAAGAGAGTGATAGGAGACACTTCACTTTTCTGCCCACAAAAATGTCTCTGTAACATGCTAGATGAGTTAAAATAATAATTTAATCAGGATTCAGTTTGGTTAGTTGGGTTTAAGAAATTGCTTCTTGGTCACTGTGACTTCTTTGTCTGCCCCTAAAGCTGGCCCTGGTAAATCACAGTATCACAGGATGTCAGGGGTTGGAAGGGACTCAAAGAGATCATCGAGTCCAACCTCCCAGCCAGAGCTCAGGTCACAGAGGAATGCATCCGGATGGGTCTTGAAAGTCTCCAGAGAAGGAGACTCCACAACCTCTCTGGGCAGCCTGTTCCAGTGCTCTGTGACCCTCACAGTGAAGAAGTTCTTCCTCACGTTGAGGTGGAACCTCCTGTACTGCAGCTTACATCCATTGCTTCTTGTCCTATCACAGGGAGCAAGTGAGAAGAGCCTGTCCCTTCTTTCCAGACCTCCAGCCCCCAGATATTTATAAACATTTATTAAATCCCCTCTCAGCCTCCTCTTCTCCAGACTACATGGTCCCTTAGCCTCTCCTCACAGGGCAGTGCTCCAGTCCCCTAATCATCCTGGTAGCCCTCCGCTGGACCCTCTCCAGCAGATCCCTGTCCCTCTCAAACTGGGGAGCCCAGAACTGAACGCAGATGCGTGAGAATGATTCAGAAGCATTTAGAAGAGCACAACTCTAATTATCCATACAGGACCAAACTTGAAAATTTGGGTTACTTTTTTCTGGCAGCAGCCGCTGACATTGACGACACCAACAGTAAACTCACCCTAGGAACAAACCCATTCTCTGAGTGGTTATGAATGGAGAAACATCTGATTTGTTTGTCTTTAGGGATAGAGATCTAGATATAGATATATTGTTTTGGGTAGGAAAATTATTTTTAAATTTAAGAAATGGTATTCAGGAGGTTTTTGTTCATAGTTTGATAATTCCACACACCCCCCCCCCCCCCCCCCCAAGCTTGCCCTTCTTGGAATGAACTTGGAATACCTCAGGCATTTTCTTTCATAAGTGAAGGCTTCTTGCCTTCTTATTGGAACATATTCCAGTGATAGTGATGTAAATTCTAGGAATTCTAGTAAATACTGGTTATTCCAGTAGCTCTAATGACAGAAGGGTGTAAATTCAGGTGATTCTAAGAAATGTTTATTTTTTTTTTCTCACTACAAAAACATCATAAAAACTAAATTTAAATCATTCCGAGAAAGAAAATGCAAACCCTATTTATTTCTGTGAATAACTTCATCAGTAAGAACTCCTCCCTTTAGCCTTATTTATTTCCCCCATTGCTTTACTATGGAAGTAACTGAATTGAAAGCAGTTTGATAAACTATTACTCAGCATGCATAAAGGAAGAATTATCAGGATGATAATGAATCAGGGCTCCTTTTTTTTGCCCACTGTATTTCAAGGCAGGTATTTATTGTGAATTCCTCAGCTTGATGACTCCAATCTTTAGCCTTACAGTGCTATGCAATGCATTCTGAATTTTCTGTGCAGCCACATTCCTTAATTCCTGGGACATAAATCACCTAATGTTGAAGTTTACAGGATTTTAAAGTGTCTGAACTTAATGGAAAAGGAAATGCAGTAGGACTTGCACTGAGATAAAGGTACCACAGGTACCTAGTGAGAGGCAGTCCCCATCTTCATCTTGTGATGCTTGTCACCAGAGGAAATGTTGTCAATGTATAACTATGTTATTTTATTTCTATAAATTTAATAAAAACAGATACAACACCAAACACCAAAAAGCAACCAACCAAACCAAAACCCACAAACAAACAAAACCCACAAACAAAACAGAATACAGAATTAACCAGGTTGGAAAAGACCTTAGAGATCATCAAGTCCAACCCATCAGCCAACACCACCTGATTGAATAAACTATGGCACTAAGTGCCTCATCCAGGCTCTTCCTAAACACCTCCAGTGATGGTGACTCCACCACCTCCCTGGGCAGCACATTCCAATGGCCAATTACTCTTTCTATGAAGAATTTCTTCCTAACTTCCAGCCCAAACTTCCCCTGGCACAGCTTGAGACTGTCCTCTTGTGCTGGTGCTGGTTGCCTGGGAGAAGAGACCAACCCCCACCTGGCTACAACCTCCTTCAGGTAGTTGTAGAGAGCAATAAGGCCTGCCCTGAGCCTCCTCTTCTCCAGGCTAAACAATTCCAGCTCCCTCAGCCTTGGAGGGAGCTGGGAGGCTGAGGTTGTTTAGCCTGAAGAACCAAACCAACCAACCAACCAACCAACCAACAGCAAAAAACCCCCAACCCAACGCAAACAAACAAACCCAATCAAAACGAAACCAAACCACAAAACCCCCAAAACAAACCCAAACCAACAAACCAAAAGAAAACAAAAAAAACCCCAACAAAACCCAACAAACTATGTGGGCCAAAACAAACTAAATGTTTCAAACCCTTTCTTGTGCAAACCGTAGAATCATACAATCACATACAACGGTCTGGGTTGGGAGGGACCTCCAAAGGTCATCTAGTCCAACCCCCAAATCACTTAGGGGCTAGTAGTTAGTCTAACTACTAAGGCTTGTTAGTACATCTAAGGGGTTGAGAATTAGGGTGCTGTGTATTCATTGTTGTTCTGTTGTCTCATAAAACCAGGATAAAGGTGAGGACACCAGGAGCACAGCCACATAATGGTAGAGTTGTTACTAAAATAAGAAATAGATCAATGGCTCATAAGCAAGAAAAAGATGAATGATTTAGATGTCAAGCTGACACATATTGGACTAGCTTCCTTCTCCCCTTAAAACTCATAAGTCTATACAGGTCTCATACCATGATTCAGATCTCATAATTTAATGAAACAAACTTCATCAGAGGTGTTCATTAAATAACAATTCCGATACAGAGATAACTTAGAATGACTAATTAAAGACCTACTTTCTTTTCCTCTGTCTCCCTGTGAAAAGTTCTACAAAGGTGTAATTTGCTAATTAAGTCACGAGATCCAAATCAATGTTTCAGGCATTTAATTTCTCAGTGCTGCGCTCTTCTCTAAGAAATCATGGAAATTTCCATGAGAATCGAGGAGGTACCTTCCTCTTTATTACTTTTTAAACTGCCTTTTCAGTTGGGATGCTGATAACATCTATTTTTCTTTTCTTCTTCACAGTCTTCAAAAGAAATGGACTAAAACCACGAAAGGCTTTGAATTGGGAATGTATTGCAACAGAGCCTGCTTGAAGTTGTGCATTTGCAGGCATCTTTCAGGAGCAAGTTGGGCTTGACCTAAAGCATGGCAAAATACTTAATTGCACTTATTTCTGCCCCTGTTCATCAAAGGACATGTGGTGGTTTGAACCTTAACTGGGATTTAAGAGCTCAGATGGGGGCAAGGCTGAGAATCCCTCCCCCGCTCCTGACCCCCCGCTCCTTCCCAACAGAGAGGAAAAAAAGAGAGGGAAGGAGCAAATCCACCCAGAAATAATTTGGCGTTGGCTTGGAAGTAGAGAGGTAAAGAATTTTCTTTAAACAATAGATATAGATACAGATATAGATACAGATATAGATATAGATATAGATATAGATATAGATATAAACAATAACATGTAAGATTCACAAGGGCAAGGCACAAGGATGGACGGGAGGAAAAAAACCAAGAATACAAAACCAGTTTCTCTGAAGAGGCATGGAGCCAGCAGGGAGGAGGATCAGGCCCAACCACGTGGCAGAGAAGCAAGGAACCACCAGCAGTCCTCATCCAAGAAAAGGCAGGGCCCAAGAGAGCTAATGGCTGCAGTGTCCACCTCTTTATACCCTTGCTGGACAGGGGAGAGGAGTGGAACAGATTACCTGTTTCCCAGGGGGAAAATGCCTTGCAGGGAGGGCAATGCTCTTCAAGCCCTCCTCCCCTGCTTCCAGGATGGGCATTAACCCATCACACGACAGAAGCACATATTCTGTTTGAATAATTTTTTGGTTTTGTGTGTATGTATCTCTGTAATTTTGCACAATCAGTTTCTGATCTGTTTCCCTCTCATTCCCTCTTTCTTTTTTTCCTCTAGGTAAAGAAATTAATGCCTTAAAAGAACAGGGAAAACTTATCATAGCCTTTTTCTGTGGTCCTTCCTGATAGAGACAATTTCTGCAACCAATTCAAGAATGAAATATGATTTCATAGTGGGGAAGGGAGGGGAGGGGAGGGGAGGGGAGGGGAGGGGAGGGGAGAGGGGAGGGGAGGGGAGGGGAGGGGAGGGGAGGGGGAGAGGGGGAGGGGAGGGGAGGGGAGGGGGAGGGAGAGAGGAGAGGAGAGGAGAGGAGAGGAGAGGAGAGGAGAGGAGAGGAGAGGAGAGGAGAGGAGGAGAGGAGAGGAGAGGAGAGGAGAGGAGAGGAGAGGAGAGGAGAGGAGAGGAGAGGAGAGGAGAGGAGAGGAGAGGAGAGGAGAGGAGAGGAGAGGAGAGGAGAGGAGAGGAGAGGAGAGGAGAGGAGAGGAGAGGAGAGGAGAGGAGAGGAGAGGAGAGGAGAGGAGAGGAGAGGAGAGGAGAGGAGAGGAGAGAGAGGAGAGAGGAGAGGAGAGGAGAGGAGAGGAGAGGAGAGGAGAGGGAGGAGAGGAGAGGAGAGGAGAGGAGAGGAGAGGAGAGGAGAGGAGAGGAGAGGAGAGGAGAGGAGGAGAGAGAGGAGAGGAGAGGAGAGGAGAGGAGAGGAGAGGAGAGGAGAGGGAGAGGAGAGGAGAGGAGAGGAGAGGAGAGGAGAGAGGAGAGGAGAGGAGAGGAGAGAGAGAGAGGAGAGGAGAGGAGAGGAGAGAGGAGAGAGAGAGAGAGAAGAGAGAGAAGAGAGAAGGAGAGGAGAGAGGAGAAGGAGAAGAGAAGAGAAGAGAAGAGAAGAGAAGAGAGAGAAGAGAGAGAAGAGAAGAGAGAGAAGAGAAGAGAAGAGAAGAGAAGAGAAGAGAAGAGAAGAGAAGAGAAGAGAAGAGAAGAGAAGAGAAGAGAAGAGAAGAGAAGAGAAGAGAAGAGAAGAGAAGAGAAGAGAAGAGAAGAGAAGAGAAGAGAAGAGAAGAGAAGAGAAGAGAAGAGAAGAGAAGAGAAGAGAAGAGAAGAGAAGAGATCCATGGGGCTCACATTGGAACTCAATTTAAATGTTACTACAGAAACTTTTTCACACATCCAAATGCAAAACAGTTTGCTGTCTACTGGTTCCGCTTTCCCAATTAGCAAATGGAACAGCTCAGAAGCATGTCACAGAGGCTATACAATTTCTGTACTTCCCCAGAAACTTTGTCTTAGTGCTTTGTGGTTTTGGTTCTTTTGTTTGGTATGTGTCTGCTTTCTTGTACACCCTGGAACTTCAGAAATTGCCTAGGTAGCCACAGCTTGCATGTAATACATCCTTAGATATATCACTAGCTATTCAATTGGAATTATTTACCTTCCAGTTGGTAGGATTTGTAGACTCCAAGATTCATAAAATATCAGCTTGGAAGGGACCTCAAGGATCATCTAGTCCAACCTCTTAAGGTAAGAATATAGTTTAAATGAGAGGCCCCACCAGACTGTCAAGCCAGGCCTCAAAAATGTCTAATGTAGGGGAATCCATCACCTCTCTTGGGAGTCTCTTGGGAGTTCATTCCATAGATAGAGATGCCTCTCAATGAGGCTCTGGGCATTGGTTAAGTAGTCTTTTTATTCATAAATACTTGTGTAGGAATGGAATGGAATGGAATGGAATGGAATGGAATGGAATGGAATGGAATGGAATGGAATGGAATAGAATAGAATAGAATAGAATAGAATAGAATAGAATAGAATAGAATAGAATAGAATAGAATAGAATAGAATAGAATATTTGCTTCTTTTTGATAGGGCATTATGTAATCTGAATTTAAAAACAAACAGTTCTTAGAGTAAATGTTTGAGATGCTTGAGAGCCCACCTTTTCCACAGAGACCTCAATGAGCTAACTTTTTCCCAGCAGTGGAATTTCAGCTCTGTGTGAAGGTGAGGTCTCCTGTGAAGACAGGATGAAAGAATTGGGGCTGTTCAGCCTGGAGAAGAGAAAGCTTTAGGGAGACCTCACAGCTACATTTCAATGTCTGAAGTGGACCTACAAGAAGGCTGGAGAGGGACTGTTTAGAAGGGCCTGTGGTGACAGGATGAGGGGCAATACCTTGAAACTGGAGCAGGGTAGATTTAGATGGGACATAAGGAGGAAATTCTTTGCAATGAGGGTGATGAAATACTGGAACAGGTTGCCCAGGGATGTGGTTGATGCTCTGTCCCTGGAGACATTCAATATCCCACTCAATGTGGCCCTGGGAATCCTGATCTAGTTGGAAGTGTCCCTGCTGCCTGCAGGGGGGTTGGACAAGATGACCTTTGAGGGTGTTTCTGCAGATCTTCCAGTTTTCAAGAGAGTCTTGCAGAGGAAACACTGGTTATGGGCTGCAGTGGTTCAAGGCTGACAGATCTTCTGCCTGGCAGCTGTCTGGGTGCTGTGTTGATTTTCACACCCTACCCTACAGCTCAGAGACATTTAGCACCTACACATCACATCTATGTTAGGCAAGGGTTATTATCCCTATTTCTCCAGCTGGAGAGAAGTTAAAATCAGCATTTCCATATGTGTGTTTCTGTGTTGTATTGGGGCTGTTTCTTACTTGGCTGCTCTAACATGTTTCCATGGCTTCAGGGACCGCCTGGAGATTGGGAGTACTAGGTTAGCAGTACCTGGATATTCCTCTCCTCCATGCCTGCTCTCCTGGCAGTATAAACCCATGGCTGTCAAACTGAACTAAGCATGGTGTGGGTACTAGATTGGAAACCCACCAACCTGGGGTAACTCCCAATAGCCATTCCTAATGCTTCAGAGCTTAGTGCTCTTTTTCTTCCACCTTAATCTAGAAGTAAAATACATGGAGCAAAAATGGAGCAATGTTTTCGTGCTTCCATGTCTCCATCACCTTTACAAAATGGGTGGCATGAAAGAAACACTACTGAGAAGTCATTAAGCTATTGCCATCATGGAAAATCTCAAGAACATTGAGTCATGACAAAATGATGAAGGTCTTCATAAGAAAAACCACTTCAGTACCCATTGAAAATGTTTAAGTATGGTGCCATACCCCCCAAAAAAGAAATAATAATAAATGATAGCTACAAAAAAAACAACCCAAAAACAAACCTCTTGCAACTATCTCTGAAATTGCTGGGGTTAATAGGAAGGTACCAGGATTAACTATATCAAACCATCTCCTGTTTTGTATGAACAGTGATAAAAATCCCAAGCATTACTGGAGAACCACCTTTATTAGATGTGACCTGACCAGACTTGCTCTTTTATTGTAGCTCAAGATTAAAGCATTTCTTACCACTACTTCTTTTTTTTTTTTTTTTTTTTTTTTTCAACTAATCCTCTCTCTGGCTGACTCATAACAGCTGTTAAATAACTGGATATTTAGCTGCAGATGAACTGAACCTATAAATTTTAACATGTGATATAATAACTGACTCCTTTATGCATAGCAAACTGCTTCTGTCATCCCTTTGAATGCTTTATGCTGACCTCACTGCCTGCATCGGATTGAGCTGAACTCCCTGTACTCTGCCCCTGTACTCTGCTTTGGTTAAGCTGCACCTTGAGTACTGTGTCCAGTTCTGGGCCCCTCAATTTAAGAAGGACATTGAGACACTTGAACGTGTCCAGAGAAGGGCAATGAGGCTGGTGAGAGGCCTTGAGCACAGCCCTGTGAGGAGAGGCTGAGGGAGCTGGGGTTGTTTAGCCTGGAGAAGAGAAGGCTCAGGGGTGACCTCATTGCTCTCTACAGCTACCTGAAGGGAGGTTGTAGCCAGGAAGGGGTTGGTCTCTTCTCCCAGGCAACCAGCACCAGAACAAGGGGACACAGTCTCAAGCTGCAACAGGGGAAGTTTAGGCTGGAGGTGAGGAGAAAGTTCTTCACCGAGAGAGTGATTCATCATTGGAATGGGCTGCCCGGGGAGGTGGTGGAGTCGCCGTCCCTGGAGGTGTTCAAGGGGAGATTGGACATGGCACTTGGTGCCATGGTCTAGTCGTGAGGTTTGTGGTTACAGGTTGGACTCGATGATCTTCGAGGTCTCTTCCAACCTTGGTAATACTGTGATACTGTGATACTGTAAATGTCATGCTTGACAAAAGATGACAACAATGGTGCTCAGATATTTCTGATGCACAATTGAGGACAGAGACCACAGAGGAGTGCAAGGCACTGTGCGGAGGGAGATGGAAAGACTGACATAATGTGTGTTGAAACATCTGAAAGGTTGGTTGGGGTTTGCTCCTCAGTGTTTCAAGGCCAGCACGTGCAAAAGCCCACATGCTTGGGGTTTGGTTATATTCTTTATCCCTTTGCCCATTCTCTGCTATTCCCTCTTTCCTCCCACACGGCTGGGCAGTGAAGTCACAGCCTTGTAAAGGATGTAGCAATCCATTCACCATTTTCCTCTTCCTTCTTAGAGGTTCTGGCTTGCCTAACTGGTGCTTCGGCAGAAGTTCATCCTCTCTAATCCACATTGCCTTGGAAGCGTTGAAGTTTTCAGGTGGAAGAGGCTGAGACCTGGAGAAGTAAACAGACATGCCTGAATTGATGTAGGTACAGATCCATTTTGTTCATCCATAAGTCCCTCTGGCCTTGCATCACATGGAGCCCTCCTTTCTTTGTGGATGACAAAGTAGTGTAGAAGTACAAAGTGTGCATCTAAAGGCTTTCTTTCTCTTTTCTTCTTCTTTTCTTTTCTTTTCTTTTCTTTTCTTTTCTTTTCTTTTCTTTTCTTTTCTTTTCTTTTCTTTTCTTTTCTTTTCTTTTCTTTTCTTTTCTTTCCTTTTTTTCTTTCCTTTTCTTTCCTTTTCTTTTCTTTTCTTTTCTTTTCTTTTCTTTTCTTTTCTTTTCTTTTCTTTTCTTTTCTTTTTTCTTTTCTTTTCTTTTCTTTTCTTTTCTTTTCTTTTCTTTTCTTTTCTTTTCTTTTCTTTTCTTTTCTTTTCTTTTCTTTTCTTTTCTTTTCTTTTCTTTTCTTTTCTTTTTCCTTTTCTTTTCTTTCCTTTCCTTTTCCTTTCCTTTCCTTTTCCTTTCCTTTCCTTTCCTTTCCTTTCCTTTCCTTTCCTTTCCTTTCCTTTCCTTTCCTTTCCTTTCCTTTCCTTTCCTTTCCTTTCCTTTCCTTTCCTTTCCTTTCCTTTCCTTTCCTTTCCTTTCCTTTCCTTTCCTTTCCTTTCCTTTCCTTTCCTTTCCTTTCCTTTCCTTTCCTTTCCTTTCCTTTCCTTTTCTTTTCCTTTCCTTTTCTTTTCTTTTCTTTTCTTTTCTTTTCTTTTCTTTTCTTTTCTTTTCTTTTCTTTTCTTTTCTTTTCTTTTCTTTTCTTTTCTTTTCTTTTCTTTTCTTTTTTTTTTTCTTTTCTTTTCTTTCTTTTCTTTTTCTTTTCCTTCCTTTTCCTTTCCTTTTTTTTTTCTTTCCTTCCTTCCTTCCTTCCTTCCTTCCTTCCTTCCTTCCTTCCTTCCTTCCTTCCTTCCTTCCTTCCTTCCTTCCTTCCTTCCTTCCTTCCTTCCTTCCAAAAACTCATCCAGAAAGAGGAAAAAAAGGCTTTTTAATTTTTCCTCTTGTTGGAGAAAGCATCTTGCTTCTTTTTTAATGTATTCTCTTGGTTCAATTTGCACTGGTCCCAAAGACAGTTCAAACAAAACCTTGTGTAGTGATCCTTCAAAAATCGCTGGAATTAAGTCTAGAAATGTGAATGTATTCCACATGAACAGGTTTCATGAAAACTGAAGTATACAATGGCAGTTTTAAAGATTGCAGGCAGGCACATTCCTGAAAACTTTCAAAGCATCTTCAGCTTTAAGCTGCTGAAAAGTGCCTTAGGACTGAAGGTTAATGATGTGAGTGATGTGCAGACCTGAATTCATAAGGTAGTAGTGCATACCTAGAAATGAAAATGCTTGAGTTTGTCCTTCCCACTGTAAACACAGGAGTACCAGAGTCTGTGAGCTCCAGGGGCTAAAACTTCAGGAGACCTGAGTTCCTTTTCTTGTGAGTTATTTTTGTGTTGTCAGTGATCCCAAGAGAGCTCATCTGACCTGTACTCTGTAAACATGGAATGAAATAAAAGCTGATAAAGTATGGCAAGGCAATTACACAGGAGCAGTTGTCATGCTACTAATGTGAGATAGATGATAGCAGGAACAATTACTATCATCATCACAGGCTGCTAGGGGTTCGAAGAGACCTTTGAAGATCATCAAGTCCAATGCCCTGCCAGAGCAGGACCACAGAATCCAGCACAGGTCACACAGGAACACATCCAGATGGGTCCTGAAAGTCTCCAGAGAAGGAGACTCCACAATGTCTCTGGACAGCCTGTTCCAGTGCTCTGTGACCCTCACAGTGAAGAAGTTCCTCCTCATATTGAGGTGGAACCTCCTGTGCTGGAGCTCGTATCCATTGCCCCTTGTGCTATCACAGGGTGCAACTGAGCAGAGCCTGTCCCTCTCCCCTCCCTCTTGACACTCAGCCCTCAGATATTTATAAACTTTTATTAAATCCCCTCTCAGTCTTCTCCAGATTTAACAGACCCAGGTCTCTCAGCCTTTCCTCATCAGGCAGTGCGCCAATCCCTTCAGCACCCTGGTAGTCCTCTGTTGGAATCTCTCCAGCAGATCCCTGTCCCTCTTGAACTGGAGAGCCCAGAACCGGATGCAATATTCCAGGTGTGGTCTCACCAGAGCAGAGCAGAGGGGGAGGAGAACCTCCCTGGATCTGCTGGACACACTCCTTTAATGCACCCCAGGATCCCATTGGCCTGCTTGGCCATAAGGGCACATTGCTGACCCATGGATCTCACTGATGTGGTTTGCTGATCTCCTCTGAGGGTAAAGGGCAATGAGAAACAAAGTCTGAAGGTGTTCACCTGAAAATGAGATGGAGAAGACTCTGGTACTGTGAACTACTTTGCAGTATCAACCACCTTATCAATACAAAAAGAGAAAGAAAAGTGGAAACTGAAACATGAGGAACTTGAAAGTGATGAGAAGTCAGTCACCTGTGTTTGGTGAGAAGGAAGAGGAGGGAAGCAATGTCATGGTACAAAGACTGAGGTAGTCTATAAACTCGTAGCTAAGAAATGATCTTTTTCAGCAGCAAAAAAGGAATGGACAAAGTTGATCTAAGTTCATGCTTGCCAAAGTCAGGGAATTGTGATGGGTTGAAAACTCCTCCCAACATTAAATTGCCAGACCAGCCCAGTTTGGAAGCAAATGAAGCTGTATTTACAAACAGAACTACAATCTACAATGGGATACAATGAATATATTCAAAATACACAGTATTTACAATAGTTACAGGTATTTGCAGTTTATAAACAGCACAAGACACCCCCCTGGCCGAAAACCAGGGGACCTGCTAATAGCATCCCATTCTCTGCCCCCTCCTTGCCCCCCTGGACACAAAGGGACAAGATGAAAGAGCAAAGAGTTCCTTTGTTAGGTTACTCAGCCAAAACAAACATCTGACCCAAAGTCAAACAGAAGCAAGTTAGTGTCTCCCAGAGTGAGGAAGCCAAACAAGAGAAAGTTTACCGAAGTTTTATGTCTGTTATCTGTCCAAAGGGATTGTTTAGAACTTACCATTCTTTTCATTTTCACACCCAGTACTGATTTATTTACATTCTACCAGTTTCCATTCAAGATCTAGGAACAGCCTAAAACTACCACAGGGATGATAATCATAGAATTGTCAGGGTTGGAAGGGACCTCAAGGATCAGACAGTTCCAAACCCCCTGCCATGGGCAGGGACACCTCACACTACAGCAGGTTGCTCACAGCCACCTCCAGCCTGGGTGCAAAAATCTCCAGGCATGAGGCTTCCACTACCTCCCTGGGCAACCTGTGCCAGGCTCTCACCACCTTCATGGGCAACAACTTCTTCCTAACATCCAATCTAAATCTACCCATTTCTAGTTTTGTTCCACTCCCCCAGTCCTAGCACTCCCTGACACCCTACAAAGTCCTTCCCCAGATTTCTTGTAGCCCCCTTCAGATACTGGAAGCCCACAATTAGGTCTCCTTGGAGCCTTCTCTCCTCCAGACTGAACAACCCCAAGTTCCTCAGTCTGTCCTCATAGCAGAGCAGCTCCAGCCCTCTGCTCATCCTCATGGCCCTTCTCTGGACACCTTCCAGAACCTCCAGATCCTTCCTGTAATAGAGGCTCCAGAACCGGACACAGTACTCCAGGTGGGGTCTCAGCAGAGTGCAGTAGAGGGTGAGAATCACCCTCCCTCGACCTGCTGGTGATGCTTCTCTTGATGCAGCCCAGGATGTGATTTGCTTTCTGAGTTGCAAGTGCACACTGGTGGCTCATGCTGAGCTTGTCATCCACCAGCACCCCCAAGTCCTTTTCTTCAGGGCTGCTCTCAAGCCAGCCCCTGCCCAGCCTGTACCAGTACTTGGGATTGCCCTGATCCAGCTGCAGGACCTTGCATTTGGTCTTGTTGAACCTCATGAGGTTGTCATGGGCTCACCTCTCCAGCCTGTCAAGGTCCCTCTGGTCCCTCCAGCCTGTCTGCTGCACCACACAGCTTGGTGTCATCAAACCTGCTGAGGGTGACCTCGATGCCACTGTCCCTGGCACCAACAAATATGTTAACCAAGACTGGTCCCAGTACTGATCCCTGAGGGACTCCACTTGTCACTGGCCTCTACTTGGACATGGACCCATTGACAGCCACCCTTAGGGTGCAGTCATCAATCCAGCTCTGCAGCCACTGAATGGTCCAACCATGGAACCCATCCTGCACCATCTTGGAGACCAGGATGTGGTGCAGGACAGTGTCAAAAGCTTTGCTCAGATCCAGGGAAATGACCTCAGTAAATAACAATAACATGACAATGATGTGGGTTTTGGAGAGTTGAAGAAACTGTGTTATTGGAAACAGCTGTGTCCTTGAGAAAGGGAAAACATTGCAGAGCAGCACAAGTGCCCAAGATTTAGAAGAACAGGACACTGAGACTGTCAACTCAGATTACAAACTGTAGTCTTCCCTGGGTGGCAGGTAAGTGTGGAGAAAGGAAAGCAGAGAGAACCCACCCAGACAGAGGGATGGCTCAGAACCTTGCTAAGCATAAGCCAGCAGCCAGCTAGACAGAAAAAGATGTGAGAGAGAAGGACAAGACTTCACTGTGAGGATGAACCTGGCCTGGAGTAGCCTGTGGTTGCCTTGTGTCTCTCATGTAGCCTTACCTTCATGGAACCCTGGGGGTTAAATAGGAATATCTCTTACTGTTGAAAAACAATAAAATTCTAGAGACTACTATCAGCTCAAGTGGTCCTAATCAGACAGCAGCTTTTTTACTCATTTGGGGGCATACACGGGAAGTAACCCAATACAGGAACTCAGTGATGACAAGTGAAAGGTGCTCAGTGATGTTGTAACCAGGGAGAGATTAATCTGGATGTTACTGGAAGCAATACTGATTAATGCGACACGCGGTGAAAGCAGTGGTGGGGACCAGAGCCAAAACCACCCTGCTTAATAACAGCTGCATTAATTTCTCTCTTTGCCCATTCCTTAATAACCTGTTGACCAAATCTGAGCCCATGCAGCCCATGCAGCCCATGCAGCCCTTTCTCACATGCAGAGGAGGGAGGCTGATTGGGACACTTCAGAGAGGTGACTACAGACATCAGCAGTCATGCGAGTAACACATTGGGAACCTCTTGGCCATGGATTGTGCCTCCTCACAGGGAGCAAGTGGAGCTTCCCTCAGAACCAGGGGTCTTCTGGGAAAGGACAGGGTGTGAGGGGAGGGGGCAAAGGAGACATAGCACTCCACCCAATGAAAAACTGGTCTTGACATAGCACCCCACAGCATGCAAAACCAGTCTTGAATAACTGTGCTGCTCACAGGGCAACTACCTCCTGTGAGCACATTTTTTTCAAGGGTGATGATCCCCAGGGGTCTTGAGCTCTGCTTCAGGGCTGATGTACCTTCAGTTAGCCATCATGAGAAAGAAACAGCTTTGGATGCTGTGTGGTGTCCAAGGGCTTCCAGAAGAAAAGGAATTGTTTTCTTAGTCATAAGCCTTCCCATCTCTTGCCCTCTCCCTCTCCACCCCTTCATGTACAGCCAAGTATTTCCTCTTTAAACAGATCCACATCTCTGTCCCAGAGTGAATTCCTGTCATCAGCTTCACTTATCAGCAATCATCATGCTATTGAAACCACGCTCTCAGAAGCACCTACTAAAAATGTGCAAAGTCCTGCTCAAAATAAGTTTTGCAGCCAGACACACATCCAGATGGCTGAGTTTATATACAGGCTTGAGAAGAGGAATTTTTCACCCCATTAGTGCCTCACTTTTTTCTTGTATGCAGCAGCTGTGCTGACTTCACAGAGACTTGTGCCTCTGGAAGGCTCAATGTAGATAGGATATTGATTGTAGAATAGAATCTAACAGAATTAACCAGGTTGGAAAACACCTTCGAGATCATCAAGTCCAACCTATCATCCAACACCATCTAATCAACTAAACCATGGCCTCAACCAGGCTCTTCTTAAACACTTCCAGTGATGGTGACTCCACCACCTCCCTAGGCAACCTGTTCCAGTGTCTCACCACCCTCATGGAGAAGAACTTCTTCCTAACATCCAATCTGAATCTACCCACTTCTGGTTTTGTTCCAACATTATTTATCTTTTACTCAGAATCTCTGTATGTAAGCCAGGTACTAGCTCAAACTGTCACTGTCTGGTCTTCCTCCTCAAAGCCATGCCCCTTTGCACACTCACCACCAACCAGCATTTTGTGTGTGCTTTCCAGGTGACACACAGGAGTGTTCTACACTACAGATATACGTCTGGTGAAGAGAAGCAGGAGCAATCTGAGCATGTGCATGAACTTGTGAAGGTGATGTGCTGCAGTTGTACTACAGGGAAAAAAATTAATAAAAATCTAATACTCCTCTTCTTTCCCCCTGGAGGGCTTTCTCTCAAGAGAGCCAGCAAATACTGGCAGGCAGAAAGGCAAGGAGGGAATACATCATGGGCTGAGGAAGCCAGAGGACATCGGTGGCTACGGAACTTCCAGCAGACAGCAAACCACAGTATGGGCTGCACCCCCTAGTCTGTACACCTCCCAGAAGTGTCTTTAGATCCTTCACTCTGTTGAGCAGATGTCAAGAAGGTTCAGGAATAGAGAACAAGAAAAGGGAATAAACACAATTCCTGACTCCTGCCCTCAGCTACACCAGCAGCTAGAAGCACAGTTACTGGGGAGTGGGTGACTTAGAGGAGGGAAATAGCCTGGATGATACTGCAAACCAAATGGTCATGACATGGTTTCTGAACCTCTGTATGCAAAGATAACCCCTGACTTAGAGAGGACTGTTTAGGTCTGTAAGCACTGGCACAGACACACATACATACTGAGGTGCGTACACATGGCCATCAGGCATTCCTACAAGGGCTATGTGACACACTTGCTAAGCAAGTGAAGGTGTGTACCCGGGGCTCTGCTCCTGTCATGCACTCTGTCTACCTGTAATCATTGTGTGTCCTGGTTTGAGCTGGAACAGAACTAACTCTGCTCAGTGCTGTGGCTTCCCAGCTCAGTCTCTGCTCAGTGGGGCACTTTCTGCAGCCCAGGGTAGGCTGGCAAAGCCGGAGGCTGCTTCTAGCAGTGACCATGCTGATAGTGGGGTTACTGCCAAGGGCTGGTCTGCAGACCAAAGCCACTGCTAAATCTTGTGCCCCATGTTGGGGTGCAGGAAGTCAGAGGTGGCACCTACAGGGCAAAGTGGACAGGACAGGGGACCCTAAACTAACCAACAAGGGATTCCATCTCATGGATGACATCTTCAGGGTAAAGCTGATGGATCACCAGAGTCAAGTCTCCTCTGCAATGGTCAGTGTCCAAGGAGGACCCCATGTGTTCTGCCTTCATTCCTGATCTGTGTGTTCCTGAATCCAGTTCCAGAATGCAGCTCCTGAAACTGGTTCCCCTCTGATTCCGAGTCCAGCCTGGGACTTCTGACACAGCATAAGTGGTGATGGTGATGTAACTGCCATCAGGGGTTGAGTTCAATATTTGGTTTGTGTATATTTGTATATATTTATTTTTATTAATGTCATTAAAGCTGGTTTAGTTTCCTTCCCAACCCATCAGTCTCTCTCCCTTATTCCCTTTCTCTTCCCTTGGGAAGGAAAAGTGTTTCATAGAGGTGACCTGCCATTCATTTTAGTGGCCAGCCCAGCCCTGACTCTTGATGCTGTGCTATTGGTATAATTGGTTCCAAAACAGCCCTAACAATTCCTCTGAACTGGAAATTCATGTGTCTCCAGGATAAGTAGCATACAGAGCTTAAGTAGATCCCACATACTGAATATAATCCAGCTGATAAATAGAGCTACTGATGCTTTTAGTTTATGGGGACAATGATGGTGAACTGCTGCACAAACAAATATCACAGAAACTGCATACCTGGAGCAAGACTCCTGGGAAACATGCAGTCATGTGCTGAGTTTTATGTGATGCATTTCTCATAAAGTAAGAGGAGACTGGTTAGTAAGTTCAATGTTCTAGACAAACTCAGTATCACCAATTCTTAGACCCTCAGCCATTTCAAATTCAGAACAACCTTTCTTTACAAACCACAGAATCCCAGCATGGTGTGTGTTGGAAGAGACCTCTGGAGATCATCCAGTCCAACCTCCCTGATAAAGCAGGGGTACCCACAGCAGCTTACCTAGGATCACAATGTCCAGATGGCTTTGGAATCTCTTCAGAAAAGACTCCACAACCTTTCTGGGCAGCCCAGCACCCTCACACCAAAGAAGGTTCTCCTCCTGCTCAGACAGGTTCTGATTTGTGCCCTTTGTCCTGTCACTAGGTTCAAATGAAAAGAGTCTGGACCCATCTTCTTGCCCCCCACCCTTTAGCTCTTGCTGAGCATTGAGATCTCCTCTCAGGCTGCTCTTCTTTATGGTAAACAGCCCCAGAGTTCTCAGCCTTTCATTCTCTCAGAGATGTTTCAGGCCCCTCAGCATCTTCCCAGCCTCCACTCGAGTAGTTCCCACCCCCTCTTGAACTGGGAACCCAGAGCTGGACACAATACTCCAGATGTGGCTTCACTGGGCTGGAGCAGAGCAATAGGAGAACCTCCCTTCACCTGTTGGTCACACTCCTCTTACTGAACCCTAGGAGACTTTTGACCTTCTTGGCCTCAAGGGCACATTTCTGGCTCATGGCAAACTTCTGTCTACCAGCACTCCCAAGTCCTCCTCCACAGAGCTACTTTCCAGCAGGTCAACCCTTCACCTGTACTGGTACAGGGGTTTATTCCTCCCCAGGTGTAGGACCTTACATTTGCCCCTGTAAAACTTCATGATGTTCTCTTTTGCTTCTAAATATTTTGGGTTAGCTTTTCTTCACAGTACACCCTTGCCATTTTTGCCACTCTGGCAGTGCCAAGGCATCTCTGAAGCTGATGGTTTGCTGAGAGGGAGTGGCTATAGCTACGGTATTGCTGTGCCCTGGCAGTGCTTGGCTGGGCAACTGGGGTGTCCCTTGGCATCATAGTGCCAAGCCTCATTTCCCTCACTGTGGCAGCCACAGCTTGTATATGGGTGAGGACCTGGGATTTGCTTAAGGTTGCTGGAGTTGTGATAAAGACTAAGTCAGTCATGAACATGTAAAGATACTTTCAAGATTAAACAGCAATTATACCTGAAATCTCTGTGGTTGGATTCACTTTTTTTAATGTCTAGCAGGAACAGACATAATGTCGAGCTCCAGATGGCTTAGAATACTTTCCCCCTCTTTTCTCCTCTAGGCAGAGTGCTGTTTTGGTTTGTATATTTTAGATTCCTTTATGCTTATTTTCAGCTTCCTTTATCTCTGGGTGAGAATTTTTCAGATGAAGATTTCTGCAACTGCAGCATCTGCTGCACATTCTTTTTGTCTTAATCTTTATATTTTTTTACAAGAAGGGTAAAAGCCTTAAGCAGGCAGGGAACCCTAGGTGAAGCTTAACTGAGTCCTTCCATGTTCTCTGAGGAACAGGACATCTTTTGCATCCAAGAGAAGTGCAAAGGGACACCTGCTAAGTAGAATCATAGAATCAGTCAGGGTTGGAAGGGACCACAAGGATCAGCTAGTTCCAACCCCCCTGCCATGGGCAGGGACACCCCACACTAGATCAGGCTGCCCGGAGCCTCATCCAGCCTGGGCTTAAACACCTCCAGGGATGGGGCCTCAACCACCTCCCTGGATAACCCATTCCATGGCTTCAGCACTCTCATGGGGAAGAACTTCTTCCTCACATCTAGCCTGAATCTCCCTATTTCCAGCTTCATTCCATTCCCCCTAGTCCTATCACTGCCCGACATCCTGAGAAGTCCCTCCCCAGCCTTCCTGTAGGCCCCCTTCAGATACTGGAAGGCCACAATGAGGTCACCTGGGAGCCTTCTCTTCTCCAGACTGAACAGCCCCAAATCCTTCAGTCTGTCCTCATAGGAGAGGTGCTCCAGCCCTCTGCTCATCCTCATGGCCCTTCTCTGGACACGCTCCAGCACGTCCACATCCCTAAAGGGGAGTAAAAGGACATCTTTCTGTATTCAAGGGAAGTGCAAAAGAACATTTGCTAAGTCAAAGGACATCTTCTATATTCAAGAGAAGTGCAAAGGGACACTTGCTAAGTTAAGGGTTTTCCGTGTCTGCCATGAGACAGCCTTTTCTCAAGCACTCAAAAGGGTTAGGTCATTTTTGTCCCTTCTTTCAACATTTAAAAGGAGAGAAGAACATTCCCAAATGTTAAATTGTCTCTTCTCTATGAAAGGCAGACTAGAAGGGATTACTCAGATTTTCAGCACCTCACTACTCCATGTTGAAGATGGGGCCAAAGTTTCACGCCAAGCACCGGTTTTGGTTGTGGAACATTTCAGATGTTGGCATTACTCTAGGAAAGAGCCTGTGGTTAGATTGACACATCCCTTCTGATCTGTGTCAATACTGGAATGGTAAAAAAAAACCAAGAACCAGAGAAAAACTTTGGATTGAATGTCTTCTTAGGCAAATGGAAAAGTCAGCTGGGAGAATTTTGTTGCTGGAGTCAGAACTGGACATTGGTGCAGAAAAGTCTCACTCTGCTACTCAGTGAGCTACGCTGCAAGGCCAACATATCAGCCCCCAAATATCTATCTTAGTGTCTTGGTTTGGACTGAGGACAGGCATCCACAGAGAGAGAGAGAGATCATTCTGCCCCTGTACACTGCACTGGTTAGGCCACACCTCGAGTACTGTGTCCAGTTGTGGGCCCCTCAGTTTAGGAAGGAGGTTGTCTTGCTGGAAAGTGTCCAGACAAGGGCAACAAAGTTGGTGAGGGGTTTGGAACACAAGCCCTGTGAGGAGAGGCTGAGGGAGCTGGGGTTGCTTAGCCTGGAGAAGAGGAGACTCAGGGGTGACCTTATTGCTCTCTACAACTCCCTGAAGGGAGGTTGTGGACAGGTGGAGGTTGGTCTCTTCTCCCAGGCAGCCAGCACCAGAACAAGAGGACACAGTCTCAGGCTGCACCAGGGGAGGTTTAGGCTGGATGTTAGGATGTTAGCTCTATACAGAGAGAGTGATTGCTCATTGGAATGTGCTGCCCGGGGAGGTGGTGGAGTCACCATCATTGGAGGTGTTCAGGAGGAGACTTGATGGGGTACTTGGTGCCATGGGTTAGTTGTTTGGGTGGGTTGGATTGGTTGATGGATTGGACACGATGATCTTGAAGATCTCTTCCAATCTGGTTTATTGTACTGTATTGTATTGTATTGTATTATAAAGGAAAAGGGAACAGAACAACAAATTACAAATCCTGTGCCTCCCTCTTAGGACTTCCTAGTCCTAAGGAGGACTTTTCTCTCTATGGTTTTATAATTAATCCTTAACCTACAACACCCAGAAAATAGTGGGGTTAAGAGTCATCTAGTCAAGCCAGTGGGTCTGTTAAAAATTTCTACCTGGCACAGTTTTCCATATTATTTCAGATTTTAAAGTTATCATTATAGATCAAGTGGCTCTTTAAGTATCAAGAGCAAATAACACACCTGTTGAGAGAAGAGGCATTTGAGCATCCTGTTCACATCAACATTTGCAACATCTCACAAGATCACAGGATCACAGGATGTTAGGGGTTGGAAGGAACCCCTGAAGATCTTCGATTCCAACTCCCCTGCCAGAGCAGGACCATAGCACAGGTCACACAGAAACACATCTAGATGGGTCCTGGAAGTCTCCAGAGAAGGAGACTCCACAATGTCTCTGGACAGCCTGTTCCAGTGCTCTGTGACCCTTACAGTAAAGAAGTTCTTCCTCAAGTTGAGGTGGAACTTCCTGTGCTGCAGTTTCCATCCATTGCTCCTTGTCCTATCACAGGCACAAGAGAGCAGAGGCTGTCCCTGCCCCTTCTTTCCTGACCCCCAGCCCTCAGATATTGATCGAAATTGATCAGATCCCCTCTCAGTCTTCTCTCCAGATTAAACAAATATTTATAAACATGTATTAAATCCCCTCTCAGTCTTCTCTTCTCCAGACTAAACAGCCCCAGGGCTCTTAGCCTCTCCTCATAAGGCAGTGCTCCAGTTCCTTCATCATCCTTGTAGCCCTCATCACGTCATTCATCATGTTTTGGTCCCATTGCATCTTCCATCAAACTGATGAGAATTGGGGCTTTTGAGGTTTGAAGAACAGGGTTTGCCTTATGACTTTTCAGAAAAATATACTTTGAATTACTTTTGTTACAGAGTGCTAACCCAGTGGTCTGGTTTGCAAAATACTCAAAGCTTTCAGAGGTTTTCAAACCAGCCACAATACTGGCATATGTAAATTCACCAGCCAAGGTTGGAAACGTGAAGAGATTACTAAGTATGCCCTAATGTATGCACTATGGAGAGCTGGGCACATGTCCAAGACACTCACTTCTTCCTGTTGTTCTGGTGCAGGCCAACAGCATGTTTGCTATAAATTACCATTGGTTGGGATTTGCTGAGATGTGGCTAAGGAGGGCAGGATGTCTACAAGAGAGTCATGACTCACCAGCCTGGTTTTGTCATGACAGGAGATGGTTGAGGGCTGTGGGCAGGAGGGCTCAGGAGGCAGGACCTCATCGCTGCCACCCCCTTTGGGCATGGTTGACTCAGTTTCCTGGTGTTTATCCTCCCCTTCACCCTACAGGAATCCAATGAGGCTCATGGGACTTGAAGCCTGAATTTATGTACTTTTAGGTGATTTTTTTTAAATGCAGTTCTCTAATAACAAAAATAAAATAAAATAAAATAAAATAAAATAAAATAAAATAAAATAAAATAAAATAAAATAAAATAAAATAAAATAAAATAAAATAAAATAAAATAAAATAAAATAAAACAAAATAAAATAAACTTAGCTGAATGGAAAATGCCTCCCAGATGGTGTTACTCAGAGACAATACTTGGACACCTAGTTTCCTGGACATGATCTTCCAGCATTCCCATATTATTTTTATTCTTTCCCCCAGAGTCTGGAAATTGGTATCTTTCCAAGTTGCAGTTAGCAATGATCCCTGTGTGAAGCTAACTACAGTTTCTAGGAGACTAGCTGCATATTTGGTATCTGCCAAAATACACGGCATATATTGTGTTTAATCATGGAATGCCTTAGGCTGGAAGGGCCCTCAGAGAACATCTGCTCCATCCTCCCCACCATGGGCAGGGATGCTTCTCAACTGCACTCAGATGATTAAGGCCTCATGCAACCTGGACTTGAACACCTTCAGGGCATCCACAGCCTCCCTCGGCAGCCTATTCCAGAATCCAACAACCTCGTACTGAAGAACTCCTGCCTAAGATCCAGTCTAAACCTACTCTCCCTCAGCTTAAGACCATTCCCCCTTGTCCTTGTTAGACACTTTTATGAAAAGCCCTTCTGCAGCCTTCCTGTAGGATCCCTTCAGCTATTGGAAAGCAGCTCTAAGGTCTCCCCAGAGTCTTCTCTTCTCCAAGCTAAACAACCCCAGCTCCTTCAACCTGTCCTCACAGCAGAGGTGCTCCAGCCCTTGGATCATCTTTGTGGCCTCCTCTGGATTCACCCAAGCAGCTGTGTCCTTCTTATGCTGGGGACACCAGAACTGGAGGCAGGATTGGAGATGGGGGTCTCAAAAGAGCAGAGTCAAAGGGGCAGAATCCCCTCTCTTGCCCTGCTCTGTCTGCAGCCCAGCACCCAGCAGCCTTCTAGGCTGCATGAGGGCACTGCTGACTCCTGGGAGCTCCTCAG
The DNA here is from genome assembly GCA_033816785.1 of Picus viridis. Taxonomy (NCBI): domain Eukaryota; kingdom Metazoa; phylum Chordata; class Aves; order Piciformes; family Picidae; genus Picus; species Picus viridis. The sequence goes on from CM066606.1 coordinate 3,525,426, forward strand.
CACCCAACACCCCCAAGTCTCTTTCTTCAGAACTGCTCTCAAACCACTCTGCACCCAGCCTGAATTTGTGCCTGGGGTTGACCCAACCCAGCTGCAGGACTTTGCACTTGTCTTGTGGAACCTCATGTAGTTGTCACTGGCCTACTTCTCAAGCCTGTCAAGATCTTTCTGGATGGATCCCTGCCCTCAAGTGAGTCCAGCACACCACAGAGCTTAATACATCATTTCCTAGGTGTAGGTATATAAAGATGTTTGGGGTCCTTTTGTCACAAAAATTTCTAATGGAACTACAACAAAGAACAAGAAGTTTCCCCCAGAAAATTTCCCCCCAGTCTCTCACCAGAAAGTGGAAATTGCATGTTTGCTCCATGCAGAAGCTGTAATTTAGCTGCCCCACAGACCCTATCACTTCTAAGCCATGTTACTAGGAGGAACTATAGCTGGTATGACTCTTTCATTCTGCTGCTTAGCTGCTTCTTGAGTAAGATGATATCTCCTACCCCTTAACATATTTTTTTTCCTCTGACAATAATTTTTTCTTCATAGAAACAATTGTATGAGGTATATCAATTGATGGGTATGAGCGTCAGTTAATATTGTGCCCAGTACTGGGCTTCCCGGTTCAAGAGAGACACAGAACTACTGGAAAGAGTCCAGAAGAAGCTACAAAGATGCTGAGGGGCCTGGAGCATTTTTGTGAGAAGGAAAGGCTAAGAGCCCTGGGGCTTTTGAGCCTGGAGAAGAGCAGCCCCAGAGGGATCTGATCAATGCTCAGCAAGAGATAAAGGACATGGAGCAAGAGGGTGGGGCCAGACTCTGCTCAGTGGTGCCCAGTGACAGGACAAGGGGCAATGGGCACAAACTGGAACCCAGGAGGTTCTATATGAACAGGAAGAAATCCTTTGCTCTGAGGGTGCTGGAGCCCTGAAACAGGCTGCCAGAGAAATTGCAGTCTCCTTTTCTGGAGGGATTCCAAATTCATGAAGACATTGTGATCCTGGGCAACCTGCTGTGAGTGACCCTGCTTTGGCAGGGCTGTTGGACTGGATGATGTCCAGAGGTTCTGCCCAACCCCCACCATGCTGGGGTTCCGTGAATACAATTTGGACAGAAGACACTAGTGGGTCATTGATTATTTGCAGGCACTTACTGTTAATTTAGTGAATAAATTTATGCCAGCATTACAGGAGTGATCTGTCACACAGCACTGGTAAACCTTTCTGTAGTACTTTGCTGTTGGAGGAAGTGGGACTTCTGGGAACCAGAGAAAATACAAAGCCACGTTAGTAATGGGGTCAGCTCAACTTCTCAAGCATCTATCTTCATAACTGCACTTCTCCTGGTTAACAACTTTTTGCTTTTGGTGTCTTACAGAAAAGACAAGCATTTTAATGTGCTGGCTCTTAAATCTGAATTGATCGTGGAGGTGGTGGAGTCACCTTCATTGGAGGTGTTCAGGAAGAGGCTTGATGGGGTGCTTGGTGCCATGGTTTAGTTGTTTAGGTGGGTTGGATTGGTTCATGGGTTGGACGTGATGATCTTGAAGATCTCTTTCAACCTGGTGTATTGTATTGTATTGCATTATTGTATTGTATTTAAAAGGTTTTCTGCCAGTGCTTTCCCATTTATTTATAAGACTCAATAACCTGACTCCCAAACTGTCAAAAAAATTGATAAAATCAACAATATACCACCACTGCCCCTTTTTTACCAAGTTGTAACTAGGTCTCTTCCAATCTTCAATCATATAAAGCTCTGCTAAAGAAAACTCAGTGGTAACAACCATATGGCTGTGATGTCATGTGTGAAGACTTCCAATTCCTCCATGATTTCTTGGGCTTTATGCATTAAACACAGAGGTAACTTACATTAATTGCAGGTTTTGCTTTTGTTAACTTTGCTGTTCAGTTGCTTTTTTCCTTCACAGATCTTAAGCTCTAATGGTGCAATGAAATAATTTGCTGCCTGGAAAAGCCCTTCCAGATGTGAATACAAAATAATTACCAACAGGTTATTATTAGGTGAATGTTTTAATTAATGTTTTCCAGGTACATAAGATCACACCTTGGACATAGTTTAGTGGGCACAGAATCATAGTGTGATTGAATGTTAGGGGGTGGAAGTGACCTCTGATGGTCATGGAGTCCAATTCACCTGCCAGAGCAGGATCACCTAGGGCAGGTCACACAGAAACACACCCAGGCAGGTTTTGAAAGTGTCCATAAAAGGAGACTCCACAACCACTCTGGGCAACCTGTTCCACTGCTCAAGCACCCTCACAGCAAACTTTCTCCTCCTGTTGAGATAGAAATTCCTGTGTTCCAGATTTTACCCATTGTTCCTTGTCCTGTCACTGGGCACCACCAAACAGAGCCTGGCACCTTCATCCTGACACCCACCCCTCAGATATATATAGACTTTAATAAGATCCCCTCTCAGACTTTGTCTCGGTCCAGAGAGGGAAAGAGACTCAGTTCTCCTGTGTTATGAAATTGGAGGCACAAATGAGGCCAAAATATCAGCAGCCCTCGAGGCTATTTATTACACAAATAAAGTGGATGGATCAGAAGGGGAAAGAGAGAAAGCAGAGAGGGAGAGAAAAGAGGGAGAGAGAAGAGGAAAGGAATTATATTACACACCCCTCTCCCCCAAGACAGTTTGAGTCTGTAGAGGAAGGCTGCTGCAGCTTTGGCATGGAGATGTTGTCCTTGTTGGCTGTGCTGTCCTCTGAGCAGCCTCTTCAGCTCCATGAGTCACATCAAGAGAGACAAGATTTAGTCTCTCACAGACTTCTATTTTCAAGACTAAACAGCCTCAGGTCTCTTTGTCTTTCTTCACAGGAGAGATGTTCAAGTGCCCTCATCATCAAGTCCCCTAATCATCAAGTCCCGTAATCATCCTCCTGGCTTTCTGTTGGACTCTTGCCAGCAGATCTCTGTCTCTCTTGAACTGGGGACCTCAAAAGTGGACACAGTATTCCAGGTAGAGTACCAAGGCAGAGTACAAAGGGAGGAGAACCTCCTTAGACCTGTTGGACACACTTTTCTTGATGCACCCCAGGATCCCATTGGCTCTCTTGGCCACAAGGGCACATTGCTGTTCCATGGATACCTTACTGTCCATTAGGACTCCAAAGTCTTTCTCCATGGATCTGCTCTCCAGCATGACATGGTGGCTGTTGGGTTGACAGTTGGGCTTGATGATCTTAGAGGTATTTTCCAATCTTAATACTTCTATGAGTCTAGGATTGTGTTATTCTGTGATTCTATTTCACAGAAAGAGTGATTGGCCATTGGGAGGTGGTGGAGTCACCATCACTGGAAGTGTTTAAAAAGAGACTGGGTGAGGCACTTGGTGCCATGGTTTAGTTGATTAGATGGTGTTGGGTGATAGGTTGGACTTGATGATCTCAAAGGTCTTTTCCAACCTGGTTAATTCTGTATTCTACGATAACTGATCTGAAGTGATAAATCATAGTTATCTTTTCATGGTGAGTAGTTTATCCACTGGTAATAACTCATATTCATAAGTAGGAGGAAATGCTCTTAATGCCTATGTAGTGGTTTGAGCCTTAATGGGAGTTTAAGAGCTCAGAAGGTAGCAAAAAAAACCAACCACTTGAGAATTCCCCCCCCCTACCCCCAAAGAGACTGGAGGTTAAATCTACCCAAAAAACAACCTGGAGTTGGTTTGGAAGTAGGAGAAGTAAGTTTTTTAACAAAATATATGCATATACAGCAGTAACAAGGAGGATTTACAAGGGTAAGGAATAAGGATGAATAGGAAAACATATAGAACCAAATGTGGATGGCCTTGTATCTCCACCGATGGATGTGGATTTCAGTCCTTTAGAGCAGCGTGGATGCAGCAGGGAGAAGATCAGGCCTGGCCACGTGGCAGAACAAGGAGGCCAGCAGTGGCTGCTGGTCCTTTCAAATAAGTGAGGCAGAGGGAAAGTGGCTGCAGCGTCCCCCTTTTTATAGGCTTGCTGGACAGGAAGGGGAAGTGGAATAGACCACCTTTGACCCAGGGGACCCCTCCTCTTGGGAGGGGGAATCAAGTCCCTCTCTGTGCACCTGGGTCAGGTTTCTTTTGTCCCCTGCGGAAGCAGGGTTCTCACAACCCTCCCCTGGGATGGGTGTAACCCAGCACAGCCTGTAAAAGAATTTTGTTCCTCCTGTACATAAGCAGGATTTCCACAGGTGAGCCTGCATAACATTTTGCTGCTTTGTTTCTGTATGTTCCTATTCTACAATACAATGACAGTTCTTTAGGGTCATGAAAAGAATGCACATATATTCCATAAAGAATTCTATGAATATGGGTCAGACTAGGAGGAAGAGTCATGGTGGGGCAGCAAATGAGGCCACACAATGCTACTAGCATTGTATTAGTTCCTTAAAGACATATTTTTCAGTCACAAAGCACACTGGCAGTTGCAGATTCCCTGCCAGTGGCATAAAGGTGCTAACTACATGTGCAGTACTTGTCACACTTATTGCTCTGCAACAGCCAAACTCATTTCATCAGGAGTTTCCCAATGAAGTTCAAAGAAAAGATCTGTGAAATCATGCAAGCAACAGTGGTTTTTCGTAATCAGCCTGAAAGGAGAGAAAACAAGCACATACAGTTAGACCTGAGCAATTAGTGTTTTCCCACATGTGCTTTAGTAATCAAGGCAAATCTCAGAGCAATAAATCATGTAATACGTGAGTACTACTAAGCTCAATCACTCCCTGTTCAGAACAGTGTTTTCAAGCTATTTAGGAAGCTAGTGTAAATATTTCCAAGGACAATAATAGCTTTTATTGTAGGGATTTCTGGGCCCCTCAATTTAAGAAGGACATTGAGACTCTTGAACATGTCCAGAGAAGGGCAACAAGGCTGGGGAGAGGCCCTGAGCACAAGCCCTGTGAAGAGAGGCTGAGGGATCTGGGGTTGTTTAGCCTGGACAAGAGGAGGCTCAGGGGAGACCTTATTGCTGTCTACAACTACCTGAAGAGAGGTTGTAGCCAGGTGGGGGTTGGTCTCTTCTCCCAGGCAACCAGCACCAGAACAAGAGGACACAGTCTCAAGCTGCACCAGGGGAAGTTTAGGCTGGAGGTGAGGAGAAAGTTCTTCACAGAGAGAGTTGTTAGCCATTGGAATGTGCTGCCCAGGGAGGTGGTGGAGTCATCATCCCTGGAGGTGTTCAAAAAGGGATTGAATGTGACACTTGAAGCCATGGTTTAGTAGTCATGAGGCATTGGATGACAGGTTGGACTTGATGATCTTCGAGGTCTCTTCCAACCTTAAGGATACTGTGATACTGTGATCTTTGAGGTCTTTTCCAACCTTATTGATTCTATGATTTGCTTTTCCTCCATGAATGGTGGTGTATCAATGGGCCTAAGACCTTTACAGTCCTATTCATTCCCACACCAAGCCCAAAAGAGTCAGCAGCCTACAGCTGAGGCAATACACCATGGCCTTATTTTGAGAGAGCTTGTACTGGAATGAGAAATGATTGGCCTCATTGCAGAAAGATCAGCTGATGAAGGAGAGGTGGCTTTCTGGTAAGGTCCCTGTCTACTTGGCAATGCACCACCAGTTCCCATACCATTTTACATGTATGTCACCATATTTTTCCACTGACCCAGTGCTACTCAAACCACCAACATTCCATGATTCTACTGAAGCTAACATGACTACTTCCATGCTTAAAGATCAATGTGGATTTAAAACTTGTGCCGACACAGTCATATAAAAGAACCACCTGGACAAGCAAGCAAAACATAACTTGATTCCCATGCTTGCTAACAGTCTCATTTCAAAATCCTCAACAAGTGCCAAGTATTTCAGAAAAAAAAAATCCCTAATAGCCCTAATCTGTGTCTTGTAGGTGTTCATCATTTCAGAGATTTCGTAAAAAGAATGCTTTTTACAGTGCCTAGGCTTGAAGAGAAGTAATAAAAGGCAATTTAAGCAACACAAGAGGTCAGTGAAGAAATTATTCAGCTTCTAATCTGAAGTAATAACCTTCTCATCCACTGCTTGTGTCATCACATCTAAGGAACTCACAAATATTACAAAATAATAACTCATAGCATTACAAAATTAGTAATAATAATGGACGATTATCTAATGTGGTGGGTTGAGCTCAGGTGCCCAAAGACTGGGAAGCTGTCCTAGTTTCAGCTAGAACAGAACTAATCCTGTTCAGTGCTGTGGCTTCTCAACTTAGTCTCTGCTCAGTGGTGTATTTCTGCAGTCCGGGACAGGTTTGCACAGCCAGGGGCTGTTTCTAACAGTGAGAAAGCCGATGGGGAGAGCTCCTGCCAAGGTCTGGCTGCAGACCAAGGTCACTGCTAAATCATCTGTGCCACACTGGAGGTGCAGAAAGTAAAAGGCTGCATCTGTCAGGAGAAGCAGTCAGGGCAGGTGACCCTAAAGAGACCAACAAGGAATTGCATCCTATGAACATCATCTTCAGGAGAAGGATGAGGCGTCACCAGGGTCAAGCCTCTTCTTCAATGACTGGTATCTGTCTTCAATCCTGATCCATGAATTCCAGAATACAGTTTCAGCATCTAGCTCCTGAATCTGGTTCCTCTCTTTTGCTGAGTCCACTCTGGGACTCAAAGCATCACTGGCAATGATGTAGCTGCCATCAGAAGGTTGGGTTCAATATTGGGTTTGTATACATTTGTATCTACTTGATATTATTATTATTATTATTATTATTATTATTATTATTATTATTATTATTATTTTTATTAGTTTTGTCATTCTTTCTCAGTATCCACCACTCTCTCTCCCTTATTCCCTTTGTCTTTCCTTTTGGGGAAGGAGGGATGTTCATAGAGCGTCTCTGTAACTCATTTAGTGGCAACTCTGTTTTCCACTTTGACTATTACAGATTCTTTGAACCAAAGTACAGAAACTTCAATTTACTGAAAGGGTTAAGATTTGGAGAAGCAGATCCTTAATTATTTTGCTAGCAATTCCTCTTGCAATGAGTTTTTCTTGAACCTTAGGTACCTGCCAGTCAAAAGTGAGAGTGTGGTTCTTTATGCCAGCTTTCCCTTCTAGAACCACTTGACAGACTGTCCAAAAAGCTTCTTTGTTCCTATTCACCCACACAACTCTAGTCTATTGAGAATGGTCTCTCTATCTTCATTATGTATGTGTGAGACCCAATTACATACTAAAGAAACAGCCTGAAGCCTCTTTACCATGGCATTTAGACTGTGTTTATGGGGACAGAAAGAAGCCTGCCTTAATCCCTTTACAGCATCTATTTCTTTTAATGCATCATTTGACTCTTTGCATACATAAATTGAGATGCTAATAGTCAAATTGTGATTCATAAATGAACAGCAAGTGTGTGCCATGTTAGGTTGAATAGATTAAAAATTATTTGAATTTATTGGGAAGATTTGGGGGTTGTGTCTGTTCAATAAACTGCCATTCTCCCAGCGGTTTTGCCCAACAATTGTCTTCAAACTTGCCTAAAATGCCATTATCTTCCATGTTTAACATGAGCTCTTCTCTAGGAAGAGTTGCTGTGGTATAACAAAATAAAGATGATAGAGATTATTGGTCATATATTAGTAAGAGAGGCACGTCATGTGTTTTTAATGATGACTGAAACAAATGTCTTAACTACAGGAAACCTAATTTTTAACTGTTAAGCTAAGACCTTACCTCTTGAATTTTATGGAGTTTTTCTATAAGTTTTCACAGAATTGTAAGTCTTGGAAGGAACCACTGAAGAACATCTAGTCCAACTTCCCTTCCTGAGCAGGATCACCTAGAGTAAATCACCCAGGAACACATCCAGGTGGGTTTGGAATCTCTCCAGAAAAAGAGACTTCACAACCTCTCTGAACAGCCTGCTCCAGGCCTCCAGTACCCTCACAGTGAAGATTTTCCTCATGTTGAGATGGAACATCCTGGGTTCCAGTTTGTTTTCATTGCCTTTTGCCCTGCTGCTGAACACCACTGAGAAGAGCCTGGCCCCATCATCCTAACACTCACCCTTTAGATATTTATAAGCATTAATGAGATCCCCTGATTTTTCTGGGTCTTTAGTGAAAAGACAAAAAAAAGAAACAGAACCAAAGCCAAACAAGCAAACACTGAGATAACAAATGAAATAAAAGGCTCCAGTTCTGAGCTCCCTAGTTCAAGAGAGACAGAGGACCACTGGAAAGAAGCTGAGGGGACAAGAGCATCTTTGTGAGTAGGAAAGGCTGAGTGACCTGGGCTGCTCATCCTGGGGAAGGGCAGCCTGATAATGAATCTTCTCAATGCTGCTCACTAGCTAAAGGGCAGGGGTGCCCAGCAACAGGACAGGGGGCAATGGGTACAAACTAGAACCTACAAGGTTCCACCTGAATGTGAGGCCATCTGTTCTTTGGCCAGAAGGTAGATAACTGGAAAGGTAACCATCTGAGTAGAAGCAGCTTGGTTTGACAATAAACAGAGTTTTAGCTTTTTCCTTTGGAAAAAGAGGTGGGAAAGAAGGGATTATTGACTGGCTCTCCCTCCCTCTGCCCAACCACATGATTTCATATATCATAAAGGAACTGCTATCTTTGAGACTTCTCTCACTCTTAGATTGGGTTGACATTGGACAGTAATGTTGAAAACTAATAGAAGGGCAAGAGAGAAAAGAGTGCAGATAGATAAGGAGGTAGAATGGTTGAATCTGTCCATTTCTCCTTAGGAAAATCTTCTGAAATGACTACTGAAGCTTAAGTATTACTTGTTGGGGTTTTTTTTCCTATCCCTATTGCTCTTCTTTGTAGACAACTTTAAAGCAGAAGGCAATGAAAAGGTAAATTTTGTCTGTAATAATCACAAACCTCTTTCTTCCTCTGTGCATGGTGCATTGGCCACAGCAACCCCATGCAGAGCTACAGGATGGGGTCAGAGTGGCTAGAGAGTGGCCAGGCAGAGAGGGACCTGGGGGTACTGGTTGATGGTAGGCTGAACATGAGCCTGCAGTGTGCCCAGGAGGCCAAGAGGGCCAATGTCACCCTGGCCTGTATCAGGAACAGTGTGGCCAGCAGGACCAGGGAGGTGATTCTCCCCCTGTACACTGCACTATTTAGGCCACACCTTGAGCCCTGCGTCCAGTTGTGGGCCCCTCAGTTTAGGAAGGATGTTGACTTGCTGGAGCATGTCCAGAGAAGGGCAACAAAGTTGGTGAGGGGTTTGGAAACACAAGCCCTATGAGGAGAGGCTGAGGGAGCTGGGGTTGCTTAGCCTGGAGGTGGCTCAGGGGAGACCTTCTTGCTCTCTGCAACTACCTGAAGGGAGGTTGTAGACAGGTGGGGGCTGGTCTCTTCTCCCAGGCAACCAGCACCAGAACAAGAGGACGCAGTCTCAAGCTGTGCCAGGGGAGGTTTAGGCTGGAAGTTAGGGAGAAATTCTTCATAGAGAGAGTGATTGCCCATGGGAATGTGCTGCCCGTGGAGGTGGTGGAGTCACCATCATTGGAGGTGTTTAGGAGGAGACTTGATGAGGTGTTTGGTTGCATGGTTTAGGTGATTAGGTGGTGTCTGATGATAGGTTGGACACGATGATCGTGAAGGTCTCTTCCAACCTGGTCTGGTCTATCTATCCTATCCTATCCTATCCTATCCTATCCTATCCTATCCTATCCTATCCTATCCTATCCTATCCAATCCAAAGATCCTCTCACTGTGCTCTGTTTCCTTGGGTCTTGTCATCTACAGATGACAAGATCCAGGACATCAGAGCACATACAATGCAGAGCACCAGCTTGTGGCAAGAACATTTTGTTTTCTTTTCAGTTCACAGAATCACAGAATTATTGAGGCTGGAATAACCTCTGAGATCATCAAGTCCAGCCTATGACCTAACACCACCACATCACCTAACAGACTTAGATTACCAAATAGAAATTTCCCCTATGAAGAATATCAGCTGAAAACCAGATTAAATAACCAAGTAATGTAAACAGGCTTATTAGCTGTGCATTCCAGTTTGTTACTGGAGTGTTTGGTGGTTTTTTTCCCTTTCAATAGCCATTATTTTCTGTGTCTTATATAAAAAGCAATTATCTTGAGGCTAACTTCACTCAAAATACTGTGACATAGGTGTCAATAATACCCAAGATAAAGGCACACTTAGCGCTGGCTTTCAGATGGATTTGAAGTTACTCTTTTGCGTTGATTCAGTAGACCTTTGCCAAGAGGTCTGCATTTTGAAATGCCCCACTTCTCTCTTTTTTTAACTAGGACCTTTTTCACAACACTAGTAAGCAGGCACTATGCACACCCACGCAGGATAGCACTGTGTCCTGCCTATTCACACATCAGTTTATACTCATTTTGTTATTCTGGCAATCTTTCTTTATTCTCCCAGTCAACCTTCCCTTCCACAATGTGAATGACTCATGGGACAATGAAATCTGTTCTACTGCAAGGAGTTTTCTTAAATACTTGTTGAAAAAGATTTCCTTAGAGCCTTACCAAAGGCAGTGGCTTTAAGTAAACTTCTAAAGAGGGCATTGATGATTTTTTTTTTTTTCACATGTCTCTTCATTTAGCCAGCTCCATAATGCACCCTTCAGCAATTGTTTTTTTCCTTAATCTTTTAGCTCCTACATAAATCCATTAAGATGTTACATATCCTGTTTCAGGATTGCCAAGAAATCCTCTTCAACTACATGGTTGCTCATGCTGTACAGTTCTTAAGTTTATACAAACCCCAAGCCCGCTGAGAACATCCTTACAGGGTCCCACAGTATTTCATAGAATCACAGAAATCAATACAATACAATACAATACAATACACCAGGTTGAAAGAGACCTTCAAGATCATCGTGTCCAACCCATCAACCAATCCAACCCAACTAAAAAACTAAACCATGCAACCAAGCACCCCATCAAGCCTCTTTCTGAACACCTCCAATGACGGTGACTCCACCACCTCCATGGGCAGCCGATTCCAAGGGGCAATCATTCTCTCTGTATAGAACTTCTTCCTAACATCCAGCCTAAACCTCCCCTGGCGCAGCCTGAGACTGTGTCTTCTTGTTCTGGTACTGGCTGCCTGGGAGAAGAGACCAACCTCTGCCTGTCTACAACCTCCCTTCAGGTAGTTGTAGAGAGCAATAAGGTCACCCCTGAGCCTCCTCCTCTCCAGGCTAAGCAACCCCAGCTCCCTCAGCCTTTCCTCATAGGGCTTGTGTTCCAAGCCCCTACCCAACCTTGTTGCCCTTCTCTGGACACCTTCCAGCAAGTCAACATCCTTCCAAAACTGAGGGGCCCAGAACTGGATACAGTACTCAAGGGGTGGCCTAACCAGTGCAGTGTACAGGGGGAGAGTGACCTCCCTGCTCCTGCTGGCCACACTCTTCCTGATGCAGGCCAGGATGCCATTGGCCTTCTTGGCTGCCTGGGCACACTGCTGGCTCATGTTCAGCCTCCCATCAACCAGTCCCCCCAGGTCCCTCTCTGCCTGGCCGCTCTCCAGCCACTCTGACCCCAGCCTGTAGCTCTGCATGGGGTTGTTGAGGCCAATGTGCAGAACCCGGCACTTGGATGTGTTCAACCTCCTGCCCTTGGACTCTGCCCATCTGTCCAGCCTGTCGAGGTCCCTCTGCAAAGCCTCTCTGCCCTCCAGCAGATCAACTCCTGCCCCCAGCTTGGTGTCATCCGCAAATGTACTGATGATGGACTCAATGCCCTCATCCAGATCATCAATAAAGATGTTGAAGAGCATGGGGCCCAGCCCCATAGAATGGGTTGGGTTGCAAGGGGCCTTAGACATCATCTAGTCCCAGCCCCCTCTGCCATGGGTGAGGACAGCTTCCACTAGACCGGGTTCCTGCAAAGCCTTGTCAAACATGGTCTTGGACACCTCTAGGGAGGGGGCATCTACAGCCTCTCTGGGTACCCTGTTCCAGTGTCCCACCAGCCACACTGTAAAGAATTTCTTCCTAATCTGCAGTCTCAATCTCCCCTCCTCCAGCTCAAAGCCATTCCACCTCATCCTGTCACTACAAGCTCAAAAGCTGTTTCATTACAACTTGTCATTGTTTGAGGAAGCTCTGTGGCTGTAATTTAGTCTGGCTCAGTGGAAGAAGTAAGGGATTAGGAGTCCTGGATTCTCTTCCTGAACTTTCACTGCGCAAGTGACTTCAGTTGTTTCTGTTTCTGTCTCATCTTCTCTCTTCTTGTTTGGATCTCTGTACACAGCAAGTTCTTTGAAGCAGAGAGCACCACAATGCACACTGTGCAGTTGCATAGCACTGCCCTCACAATCAACAGCACCTTTGATTTGGTTCAAGATCTTCCTTGAACATGTACACTGGTGGCTACAGCAAGGCATAATTTCAGAAGAAAGACATCTGCATAATGGTACTCTTGTTAATCATGTTCTACCTATTCCAGCAGCCGAGAAACAGCAGCAAAGGATGTTGATCTGTGATTTTTACCTTATTTACCAAGCAAACAGTGGGAATTGAGTAGATTTTTTTTCACAGACAACATTTCAGATTCTGGAAACTCCTCCCATCTCATGAGCATCTGAGGGAGATTCCCTGTCACAATCAAAAGGTTGTTCTCCTTGTGCTTGAGGCTGGGTGAGACTGAGTCACTTGGGCAGTGATCCCTCAGGATGCACCTTTGGGTTTGCTTGAGACACAGTAAGTTCTCCTGAAAAAGGCTTTTGTGAAATTCTCTCCCTCCCCTTTGCAGGCGTGACCATGGCAGAACTGTGGCTGCACTGCCCTCCTGCTCAGGTTAGCCAAAAGACAACCTGCATCAGGGACAACACAGAACTTACTCTGCAAGCTCTGAGTGATGTCTCTCTTGGCTACTTGGACACTCTGATCTTATTACAAGGTTTACAGCTCTCCCTGTAACTGATCTCTTACAGAGAGAGGTGAGCACCAGCTTAAGTCCTCAGTACCTCAAATCTATGACTGCCTTCTTTATCAAGCCTCTAGTCTATCATTTCTAAGTAGTTTTGCCATCTCATTTGTGTGTTAGGAGAAAATTATTATTACTACTACTACTACTACTAATATTACTAATTAAAATATTACTAATAATAGTAGTAATAATAATGCATGTATCTCAGCTACAATAAGATGGATGCCATATACATAATGCACACCAGCAGACATGAACTTTTTACTCAAAGCTTTGTCCCTTTACTAAGCAGGAAAGTAACAATTTTTTTTTATTTAGGGGGTTTATTTTATTCCTCTCACTGCATTGTGTTACTCAACCTATAATGAGATCTGCTGACATATTAGATACAAGCTTACAAATACCTCTTTAGCTTCACTCTAAATACATTTCAAATAGTTACTGAATTAAACTCTTTTTTTAAGTTGTCACCTTCTTAACTCAAGCCTCCTTTGTTATTTTGAAAGACACCAATATAAAGAAGACACATAAAACTCCTCTTTTTCAGGTAACATGCATGGACCTAATTTTTAATTGCTATTTAAAGTGGAATGATGAGCTAGAAGATGACATGTACATCAAAGATTAGCCGGTGTTGCCACACAGGCTTACATGAGCTGCTTGTACAATGAAAAGAGAGCTATTAGAATTCTAGACTCACAGAATGCAATAGGCTGGATAAAGGTCATCTAGTCCACACCCCCTGCAGTAAGCAAAGACATCTTTACCTAGATCACGGTGCTCAGAGCCCCATCAAGCTTGACCTTAAATGTTTGCAGAAATGGGGCCTCCACCACTTCCCTGAGCAACCTGTTTCAGTGTTGCACTACCCTGATTTCTGCTGTGAGAGTCAAATCACATTGCCGGAGGGCATAAGCAGTGCTTGCAATGGACTCAGATGGAAGTGCTGTGGGTTTTGTTTGGCGTAGTGTATCCAGGTTCAGGCTAGAAGAACTAGCAAACTTCAGAGCAAAGTATTAAATGCCATCTATCTATTCATCTCCACAAAGGAGCTGCTAGACCAGGGGTCTAACAGTAGAGAAATGAGACTGCAAACCCACTTAAAGGGAGCAGGCACAGGCATGAAAGAGGTGAAGATCTGGCCCTGCTCCCGCTACTTACCATCCACAGCCAGGCTGTGTGGGATGGGTGTGTAATAACTGAGGGATGCGTGAGGCCAGCGGTGAGTAGCTGCACGCCCGCGGCCAGGAGGAAGCAAGGAGGCGATCTGCGTCAGACTCCTGAGTCACCATGCCTCCCGGGCCAGTCCCCCGGGGTGCAGCTTAGAATCACCAGGACCTAGCTTTTAGTCATCAAACTGAAGTGACGCTTGAGCAGAGCCAAGGAAGGCACTTGAAGTCAAGATGCAAAGTCCAGCTGGCACTCACATAACTACGCCTCAACATAAACCGATGGAAAATTTACGACAGCCTTGTTTCATTCTTCTCCTTCTAGCATTTGTGGGATGGATGCAGAGCTGACCTGGTGTGTATGCTGGGAGTAGAAGCATGTGCTAGATGAGCAAGTTCCAGCAGAGCCACATGGAGAAGCAGCTCATGCTAGAGCTACCTAGACTGTATTTTATAAGCACTCCTATGCACAGGGGATAGAGGTGCACTCATCGTTTGTTCATAAAAGCTAATTAACTGGTATGGGGGAGAACACACATCTAATTCTAGTAGATCAGTGTGACTATTGATTAAAATCATAGAATCACAGAATTGTTTGGGTTGGAAAAGACCTCTAAGGTCATCAAGTGTAACTGTCGATCTAAGACCACTGTGGCCAGTAAACCGTGTCCCAAAGTGCCATGGCCACACAATTCTTGAACACTTCCAGGGATGGTGACTCCACCACATCCCTGGGCAGCCTGTTCCAACGCCTGACCTCTCTTGCAGTAAATGATCTTTTTCCCTAACATCCAGCCTAAACCTCCTCTGGCATAATTTCTATCAAGTGATGCTAGGGAGAAGAGAGAGTTGTAGAGAGCCAGAAGGTCTCCCCTCATCCTCCTTTTCTCCAGACTAAACAACTCCAGGTCCCTCAGCTGCTCCTCACCAGACCTTTAACAGATTCTCCAAATCCTTTAACAGATTCACTGTCCTTCTCTGGATCAGCTCCAGCACCTCAATGTCCTTTTTGGAGTAAGAGCCCCAAAACTGAAACCAGTTCTCAAGGTGTAGCCTCACCAGTGCCAGGTACAGGGACACAATCACTGCCCTACTCCTGCTGGCCACACTTTGCTGATCGAGACCAGGATGCTGTTGGCCTTCTTGGCCACCTGGGCACACCCTGTCTCATCTTCAGCCTGCTGTCAACTGGCACCCCCAGGTCCTTTTCTGATGGGCAACTTTCCAGCCACTCTGCCCCAAGGCTGGAGCGTTGCATGACGTTGTTGTGACCCAAGCGCAGGACCCAGCACTTGGCTTTGTTTAACTTCATACAACTGCCCCTGGCCCATTGATCCAGCCTGTCCAGATCTCCCTGCAGCACCTTCCTACTCTCAAGCAGATCAACACTGCCACCCAACTTGGTGTCATCTGGAAACTTACTGAAGGCGCACTGAACTCCCTTGTCCAAATCACTGATAAAGATATTAAACAGAACTGGTTTCAGTACTGAGCCCTTGGGAACACCCCTTGTGACAAGCCACCAGCTGGATTTAACTCCAGTCTTTGGGCCCAACCAGACAGCCAGTGAAACAACCACTCATCCATCATGTTCATCTACTGTAATCACAACATGATCAAGAGTTCCCTTTTCTCTGTGGCATCACTGAAGACTTTGAGGCCACATACTACAATTGTAAAGAAAAGTATGGCTGCTTCATTGCAGTATGGTTTTTATTTTCTGAAGTAATTTGCATCAGATACATCCAAAGCCAAGGTTCTGGACTGGAGTATCTTTCAGTAGATGCTATATACCTTATCTCATACACTCAGTGCTTCTTTGCATGGAAGCTTCTCAAAATAGTACACCAGGAAATGACCTGTATGTAGCCTGAAAATTTCTCCTCCTTTCACCCGCAATTGGCAGAGTGTCAGGGGTCAGGACTGGGTTGACCACTAAATGTGTGACAGAGGCTTCCCATGAACCACTCTCCCTCCCCAGAAGGAAGAGACCCAGAATAAGGGAGAAAGACTGATGGGCTGGGAAAAAAACACTTTTAAAGCGAGCTTTAATGAATGTAATAATAATAAAATTAAATGCATACAAACATATGCAAACCAATGTTGAACCCAACCTTCTGATGGCAGTTACATCACCAACACCACTCATGCTCTAAGTCCCAGACTGGACTCAGCAGTAGACAAGAACTGGATTCAGGAACTCATGGATTGGCATTGAAGGCAGAATGGACAGAGTCCCCCTCAGACTCTGGTGATCCTTTAGGCTTCTCCTGAAGATGACATCCATAGGATGTCATCATGTTAGGTCAGTTTAGGGTCAGCTGTCCTGTCTGCTTCTCAGGTGGTAACTTTTACTTTCTGCACTCCCAACATGGCACACAGGAAGCAGCAGTGACCTTGGTCTCCCTGGTCTAAGCAAGAGCCTTTGTGCACCCCATCCCTTGGCAGCAACTGTAAACATTGTTATCACTACTAGAAGCTAATACCTGTGAAAACCTGACATTAACTACAGAAAGTGCAACCTCTGAGCAGAGACTAAGCTGAGAAGTCATAGCACTGAACAGAATTAGTGCTGGTCTAATTCAAACCAGGACAAAGAGTTGCTCTGTCTGTGCACTGAGCAACCTTCACCTCCTTAAGGTTACTTAGTGGTCAAGGAACACATGACATCTTTGAAGCTGATGAGGTCAGTGTCTTGATAGTTCCTCCTTGAGAATAAATCATACTAACAAAGGAATTTTCTGGTGCTTCTGTGCTGCTAAAATGGTCCCTTGAATATACTTCCACTCTTTGCAAATTAAGGAAAGGCCAGCATGATGTTGGAAAGCTGGTACCAACCTGGAGAGCACTCTCCAACTCCCATGGGAAGGGCTTGTGCAGGAACAGCCAGCACAAGTCTAAAATGGAAAGCCTTCTTTTAATTTATGGTCCCTGAAAGTTCACATTTTTTTACTATTTTCACACTATTTAAACAAATAGTGAGCTCTCATAAAGAAACCAAAAATAGAACTAGAAAAGCAAAAGAGTTGCACATACCTGTGGTAAGAGAGGAATACTGCAACACAACCAACACAGCTTTTTTAGAGCAATTCAGGGAAGGAATACCTTAGCAGAATTAAACAGAAGGAACTGCCAGAAGTTCTTCACTAAAAGATTCTGTGCACTGAAAGTAGAACATGCACCTTCAATAGAAAATCCAGCCTAGAATTAGAAAAATAAGGTATATTTCAGTCTTAATATGGTATCATGGCTATACTGCAGAAGCTAACTTTCAAATTCACCCATGTCCTTCTTTCTCCCTCCAGTAAACCACGATTTTCCCAAAGTCCATTTCTCATTATTCTCACATTCTCAACTGCAGTAAGGAGTCTTAAGCCTCTATGACAAACATCCCAGCTGCATATGAAGATCTCTTAACATAAACTGAAGACATGAGGACAAAGTGTTTAAAGCTGCACAGAGAGCAAATTCCAGCAGAAACACAAATTCAGCACTAACTGCTAGTGCCTTAAGTTACCAGTAATATTCTTATTCCAGTGCCTTACAGAGGCATAACTACATCAAAACTTATGTATGGTTCTCAAAATGAAAGATTATGGTAAAACTAACATTCTTCTTAAATGTATGAACTTGTGGCAACAAGAAAAATACCGCAAGTAGGAAACTTGTAATTACTAATATATAATGACGTAGCATTTACATTTTCATATCACTTAAAGCTATATTTAGCTTTAAGGATTAAATGTATGCATTATTTTAATATATGTGTACTGCAGAAAGAAAACAAAGCTCCTGAATTTTTTTTTCCAGAACAAGCTCCAGTTAGTTCTCAGAATACTTTTTTTATATTGAAAACACCAATTTTAATTTAAACCATATTAAATCCCTTAATGAACTAAGTTCTAATTAAAAGCAAAACTCTTTCACTTAATTTAGGGGAAAAAAATAAATTAAAGCCAGGAATTAAGTTAGAGATCAAATTTTGATATGGAAAATTCAATATGGAAAATATGGAAATTTGATTAAGGCTTTTTGCTTCATGTCACTGTTTTACCAGGTGCTCCAGCAATTTTTGGTGTGGTTAAGTTTCACTTCCTATTGATAAGCTAAGGAACTGGGGGAAGGGGAAGTCAAATAAACCAGTGTCCCCAGGATTATGGTTGGTGATCTGGCTGCAAAATGGACCATATAGTTTTCAGAGACACAGTGCCAATGTTCAGCATTTTTAGCACACACACCTTCCAGTAGATAAACGATCTCGTATTGCACCACATTAGTGGAATACCATTTCCTGGAACTTGCAATATTAGTTAAATAAAGGATTTCCATACCATCAGCTGCAGAATCACTCGGTTTACAGAGGGTCAGTGAAGGCACCTGGAAAGTCACATGGGAACAGGACCACCCGAAGTATTAAAATGAAAGCAGGAAGGCTACCCTGGCTGTGATTTCAAGAAGTATTTAAACATCACAGCGTTCTTGTTCACTTAATAGAAGTACTTCCACGATGAAAGCTTTTAAAGAAGTATTGGAAACGTTGCAGGGGATACATTTCAAGGGTATAATAACCTGCCAGGGCTTACGGACCAGATGGTGGCGATTCCAAAAGGACGCTACAGACGTTCTGATCAGATGTGCAGGCACAGCGTATTAACTGAAATGCTCAGAAATAACGGGATGGTAATATCCACTTTTGCAGACAAGATATCTTGGGGTGGGGGGAAGATTGGGGCGGGGGAGAAGAAAAAAAAGAAAAAGATAAAATGAGAAAAAAAGAAAAACTTTTAAAAGTTTGGTTTTTTTTTTAAGGAAAAGAAAACAAAGGGAAAGGGGAAAAAAAAAAAAAAAGGAAGGAAAATAAAAGAAACAAACAAGCTGTGTCGCACGCTGTGACCCAAAACCACGATAAATCACATTTTACTGCAAGACACTGCTCTGCATGCTACGTCCCTACCGGTTTCCTAAAGAATTCCTGCCGTATGACCACCATTAGGCAGCACTAGCACAGGGCTCGCACCCAGCAGCCCCGGGGAGCTGATCCCTGAGGCACTCCTGCCCTTTCCCTCCCACTCGGGCCGCAGGCAGGGGCCTGCCAGCCCCGCTCCCCTCCCCGCCTCAGCTCGGGCCGGGAGCGTCAGCGGCGCAGCCTCCCCTCAGCCCGGGCGGGCGCTGCCACCTAGCGAGGACCACGGCGGCGGAGCTACCGCCAACTCCAGAGCCGGCAGGCCGCGGGGGCGGGGAGAGGCCGGGCCACACACGGCGCGTCAGCCCGTAGTCTGCTGGTAGTCTGCCAGCAGTACCACACCGCCTTTTCCTCCAATATGGCCACCGCCGCCGGGGCCGTGAAGGTAAGCGCGGGCCCGCGCCGTCATGGGCTGGCAAGGTGTCGGCGGCCATCGCTGCGCTCAACCCCTCCCCGCCTGTTAGCCTTCCTCCCTGCTCCTGGGCTGGGCTGTGGCTGTGCGAAGCGGCAGCGGAGGGCGCGGGCCACGCCGCCGCCTTCCTGGCGCTGCGTGTCGCTCGCTGTGTCGTGCCTCGTGCCACGCTCCGTGCTCACTTCCCGCTTCCCCTCCGCCCCGCCCGCCGGCCGGGAGCGGGCTCAGGAGCGCGGTGGCCTTGAGCCGTGCCAAGCAGGAGAGGGGCCGCCATGGCGGGCAGTGCAGGGCCGAGTTAACCCCTCCAGCTCAGGACCTCGCTTCGCCGTGGGGCCGCCCGCGTGGCGCTGGCCGCTGGCTCTCAGCCATGCCTGGGCCGGCCCCGCCCTTGGGGCTTGGGGTTTTTTTTGCTAGTTTGGGGATTTTAAAAAAATATTTTAAATTTTTTTTTTTTGTGGGTTTATGGCCTTGTTTTGGTTTTGTTGTATTTTGTTTTGGTTTTGTTGACCGAAAACCTGAGGCCTTGGGGTTTGCGACCCGGCTGCGCTGTGTCGGGTACGTCCGTGAAAGGCAGCCAGGGAGGTTTGCAACCGCTGTGGCTTACACGCATCCCGAAGCGGCAGCAGAGTGGAGCTGGTGTGAAAGTTTTGCGTTAAGACTTGTCTCTTCCATCTGTTAAAAAAAGAAAAAAAAAAAAAAAAAAAAAAAAAAAAAGAGAGAAAGGGGTGGGGGGGAAAGAAAAAAGGGGGAAAAAAAAGAATTAAGAAAAGGCTCAAAAGGTGACAGCCTGCATCATGCAGGTCAGGCTGGAAATAACGAGGCTTGTGTTTTGACCAAAATAAGAGTTCGTTTTCTGAGAGGAAGTAACTGTCCCAGACGTTTTGGCATATGGAAACCGGTTTATTGTACAGAGATAGCAAGTTCTTTTAATTATAAGTGATATGGCCTTTGTTGTTAATCTCCTTTTAAGTGACAGTCCTTTTTTTGTGTGCGATCCTCTTATCATAAAAGATAAAAGAGGGAAGTACAGATACAGTTACTGGTTGTTTAGTTGTTGCAAAGACTCACAGCTGACCATGGCAGCGTTTAATGTTTACTGGTGTTTAAGACCCTTGTACGCTTGCTGCATTGATGCTTCTGTGTTGTACACCTGAACCTGTTCAAGGAATTTCATCTCTTCTGTGAGGACAGACTGAGAGAGTTGGGGTTGTTCAGTCTGGAGAAGAGAAGGCTCTGAGGAGACCTAATTGTGGCCTTCCAGTATCTGAAGCGGGCTGCAAGAAAGCTGGGGAGGGACTTTTGGGGTGTCAGGGAGTGATAGGACTGGGGGGATTGGAGCAAAACTAGGAATGGGTAGATTGAGATTGGATGTTAGGAAGAAGTTGTTCCCCATCAGGGTGGTGAGAGACTGGCACAGGTTGCCCAGGGAGGTGGTGGAAGCCTCATGCCTGGAGGTTTTGAAGCCAGGCTGGATGTAGCTGTGAGCAACCTGCTCTAGTGTGAGGTGTCCCTGCCTATGGCACGGTGCTGGAACTAGATGATCCTTGATTTCCCTTCCAACCCTAACAATTCTCTGTTTCTATGATTCACCAAACAGCAAGTGAGAAAGGGCACACACTGAAGTGTGATAATTATTTGGACCCCCACAGAGAAATAATTTTGGTTTTGTAGTTACTGATGTGATAGCTTTTTGTTATGTTTCATTTTTGTTGCTCTTCATGCCAGTGTTTGAGATGACCTGTAGCATAGTAAAATACTTCATGTTTCATTCTGCTGCAATGCCATTTTACTTTAGATTTCACACCAGGTGAGATGCTATAGTTTATGTTTCATTCTGCTGCAACTCCAGGTAACCTTAGGTACAGCCTCCATTAGTTTTCACAGGTTGCATTCTTCCTGTCTCTTTGTAAGATGCAAAGTCTGGAATGAAGCTTTGCATCTTTCCATTCTTGAAGTCACTCCTGGGTGTGACTGTCTCTGCATTTTCGGGAAAGGTGTGACTTCTCTCCCTGAATCAACTCTCTGCCATGCTTTGCTTTCAGTGCTGGGCTGCTAGGTGGAAGTAAACCCCAGCTGCCTTGGCAGGGTGCCTTGCCACTAAGCCTGGAGCAGCTGTGTTCCTTTGATAAATCACTTGAAGGTCTGTAAAACAGCATTTACTACAGAATCAGATTTTTGGGTCTCTAGCCCACAGATGAAGTTGGTGTTCATGGAAATTATTCTTTTGCAGAGAAGTAGAAGTTAATTTTAGGGTTGGAGTTGGCATCACATGGTGGGAGAAACAGCTGCTTCAATAAATCTCTGCTGGCCTAACTTTTCCTTCTACTGTAGCAGCCAGTGTTGCTTAAGGTGGCTTGAAAGTGACCAGACTGCTGCTGAGGTGTTTTTCAGGAAAGAAGATGGCAGTCTAGCCCTTGTGAGATGTGGGTTCCCCTCACTTGGAGCTGTGGATGTTTTGCAAGCTGGTTGCACTGCAGCCATTTCTGACAGCGTGGCCATTGGTGTAAAAGCTTGCTCCAGAATGGAATTGCTCAGCACAAACCGAAGCCCAGGAGCTAATCTGAAAGCAACCTTGCCAGGCCTGTGCTGCTGTGACCAAACCAAGCTCTGTGCTGCCACAGGTCAAGTGTGCCTCTCTGGTGCAGGAATGATCTGTTACAGCACTGGATCTATATGTTCATTAAATCATAGAGCCATTTTGGTTGGAAAAGACCTTTAAGATCACTGATTCCAGCTATTATCTAACTCTACCAAGGCTGATGCTCAAACCATGTCCCTCAGCACCACAGCTCTTTGTCTTTTAAACACCTCCATGGTTGGTCATTTAACAAGAACCCATTCAGTGAAGAAGTTTCTTCTCATATCCAGCCTGAACCTCCCCTGGTTCACCTTGAGGCCTCTTTCATTCTATCACCAACCCCCACCTGGTTCCAGCCTCCTTTCAGCTGTAGAGAGTAAGGTCTTCCCTCAGCCTCCTTTTTTTCCAGGCTAAACAGCAGTAGTTCCTTCAGCCACTCCTCAGATGACCTGTTCTCCAGAAGGACCCTCTCTCTTGAGGCACTGCAGTTGCAAAACAACTTTTTGTGCCATGTAGTTATGGCTGGTACCTCCAGCACTGCACTCTTTTCCACAGTCTCAAGAACTTCCAATTTGCCAGACATAAAAATTAAAGCAGATAAGCCTTCCTTTTTGATTATTCTCAATCTTACATCATAGGATGCTAATAAAGCATACCAAACTAAAACTGGTTGTTAAAGGAACCATTTTTTTTTTGCATTTAAGAAAGCTCCACCATATTAATTTTTGGCTTCTGTTAATGTAATCTGTTTATGGAATGCACACAGGAGCAGTGATGCTTTCCAGTTTTGTTACTGTTTCTGTGGCACACTTCTTACATGATTTTCAAGGCAAAAAAATATTCAACCTAAACTATTTAGTTTTTTAGAGTTTTCATAAGCAATCTAACAGTCTGACTGTGGTGGATATGAAACATGAGTACCATGGGAACAGAGCCACCAGTACTAATGCAAACGATGATCTAGGTCTTTCCTAATGCTTGAGTATCATCAGTGTTGGAGTTGGTGGATTTTATGTCTCGTTTTCTATTGCACTACTCCTCGTTCTCCACAGGGAGGTAGCAAAAGGAAGTAGGAGACCTCTTAAAAACACTTCAGCGATCAGCGTCTACACCATCTGGTGTGGAAAGCTTTCTCAGAGGAGCATTTGATGTGTAAGGGAAGCCACCGAGCCTCTACTTCTTGAAACAAAGTGCTTGATGAGCCAGCTAGTTTAGTGATGGAACAAACGAGGTCTCTGTAAAGGTGAAAGGTAAAGAAAAAGTGGTTATGTGTGTGTGTGAGGAAGGGGATTGTTGTACTTTGAGGTCTGGAGGGTTCACATGAGAAATTCTCCATCTTCAGAAATAATAAAAATAGAGGAACCATGCAGTGGTAAGTGATGGCAGTGGTTATTTTTTTTTCTGTGGTAAGCAGCTCAGCCATGATATGAATTCTTCCATGTAAAAGTGAAACCAACTCTGTAACCCCTGGTCACATTGGAGTAGCATGTTCTCTGTGTGATAAATAGTGGCATTATTTTTCAGTGTATCATAGAATGATGGGGTTGGAAGGGACCTTGGGAGATCATCTAGTCCAACCCCCATGCTAAAGCAGGGTCGCTCACAGCAGCTTGCCCAGGGTCACAATGTCCCGATGGGTTTGGAATCTCTCCAGAGGGAACTCCGTAAGCAGTGACTTTGATAGCTCCACATGTTTAAACACCTTTTGAAATTGAAAGTTTATGGGATTAGCTGTGTGGAAAGTGGAGAAGGTATTACAGAAGTTTGCTATGCAGCAAGGTTTGGTTTACTTTCTTGAGCATCTAGGGGCCAAATTCTGTAAGAATTAAGATTTCCAGACCACATCTTCACAGTGCTACCATCTCTGATTTACAGTATATCAGCATGTGTGTGCAGGAAGACAATATCTCTGCTGGGAAACCGAAGTCACCTTTTCCTGTTTCTCTACTGTCCTACTTCTAAGCTGACTTCTTTCTCTCTACAAATGCTAACACCAGCTGAGCTTTGACATGTGGAAATATCTGAAGTGACTTACCTGCTAGTATAAATGCATGCTTGACTAAAATTCTTTTACTACATTCCATTGCTCCTTGCTGAATTCTCATCATGCAAAGATTATGCCCCATGTAGGAACTGCTGCTCAAGGATTTTTTTCATGAGTCATGCTCCTCATCTATCTAAGGCTAATATCTCTCTCTCTAAATATCCATATATCTATAATCATAGAATGTTTAAGATTGGAAAAGACCATCAAGTCCTGCTGTTAACACTGCCAAGTCCACTGCTAAACCATGTCCCTCAGCACCACATTTGCATGCTTTTGAACACCTTACTGGGCAGCCCCTTCCAGGCTTTAACCACTCTCTCAGTGTCTTTCCTAATGTCCAACCTAATCCTCCCCTGGTACAACCCTGAGACTGTTTCTTCTCAGCTTGTTAACTTGTTACCTGGAAGAAAAGGCTGACTCCCACCTCACTCAAATCTTTCAGGTATAGATACAGTTTTTTATGAATGGTGAAGACTGAAGGCCCACTTCATTCCCAGAATGTGGTATAAATATGCTCACCCATGCTTGTTCTGTGAATGATAAAAAAAAAACTCCCTTCAAAATACAGAATCATTCAGGTTGGAAAAGACCTTCAGTCCAACCAATAACCCTGCTCTACAACGTTTAACCCTAAATCATATCCATCTCATTTACTGTGCTTGAAATTGTGCCTGACAGTAGCCATTCCACCCAAAGTGCTAAGCATTCTGAACTCAAGAGAAAACTTGACTTAACTGAGGATGGAATTACCCCTAGGAAGACAAAAGCCCAAGATACTTTCCAATGATGAACTAGAAACAAGAAAATTCAAGTGCATTTTTCTTTAGCTGGAGTATGAAATCACAGGTGTGTTTAGTCTCGGTGAGAATATAGGATAAGAGGAAATGGCCTCAAGTTGTGCCAGGGGAGGTTTAGGTTGTACATGAGGGAAAAATTTCTTCCCTGAAAAGGTTGTCAAGTCCTGGACTTGACTGCCCAGGGAAGTGGTGGAATCACCATCCCCGAAGGAGGGATTTAAAAGACTGAAAAAAACGTGTTTCTGAAGTACACCATTTAATGATGTCTGGCTAATGGTTGGGCTTGATGATCTTAAAAGGTCTTTTCCATCCTAAAAGCTCCTGTGATTGTGTGTTTCAAATTACCTCACTTCTTTTTTCTTTCTTTCCCCCTTTTTACAAAAGAACTGGGGCAGATGAGCAAGATCAGAAATCAGTAATTACTGAAGTGTGACCAAATCGGTGGTAATTGTGAGTCACTTCAGGCTCTTTCAATTCAAGCATCAAAACACACTGGACTCTTAGCCTGATTTCCTGGGAGGGGGAGAGAATTAAATGGCTCTTTGCCACCTCCTTTCCCTTTCCCTTATACTTTGAAACTGTCACTCAGTTCCATTTAAAAAATGGGAACATTTTCCTTGGCTTTTTTAATTTGATATCTCTTACAGGGAGAATTGTGGCATAAGAAACTGTTTAAAATCAATTGTTTGGAATTTGCTTTCTGGGCATGCTGTGTTTTGTCAGTCTGTAGCCTAACCCCATATGAAGCAGAAACCCCATTTTGTAGCTATCTGCTTAGGTTTTCGGTCATGCTATTAAAGGGACTAACATGTACTTTTTCTGTGCAAGATTGGGATTATTGGTGGAACTGGCCTGGATGATCCGGATATCTTAGAAGGAAGAACAGAAAAATATGTTGATACTCCTTATGGCAAGGTCTGTATAGTTTTAATATATTTTTTATTGTTTGTTTCATTACTGAGTCTCTTTGCTGTAAAGATGTTTGCATGCTTTAAAGAATTTTCGTACTGTTGTGAAATGAAGGCTTGAGGGAGGTGCTGTCTGTTGTGTGGTTCTTAGCTTGTAGAAAAAGTGATTTACCAAGGAGTCTATTACTCTTCTCTTTTGTAATTTATAAACTCAGTCCTGAATTTGTAGTGAAGAGGGAGAAACCTGCAGTTATGTGACCTGCAGTATATATCAGATCACTCCAGGAACCTTCCTGAATAGTGGGAAACTCTCTCTTGAGATATATGGGCCACTGTTTTCTCTGTAACCACTGGATTATGCTTTACATGCCAATGTTTTTCTTACAGTCATGTTTATAACCATGTAATTTGAAATGGATTTGAAAATGAAGCTCTGACACTGTTTTTGTGGCAGAAGTATTCTTGACCAACTACTTCATATTGCTTCAGCCCTTTTCCTTAGCTAAAGGGATTGGAGGCTAGGACTGTTGCTCTGTACCCGAGGCTGAGTGTGCTGTGAAGGACAATTCCTGCCCCAGAGCATTTGGAGTAGGAGCAAGAAAGACAAAGGCTGAGAGAGAGTTTTATAGACAGGAAATCAAAGGGGACAGAGGTTCTAGATGACACAGGAAGTTCATAGAAAAACTAAATGTCAGATATTTTGTAATCTTGTAAGACCAGAGGAATCTGAGTACTTCATAATTGCCATCAGAATTACATCTTACAAAGTCTACCAACGTATTCTAGTAGGTATACAATAAAATATCTCCCAGGTGGTAGCCAGACTTCTTCATGGGTAGGAGCTTGCCAGAAATCCCCCAATCTAAATGATTTAAAGGAGAGGTAAGAGGGTAAACAGCAAGGGTATTTTGTGTGCAGACGATTCAAGAAGGGGAAAGAGCTAGATATTGAAGGAGGAGAAAACATAATCAGGAAAGTAGTATTTCCCCCATCCTTCAAAGTCTCTTAACAAACAGCAAGAGAGTGAAGGGAACTTTCCTCCTCCATTTTCTGTACTCTAAAGAGTGTTCAGTGTTGTTCTGAAGTAGAATCCACTGACTAAGCCAAACTAGTTTTCAATGCATTCCCATTTTTTGAGAGTCATGGATGGTCCCAGCAGGGCCGTGCTTACAGACTGCTCACAGAGGGAAAATAACGCTATGCTTGTAGCAGATACTAACTGAAACCTTTGTATCCTGGAAAGGAGAAACACTCCTCCCTCACAGGGATCTGTTCAGTTTATCCTGAAGGTTACAGTGTCAGCGCAGCATGGTGCTGTGATGCAACAGGATTTGGGTGGTCCAAATTCTGCAGGCAGTGGGTGGTCTACAGCAGGGTTTAGTATTGCTGAAGAGAGTGGGATGGCTTCTTCAAAAGGGAGTGGAAAAATCTTCCTCAGTCCTGCACCTCTAGTCAGTACAGAAGACTTTTTAAATTTCATTTAGGAAGCAGCTTAGCTGCTGCCTTTTTTCCTGTGTCCTTCACAAAATGTGACATGAATACAGGAGAACAAGTTTCAGTTGCCTGTTGTGGTTTGTGAGATGTCATGATAGGAATCCAAGTGTGGATTGTAGGTTCTATGCTGAGCTCAACTGGGGCTGTTAAACTGACCTGGATTGAAAACTGCAGTTTCATGGGGGTTCTGTATCTGTGAAAGGAAGCACAGCCAAACATCCAGCTTTTGTCCTTAGCATTGTTGGCATATCTATCATCTGCTGTCTGTACACCTGGACTTTTAAGTCAGAACTCAAGCCACTGGGCCTGATGGTTGGTCCGTGTGGATTCACTCCTCTGTAGATCCCAGTAGCCTTAGGGTTTGAATGCAGGAATAGAATAGAATAGAATAGAATAGAATAGAATAGAATAGAATAGAATAGAATAGAATAGAATAGAATAGACCAGGTTGGACGAGACCTTCAAGATCATCGTGTCCAACCTATCCTCAAACACCACCTAATCAACTAAACCATGGCACCAAGCACCCCATCAAGTCTCCTCCTGAACACCTCCAGTGACGGCAACTCCACCACCTCCCCAGGCAGCCCATTCCAATGGGCAATCACCCTTTCTGTGTAGAACTTCCTCCTAACCTCCAGCCTAAAACTCCCCTGGTGCAGCCTGAGACTGTGTCTTCTTGTTCTGGTGCTGGTTGCCTGGGAGAAGAGACCAACCTCCACCTGGCTACAACCTCCCTTCAGGTAGTTGTAGAGAGCAATAAGGTCACCTGAGTCTCCTCCTCTCCAGGCTAAGCAACCCCAGCTCCCTCAGCCTCTCCTCATAGGGCTTGTGTTCCAAGCCCCTCACCAACCTTGTTGCCCTTCTCTGGACATGCTCCAGCAAGTCAACATCCTACCTAAACTGAGGGGCCCAGAACTGGACAC
Source organism: Picus viridis (assembly GCA_033816785.1). Lineage (NCBI taxonomy): Eukaryota > Metazoa > Chordata > Aves > Piciformes > Picidae > Picus > Picus viridis. Next base: position 3,553,613 of record CM066606.1, read on the forward strand.
AGGACTCAAGGGGTGGTCTAACCAGTGCTGAGTACAGGGCAGAATGACTTCCCTGCTCCTGCTGGCCACACTGTTCCTGATGCAAGCCAGGATGCCACTGGCCCTCTTGGGTGCCTGGGCACACTGCAGGCTCATGTTCAGCCTACAATCAATCGGTCCCCCAGGTCCCTCTCTGTCTGGCCACTCTCCAGCCACTCTGACCCCATCCTGTAGCACTGCCTGGGGTTGTTGTGGCCAGTGTGCAGAACCCGGCACTTGGATGTGTTCAGTCTCCTGCCCTTGGACTCTGCCCATCTGGCACCATTTTCATCCTCATGGAGCAACTGTTGGATCAGCCTTGGTGTAAGACATGCAGGGCTCACGCACCACAAGTTAACAGTGGCATAAAGAGCATTGAGTGGGTCAGGTCGATGGATGTCATTCGCTTTGAGCTTTAACAAAGTTTTCCCCTTTTAATTACCTTCCTTTCTCTCTCTCTCTAACCCTTTTGGGATAAAAGGGGAGGTAGGGAGGGAGAAGGGAGGGACAGGCCGAACCCCCCTGGCCGAAGGGGGGGGGGTTGGGGAAAGGTTTCCTGTATTACATACATTGCTGTATATTTCTGTATATATTGTAAATATTGTATGTTTTTGTACATATTCACTGCATTCCATATCTGCTTGTAAAATACAGCTTTCATCTGCTTCTCCGGCTGAGTTAGCTGTGGAATTCTTCTGTGTGTGGGGGAACTTTCCTACTCCACCACACAGGTGAAGCAGAAACAAACCTCACCATTTTAGTTGGTATTATCAGATGGATCAATATTTGCTTATTTTGCTCCTGAGACTATTTAGCATTCAGAAAGGAGGTGTCACACAGCTTGCCTTTCTCATTTTAGAACAGCAGAGATGAGAGAAGCAGCTGTAGCTGAATGCAAAGGGACAAATGAGAACTTTAAAAGTGTGACTGGAGAAGTTCAGAAGTTTGTGGTTTGTGTTAATATTTTTTCTAAAGGTGTGTCTTAGTCATGATTGTTACTGAAATAAACCCAAATTCAGATTTTTTTCTGCCATAATGATGTTTTTTTACGTAGAGCTGTGACATCAATGGAAACAGAATATGAAAATTTAAGAGGTAACGGGCTTAATCTAAGCAAACTGTTTAGCAATTTGTGGTCTTTTCATTGCTCAGAGAACCAGGGATGCAACATCAAGCTTAATTCATTCAGCAAGGAAGAATGAAAGTGGGTGTGTGAATGCCAAAAGGAAAATGCAAGTCATTGTTTAAAACAAAAAATGTTCATTTAATTCTACCCTGCAAAAAAATGCAAAGTGTACAAATCTGCTTTCCTCAAATTTGGGGATTTCATTCTTAAATTTCTTGTCAAGGACATAGCCAAAAGACTTCTGGCTGAAAACCTTTCTGGTGGTGACACTCCTTGGCACCTTTGACATTTGAAAACAGCCAAAATGGAAGGTTCACAGATCACAGAATCACCAAGGTTGAAGAGACCTCAAAGATCATCGAGTCCAACCTGTCACCACAGACCTCACGACTAGACCATGGCACCAAGTGCCACGTCCAGTCCCCTCCTGAACACCTCCAGGGACGGTGACTCCACCACCTCCCCGGGCAGCACATTCCAATGGCGAATTACTCTCTCAGTGAAGAACTTTCTCCTCACCTTGAGCCTAAACTTCCCCTGGTGCAGCTTGAGACTGTGTCCTCTTGTTCTGGTGCTGGTTGCTGGAGAGAAGAGACCAACCCCTTCCTGGCTACAACCACCTTTCAGGTAGTTGTAGAGAGCAATGAGGTCACCCCTGAGCCTCCTCTTCTCCAGGCTAAGCAACCCCAGCTCCCTCAGCCTCTCCTCATAGGGCTGTGCTCAAGGCCTCTCACCAGCCTCATTGCCCTTCTCTGGACACATTCAAGTGTCTCAATGTCCTTCCTAAACTGAGGGGCCCAGAACTGGACACAGGACTCAAGGTGTGGCCTAACCAATGCAGAGTACAGGGGCGCAATGACCTCCCTGCTCCTGCTGGCCACACTATTCCTAATGCAGGCCAGGATGCCGTTGGCCTTCTTGGCCACCTGGGCACACTGCTGGCTCATGTTTAGGTGGCTGTCAATCAGCACCCCCAGGTCCCTCTCTGTCTGGGAGCTCTCCAGCCACTCCGACCCCAGCCTGTAGCTCTGCCTGGGGCTGTTGTGGCCAAAGTGCAGCACCCGGCACTTGGATTTGTTCTTCAGTGCTGCTTATTTACTTTTAGAAGCAGAATAATGTGTTACATTTGCTGTATATGGAGACCTCAAGTTGTCTTCTGCTTTGGCATTCAAACTAACTTTGACATTCAAACTAACAAAACTAACTTTATTAGGGAATGTGGGGATATATTTTCAGGTGAAATATGGAATTTTTTTTTTTTAAAAATTAGCATAAGTTTGTTTTGTTTTGTTTTTCATTTTTTTGTGTTTTCATTGATCCTTCCATTAGGTTTTTTTAACAATAAATATGCCTAGAGCTGTTAATACTCCATCTTTCTTTTCTCCCTTGTCCACTTCCACCATTTTCATTGCATCAGAAACTTGGTGTTCTATGGACAATGCCCTAAAACCTTTTGGCATTCTATCTCCAGATATGGAAAATACTGTTCCCTCACAGAATAAGAAAACTGCTTGCAACAGCAATTATCTGCATCATTGAGTTTTGAAGCTATTATTAAAACTTGGCTCAGACTGTAGTTTAAGGTAAATTGGTTTACTTTTCTGGATGACTGAATCACCCTTTCCCAAATAACAAAATACCTTCCTGCTCTAGGAAATCATTTTAGGTGCCTCCCTCTTCTTTTCTGCTCTTAAGTGTGTCTGGTCCACCTTACAGAGCAGCCTGCATCAAAATGAGGAAAAACAGAAAAATCAAACATTGATGTAACACTTAAGCCCCTCTTCTGCCTCCCCAAAAGGACATCAGTTATTTGATTTCTAAACTAGACCACAAGTTAAATAAAGGCCTGGGGACCCTATCAGCTTTTCCATCCCAGATTTTTGTTTTGTTCATTCTGTGTTCTGTTCCAGCTTGCTTCTGAGGTGAGACCAAGGGAAAAATTAATTCTGTAAGCATCACCTGAACAATGCTTTATAGATATTTACATTGCAGACAAAGGGGATTTACTTCAATCAGATGTCACTGTCATAATTTAAGCTTAAATGCCCAGGAGTCTTTGCTTCGTTTTCTGTTGTGCAACACTGAATAATACAGATCTGGCTAGGATTTTGTGGAAGAAGGAAGTAGTTAAATACAAGTATGAATTATTAGTGTTTGAGAACTTTTTATTGGGCCTTTATTAAGTCCTACTTTAAAAACACTGTATTAGAGGTTTAAATTCACATTTCTCAGTTGGAAGTTTTTATTATCAGCATTTCAAAGCTTCAGACTGCAGCTGGGATAACACCAGAGAGGTGCAGCACTGGAAGTGACCTGGGGGAGAAGGAGCAGAACAGAATGCAAGAGCTCTGTTAGGTGGTTAACACATAGCTTGAAATTTCTGCCTCTTTCACTTCCATGTAACTGTATAGGTGCTGATTAATCTTTCTTTCCTCTCTTTTAATGACCTAGGATGCAATATCTGCAAATTATTTTCTTAAACTGTCAGTTCATCATTTAGCAGCACTTTCTTTGCTCCAAATCTGTCTTTTCTGTCTACCGTGTTTCTAGCATTCCTGTGCAATAAAGGTGTTCAGGCAGCCACCTGGAAAATGCCCTAAATGTGTTCTGTGGAAATATGTGTAGAGGAGACAAATGGTCCTTGCTCAGGCAGTCACATGGAAGATGCCTTAAATATGTTCTGTGGAAATACATGTAGAGAGGACAACTCTGGTCCTGTTCCATGGCCACTCTGGATCATTTTGATTCGACTATGGTGGCAGCAGAGAAAACCCTATTTGAAGCCTCATGGATTTCGAAGTTCTTGCTGTGTCAGCAGTGTGGGCCAGAATTCAGTGGAGGTCTGTGGTGGGGATGAATATCAAGTAGCAGTGAAATTGCACCATTCTACCCTGCATCTTTTGGAAATTGGTACAAACTAGAATCTGTCTTGCAATAAAGATTAATCTGTCACTTACAAAGCAAAGGATTTGGTCCTCAACTTACTGACCTTCATTTTGATGCAAGGCCAGGAATTTTGGCTGAAGTCTTCTTTAGTCTTTAAGAGGTTTTTTTGTATCCTGCTATGAGCTAAGTTGTTCATTGGAGGCCTTTTCCAACCTCAATGATTCTGTGTTTGTTACTTCACACAGCAAATGTATGCTCTCTAAACTAAACAAAACCAAACCCAAAAAGCAAAATCCCAAATGCTAATTATTGTGAGCCCTCATTTTTATGGAACATTGCAACATCAAAATGCTGTGGGAGCTAGGTGGAGATGCTTTTGCCCTGTGAAATTCACTCTTAAGGCCATGTCTGGTTCAGAAAAGTGTATGTAAAGTAAATAGATGACAAAGTAAATAGTGTTGAAATGTCAGTGGCTTAATATTAAATGGAGACTCCTAAAATAAGTCAGAATGCACTACAGATCTAAAAAAAACAACCCACAAACATTTTCTAGAAGGTTATTTAAAAAAGAAAATTAAATCTGTGTCTGACAGAATTTAAACCCAGATGATTGAGTGCTCTGAGGAAGAATTAAAATGACATTTATTAATTAAAAATTTTTAACTATGAAAAAGCTGTGAAACAGGGAGTAGAAAGTGTCATTTTTATCAGACAGTAGTATCTCTAAAATGCAGCTCTGTGGGACTCACTGCTTCATTCTTGATCTCTGCATATTCTTCAAGTGAGTAATAGAATTTAGAGCTGTAAAACCAAGGGCTGGCTGAAACCTTGCAGCTAGCATTAGAATGTTCTGAATTGAGGAGGAGAAGCAGCACTGCTGCTCAGCACAGATGCAGTTTAGCATCTGGTTAAACAGAGGACTCACATTTTTACACACGCAAAAAAAGGGAAGCTGTAAGCCTTGTGTATGTCAGATCCTTCATGCACACAGCCCAGGAGCAAAAGATAGCCTGCAGAGCAGCTAATTTGTTGAAGTTGTGGTTGAGGACCTGGAGCCTGGCCTGTGTGGGCAATATCACCATCTCCAAGGTAGATTGTGGGTCCAATACTACATTGCCCTCTGCCTCCAGTCTGGAAGGATTTTTCTCTCCTATCAGAATTAACTTCCCCAAAGCAAGACTCCTAGCAGCAGAGTTTGTCAGGAAGCTGAGGGGATGTGCAGCATGGGTTGGAGGAACCTAGAACTCTTCCTTGCAGCCATAGTGTGAGCTAGGAGGCCATAGTATAAAGGGCACAGAGGAGAACATTTGGATTGTTATGGAAAGGAACAGACTAATAGTGATTTCTATGGGGAGGGGGATTTTAGAAGGGGATGTCACCTGTTCAGCAAAAGCAACAAAACTTTACAGGACAGAGTAAGACCACACCTTGAATACTGTGTTCATTTTTGAGCTTCTCACCACAAGAAGGACCTTGAGGTGCTGGAGCAGGTCCAGAGGAGAGTAAAGGATCCAGAGAACAAGTCCTGTGAAGAGCAGCTGAGGGAACTGGGGTTCTTCAATCTGGAAAAAGGAGGATGGAGGGAGACCTTCTCACTTTCTATAACTGAAAGGAAACAAGTGAGGTGTGGCCTGGTCTCTTCTCCCACATGTGAGTGACAAAACAACAGGAAAGAGCCTCAAGCTACACAAGGGAAGGTTTAGATCTGACATTAGGAAAATATTCTTCACTCTGAGGGTTGTCAAATACTGAAACAGGCTGCTTGGGGAAGTGGTTGAATCATTATCCCTAGAGGGATTTGAAAGGCGTGTAGATATGGTGCTGAGGGACATGGTTTAGCACCAGGCTTGGTAGACAGTGGTTGGACTTGATGATCTTAAAGGTATTTTCCAGCCTAAACCATTCTTTGAGTCTGTGCTCATCAATTTAAAGGCAACATGAATACTATTTCAAAGTATTTGAAAGGATTACTGTTTGAAACCCTAAAGTAAGGAGTAGCAGTATTAGTATGAACACATGGCAACTGTGATCATCTTTCTCGCGTCATGTTTGATCTCCCTGTTCCAGGCAGTTTGACTGACCTGCCATATCAAATTACAGACCTGAGGAAAATGTGAGACTACAGTGGCAACCAGTATACAATTTCATAACTATCTTGCTTATTTTAAAGTAGCAGTTAAGGCTTCTAATGTGATTGTCAGTCTGTAACTCATTCTTACTTGCTTGTTTTACAGCCATCAGATGCTTTGATACTGGGAAAGATAAAAAATGTGGACTGTGTGCTGTTGGCAAGGTAAATTAAGTCTTCTTCAAAGCTGTTTGGTTTTTTGTGGATTTTGGGGTTTAGGTTTTTTATATATATGTATTTTAGGTGAACTGAAGTTTTATTCTGAGTTCATCTTGCTCTGTGTGGTTGTTATCCAAGTCCATCAGAAGCCTGTCTTTTGTCTCCTGCACAAACATGATGTTGCAAGGACTGAGAGTATAAAAACCACCATCTAGGTCAAGAAAGGGAAATCCAGTGGAGTCTGCTGTCCTAGTAAGAACAGCAAGCTGCAAAGCTGCCTGCTCTGCTGGTGGGTAGGTCATGCCTGATACCCTCAGTAAACCTGTCTGCTCCCATCTCTGGAAATTTCCTTTGTGAAACTGGGACATGCCCATTTCCAGATGGACGGTACCTCTGGCACCACTGCTGACTCTTCCAAAGCCTTTTATTTGGTTGTTGTATCCTCTGGCTGTTAGCTTTATTGCTTTGGAGGCTGCATCCCCTGTAGTCATTTTTTTGCAGACCTCTCTGTACTCAGAAAAGGCTCTGGATGCAGGTTCTGCAGATGAGGGCATGAAAGTGGCACACTAATGTGACCATGGAGAGATGGGACCACTGTGATACTAGATTAAATGCTAACATGGTTCTCAGCAGCTGGACAGCATGGACAAAGCTATCAGCAGCCCTGCACAAGTCAAAGTGGTGAATCAAGCCCAGTATCCATCTAGGGATCCCAGATGGGAGATGGGGCTGGAGACAGGATTGGTCACACAGCTGCAGTGTATGTCCAAAGTCCACCCAGAAAACAGGTCTGGAGAGAAACTGCAGCACAATATGAAGGCCATCCAAGAGAGTTTTGTGGACAGGAACACTTGTGGCATAGCTCAGGCCAACCTTCCCTGGGGCCTGAGCTTGGAGATGGGAGCACCTAGGCTCATGGACACCAAGTGTTTTGGGTGGAGGCCCGTGGTGTGGCTGGCCAGGACAAATAAGACCTGGTGGTGCACTCAAGTCCCCAATTCTTTTCATGCCAGTATTTTTCCATCAAGCCACTGACCATTAACCATGTCTGTGACTACCTACCTGTGTGTGGTTTTACTTTTCCTGTCTTGCATGGACTTTGCTCATGTATTTTATTACAGCTGGACAATGTTTTTCTCATTTTCTCAAATGAAATACTAAGCCAAGATCTCATACCTGTGCTGTATCAAAGTAGGCCTTGGACTTCACATTGGTGAACAATTTTGACTGTGGTTTGCACAGCACTCAACAAGTTTTATTTTGGGGGTTAAGGTACCTGCAGCTCCACTTTATGTTTGGGGAAAAGCACAGAGTTGCCTTGAATGACAGATTTTTTTAAAAAAAGTCCTGTATAATACAGAAGAGGATTATGGAAGCAGCTGCAACATTAAACACTAAATCTACAGCTTATCAGACGTGCTAATGAATGCCTGGGAATCCTGCCAGACAGTGCTTGGTCATGTGTGCAGCTCTCAGTTCCCAGTTGATCAAGTTCTTTAGACCTTTTGGTCTCTGTGGAATCGGGAAACTGAGTTCCTCCTTTCCTCTTACATGGTTGCAAATAATGTGTTTGATCATTATGTGAGTGATGTACCTCTGTAGTGATGACAGAGATAACACAAAAGCTTGTGCTTATAAGAAAGACTAAGTATTTCCTGCCTTGGTGAAAAAAAAAAAAAAAAAGACACTGCAACAGTGTGAAGTCATTCTTCTAATTTATGAAAGCTGTCAGATCATTTTAAGAGCAAAGAGAAAAAATGTGATGATTCTACTGTTTGCTTTGGGAAGGCCAGAGATTAAAGCAGTGTGTTCATTTTGGTGTTAATTTCCTGTGATGTGTCACTGTTTTCTGTGTGGCAAAATACAAACAGCCCTTCTGAGCTGAGAATTTGTAGAGGTGTATATAAATCTTACAAATTTGTTGTGGTGTATGGAAGATTTCATCTGCTATACCTGGGTTGTCAGAGTCTGTGGAACTGACTTAGGAAACTCAGAGAAAAATAACCTTTTTTCACTCTTGAAGCTGCTAGAGTGTATTTGGATTGCATGATCAAGATTTTCATTGCAGTCTTGAACTCAAAAAGAGTTGCATTTAGAAAGAAAACTGCACCACTACTTCTTAAATCAGGAGTTAGGAAAACAAGCTGCACCAGGAGTAGCTGAAATGATAGTTCCACTTCCAGTGTTGTTAGAGAAATTACACTTCCTGGAATTCTCCTTATCTGGAAAAAGGAAGGTGATTTCAGCCTGGTGGTTTGGGTTTTGGTGGTTGGTTTTTTTTTTTTCCTTCTTCAGTCTCTTGAAACACATGTCTTTGCAGGCATGGAAGGCATCACACAATTATGCCATCAAATGTCAATTACCGTGCCAATATCTGGGCATTAAAAGAAGAAAATTGTTCACATGTGTTAGTGACTACTGCCTGTGGTTCCTTACGAGAGGAAATACAACCTGGTGATCTTGTCATAATTGACCAGTTCATTGACAGGTAAGTAATGTTTAATTGTCCTTAATTTGGGGGAGAAAGAAGGGGACAGGTGGGCTTAAACTGTATAGTAACATAGAATAAATAAGGTTGGAAAAAACCTCAAAGATCATCAGGTCCAACCTATTACCTAATACCTAACACCTTGTGACAACTAAACCGTGGCTCTGCCTACTGTAAATCAGTTCCCCCAGGTCCCTCTCTGGCTGCTCTCCAGCCACTCTGACCCCAGCCTGTAGCACTGTATGGGGTTGTTGTGGCCAAAGTGCAGCACCTGCACTTGGACTTATTGAATGCCATCATGTTGGACTCTGGCCATCTGTCCAGCCTGTCAAGGTCCCTCTGCAGAGTCCTTCTACCCTCTAGCAGATCAACACCTGCTCCCAGCTTGGTGTTGTCTGCAAACTAACTGATGATGGACTCAATGCCCTCATCCAGATCATCAGTAAAGATATTGAACAGGATGGGGCCCAGCACTGACCCCTGGGGGACACCACTAGTGCCTGGCTGCCAGCTGGATGTGGCACCATTCACCACCACTCTCTGGGCTCAGCCCTCCAGCCAGTTCCTAACCCAGCTCAGAGTGTTGCTGTCCAAGCCACGAGCTGACAGCTTGGCCAGGAGTTTGCTTTGGGGGACGGTGTCAAAGGCCTTGCTGAAGTCCAGGTAGACTACATCCACAGCCTTTCCCACATCCACCAGGTGGGTCTGTGGTGATAGCCTCAGTTCTTAAGCAGAGTGATTGATACAAAAAGTAGTAGGAAGTAGGAATGAGATTACATTCACTTCTAACAGATATGGGAGAAGTACCAGGCTTTGAAGAATGGCCTCAAATAAGCTAAGGTATAGCTTCTTGTATACAGTCTTCTCAAGAGATCTCCTATCCTCAGATGTGGTAAAGGATCATGGATAAGAGCACAGGCTGAAATGAGATGGAGAGGTGCAAGAAAGCATAGGAAGAGGCAGGTAGGAAAATGCAGTAGTAACGAGGCTGTGCAGAAGAGGGATCAAAAGTAAGAGTGAGGAAAGAGAGGAAATTGTTTTAAAACAAAGATAGATGCTAACACCATTTTTTATTTCCTAAGAGTCATAAGGAAGTACATTTTCTCCAAAGTCTGTCTGCTCCAGTTCCCCTCCTTGATTGTCTGATACTTGGAAAAATTCAAGCAAAGTATTGAGGCTGAACACTTTTTTTTCCATTGTATCTGGAAGTCCTATTGAACCCAGTTTGAAGTGTTTGGCATGGTTTATGGAGCTTCTCTGAGCTTTTCACAGAATCATAAAATGTTAGAGGTTGGAAGGGACCTCCAGAGATCATCTAGTCCACCTGCGCTGCCAAAGCAGGATCACCCAGGCTAGTCCACACAGGAATGCATCTAGATGGGTCTGGAAAGTCTCCAGAGAAGGAGACTCCACAACCTCTCTGGGCAGCCTGCTCCACCCTCACTGTAAAGAAGTTTCTACTCATGTTGAGGTGAAAGCTTCTGCATTCAAGTTTGTATCCATTGTTCCTTGTCCTATTACCGCACACCACCAAAAAGAGCTTGGCCCCATCCACTTGACACCCACCCCTCAGATATTTATATACATTGATCAGATCCCTTCTAAGTCTTCTCAAGACTAAACAGTCCCAGGTCTCTCAGTCTCCCTTCACAGGGGAGATGCTCAAGTCCCCTAATCATCCTCATGGCTCTCTGCTGGACTCTCTCCAGCAGCTCTGTGTTTCTCTTGAACTTGTGTGGGGCTGCTGGCAATATTTCTTTGCCAACCAAACATGTATACCTAAGTTTGTTCTCTTCAGGTTTTGACTTCCTGGCTTGTGTGTGTGTGTGACTGAAATGCTTTTTCTTGTAAGAGACAGTAAGTACAGTGTATCTAAATGACTAAGTATCCTGGCAGGAGCAAGCCCCATATAAAGGGCTTCCTGTTATATTAGAATTGATTTATGAGTGGAGAGCAGCTGTGTTGCTGACAATGGTCTTTTTTTCTTTCCTTTTTCTCTTTTTTTTTCCAAGTGTAAAGGTATTAAGGTTGATCACAGATTAAATCATAATTATCCTTATTGTGCCAGTAGCACATGGAAATGAGTAATTTTGGTATTGATACTGGTCTTCATGGAAAGATGGAAGAGTACAGGGTTTGGATGATTTTGAGTAAAGCAGCAGTTATTTTGGCACCATTATCATCCAGCAGGCTCCTTGGTAGGTGAAGGGAGGCAATCTCTGCCAAGCTGTGAATTGCACATGTGGCAAGAAGTAGCTTCTGTCCCAGAGAGCCTGCAGCTCTAAACAAGAAACAGCTGGGATGATTGTAGAGTTATTATCTGCAACGGATGAGGGGTGGAAGTATGGAGAAACTAACTCTTGCAGAGGTCAGGCAGAAAGACATTAACAGAGCCAGGAAATTAACCCAGATATGAAATCTGAGACCATCCTTCACCCAAAATGTCATTATGAAAATCAGCAATTCATTTTGTAGCAACCTAATCTCTTCCCACAGCTTTAAGTGCCCCGGTGCTTGCCAGTCTGCATCATAGCTTGTGAGATGGAAAGGAAATCACAGAGTCACAGCGTGATGAGGTTGGAAAGGACCTCTGGAGATCTAGTCGAACCCCACTGCTAGAGCAGGTTCATCTAGAGCAGGCTGCACAGGATGGCATCCAGATAAGTTTTGGATGACTGCAGGGACTGAGACCTTCTGGGCAGCCTGTTCCAGTGCTCCACTGTCCTCACAGCAAAGAAGTTCCTCCTCATGAACTTCCTACGTTCAAGTTTGTGCCTGTTACCTCTTGTCATGTCACTAGGCACCACTGAAAACAGACTGGCCTCATCCTCTTGACACCCACCCTTTAAGTATTCATAAGCATAAATAATGTAAGTATTTATAAGCATAAATGCCATAAATTATTTCAGTGGTTGCACTCAAGATAGGCACAGTGTTGCTGCCCAGAAGGACCTAAGCAGACTGTGTTGAAATCTGTGGTGTCTCCTGCTCTGGAACTTGATATTCCCAAAGCAGTACTCACGCTCTGGCTCACATTTTGCCAACATCCATCACAGCCACATGGCAGTAGAAGTGTTCTTGTGAGCCCAGATAAGCAGACTGGATGAAATTCGGGTTTTAAGAACCTGCAACATTCAAGAAGAAGAAAAAAAACAAAAGGGTTATAAAATGAATCAGTCTATATCTAATGTGAAGGTGAGTGAAAGGACAGAGATTATTTACAGTGCAGCAAAGAATCATAGAATCACCAAGGCTGGAAGAGACCTCAAAGATCATCAAGTCCAACCTATCACCCAACACCTCATGGCTACTAAACCATGGCATCAAGTGCCATGTCTAGTCCCCTCTTGAACACCTCCAGGGATAGTGACTCCACCACCTCCCTGGGCAGCCCATTCCAATGGCTAACAACTCTCTCTCATCACCTCCAGTCTAAACTTCCCCTGGCACAGCTTGAGACTGTGTCCTCTTGTTCTGGTGCTGCTTGTCTGGGAGAAGAAACCAACCCCCACCTGGCTACAACTCCCTTCAGGTAATTGTAGATGGCAATAAGGTCTCCCCTGAGCCTCTTCTTCTCCAGGCTAAGCAACCCCAGCTCCCTCAGCCTCTCCTCACAGGGCTGTGCTCAAGGCCTCTCCCCAGCCTTGTTGCCCTTCTCTGAACATGTTCAAGAGTCTCAATGTCCTTCTTAAATTGAGGGGCCCAGAACTGGACACAGAAGGCAGTAGTATCTTGGACTGCATTAGCAGGGGTGTTGCCAGCAGGTTGAGGGAGGTTATCATTCTCCCCCTTTACTCAGCACCAGTGAGGCCACACCTGGAATGCTGGCTACTTCCAATGGTGTTGAATTGTCAACAAGTCCTCAGTAATTAAAGAACAGAATAAAAATTCACACTGCATAAAAAGCAATCTCGGCATGCCTTGCCTCTTCAAGGGCACTGAAGGAAAACTCTTCACAGAGAAACTTTAGAGGGTTTAACAACACAGTAATAACTCTACTGGTCTGTGTGACAAAGAATTTTCACAATAAATTTGGCAGCTATTACAGGATTTGTTTTATGCAGCTATTTTCTGCATCTTCCTGACAGAGCTGAGTCACCCAAGTTAAATGCTTAAGTTCTCACTCTTCTTTCTGTGGCAGACAGCAGCGGCAAACTGTAAAGAAAGAATTAAAACACCCATGACGAGTCTGAGCTTGCCAGTTGAATAACAGCGCTGTTGTAAGCTATCAGGAGTTAAAGACATGAAAACATTTCTTCCAGATACTTTGTTTAGCTGCCTGTTTCACAGAAGAAAACAACTGTAGCCTGTAGTAGTTACTTCTGGATTTGGAAGTAGGGAAGATACTCTGTAAATATTTTAGTACTTATTTAACAAAATATGTCTTTTGTGGTTAAAAAAATACACACTAATAGGCACATGTGAAAGAAGCAAAATCACACACACTAGGAGTGCTAATGATCTGCAAAATCGAGCTCTCAAAAGTTTGGTATTGCTGTTCAGTGTCCACCACTATAAATCAGATCTGTGTCCTAAGCTAGACTGAAGTATGTGTACTGAGGTCCTGTTACGAATGCCACAGTGTGCATGCCCTAGGGGAGCAAATTGCAGGTGCTGCTTACACCTACAGCTTTCTGCTCAGTTCTAGCTCCTCTCCCAGTCTCATTCAAGTATTTCTGCTTCATACCTGAGAGGACAATAATGCACAGGCACCTGCAAGGCACTGATTGGCTTGAGTAAATCCTTCCCACATAGATCTTTACCCTGTGTAGTGCCTGGCATGGGTTAATCACTGCAGAAGACAGGATACCCTTCAAGAAAGGTAACCAACTGTTTTTGCAGCTCTAATCAATACTTTATGCATAAAAAAAATACGTGCCCATTTCCCAGGAAAGAAATCCCTTTTCTTCTGCAGCACCATCCAGTGTTTGGCACAGAGGCAGCATGAGGGTCTGGTGGGAGTCATCTGTAGAGCTCTACACAGGTTAGACGGCCAGCAGGAGCTATACAGCCCTGGTTCTTAGCTGCTGGCTTGTTACCAGTCCAGTGTTTTCATGTACTGCTTCTGATCTGCCCCACTGGGAGCATCTCTGTGCTTTCCTTTGATGAAGTTTATGCATCTGGATTGTGCATATCTACTATAAGCAGCGTGGCCATAGGCAGGCACTTGGTGACTTCTATTTTAGTGTAATTGGGCAGTTGTATGACATGCAGCAGTGCTCTGTTGTTAAGCAGCCTGTCCTGATGGAGGGCTGCATACTTCTCCACATTTTAAACTCTCAGATCTAAGGAGGGGATTGTCTTTGAAGAGTGGCTGTTGAGTCCCTGATTTCTTGTTTCCTGCTGGCTTAATGAGGAGTCATTCAGGGTACCTGGGGATGGTGTTGAAACTCATACAATGAGAGGGGTCTTAGGCAGGTACTATTGTTTGCTCTCTGGCTCTTGGTCTTCATGAGAGTAGGGTATAAAAAGCAACCATGATTCTGTAACCCTCATTCTGTCTGCAAGGGATACAGAAAAACTGTATTGCAGCCTTGAAAATGTCATGCTGCTGCTCTGTACCTCACAGTTAGGCAAGCAGGACAGATCGAGATGGCCAGCTCCTGACTTGAGTAGCAGGACTGTAGAAAGGAGAGGCTAAAAGGCTTTCCTATGTGCCAAGCATCACTTCACAGATAGCAAGAACTGGAGATTGCTTCAGATCTGCCTAGCAGCTTATGGACACCTCACAGCCTTCCACACAGAGGAGAAATCCTTGCACTCCAGTGCAAACACTTGTCATCCTTTGCTTAAAGCAGTCATATGCCTTACAGTTGTTACTTATTCCCATGCACTTGGAATCACAGAATGCATCGGGTTGGAAGAGATTCTCAAAGGTCATCTTGTCCAATCGCCCTGCAGTGAGCAGGGACACCTCCCACTAGATCAGGTTGCTTAGGGCAGGGCCCCATCCAGTATGACCTTGAATATCTCCAGGGTTGAGGCCTCCACCACATCTCTGGACAACCTGTTTCACTATTTGACTGCTCATTGTAAAGAACTTCCTTCTTATATCCAACCTGCTCCAGTTTCAAACCATTGCCCCTCTCCCTATCACCACAGGCCCTTCTAAACAGTCCCTCCCCAGCCTTCCTGTAGGTTTCCTTCAGATACTGAAATGCTGCTAGAAGGGTCCCTGGAGCCTTCTCTTCTACAAGATCCAACTCTCACAGCCTGTCTTCATAGGAGAGGTGCTCCAGCCCACTGATCATCGCTGGGGCCTACTCCAGCAGGAAGCTAAAGATGGTGGGATTTCTTTACTAGACCATGTAGTGAGGTGACTGTTCACAGTCTGTTCACAGACTGTTCAGACACAGGGTGTCTGAAAGGGATGAATGTTCATGCATGTGTGATCCTTCCTCAGGGCTTTTCTGAGTGAAAGCGACAGACTAACAACATCTGAAATATTACAGTGCAGGAAGTGGATAATAACTTTTCCCATTTCCTCTAGTTCTAAATAATTCATTAGCAGACATTGGGGGGTGGGGGGAGCAGGAAAAAGTAAAATCAGACATATTATATTTGCAGCACTTAACTATCCCATAAAGGAAAATCAATACTAGGATTCCAACTGATTTTAAAAGCTGTATCCTATTTTGCATGTGTTTTTGGTGGGCTGATCTCTTTTCCTATTTTATAATATCCTTAAGTCTAGCCTACTGGTTTGTTGGTGTTTTCTTGTGTATTTGTTTTCTATTGATCTGTTCTAACATGTATTTAGAATCATAGAAACATAGAATCAACAAGGTTGGAAAATACCTCAAAGATCATCAAGTCCAACCTGTCACCCAACACCTCATGACCACTAGACCATGGCACCAAGTGCCATGTCCAGTCCCCTCTTGACCACCTTTAAAGTCCACATTTAAAGCTCTTTCTGTAAATATTTGCAGGTGAGGAGCCACTGGAACAGGTTGCCTGGGGAGGTTATAGATCATAGAATCATAGAATCATAGAATCATAGAATCAGTCAGGGTTGGAAGGGACCACGAGGATCATCTAGTTCCAACCCCTGCCATGGGCAGGGACACCCTACACTAGATCACGCTGGCCAGAGCCTCGTCCAGCCTGGGATTAAACACCTCCAGGGACTGGGCCTCAACCACCTCCCTGGATAACCCATTCCAGGGCTTCACCACTCTCATAGTGAAGAACTTCTTCCTCACATCTAGCCTGAATCTCCCCATTTCCAGCTTCATTCCATTCCCCCTAGTCCTATCACTACCTGATAGCCTGAGAAGTCCCTCCCCAGCCTTCCTGGAGCCCCCTTCAGATACTGGAAGGCCACAATGAGGTCACCTCAGAGCCTTCTCTTCTCCAGACTGAACAGCCCCAACTCCTTCAGTCTGTCCTCACAGGAGAGGTGCTCCAGCCCTCTGATCATCCTCGTGGCCCTTCTCTGGACACCTTCCAGCACGTCCACATCCCTCCTGGATTAGGGGCTCCAGAACTGGAGGCAGTACTCCAGGTGGGGTCTCAGCAGAGCTGAGTAGGGGGGAGAATCACCTCCCTTGCCCTGCTGGTCACACTTCTCCTGATGCAGCCCAGGATCTGATTGGCTTTCCGGGCTGCAAGCGCACATTGAGAGCTCCTGTTGAGCTTCTTGTCCACCAGCACCCCCAAGTCTCTCTCCTCAGGGCTGCTCTCCAGCCAGTCCCTGCCCAGCCTGGATTTGTGCCTGGGATTGCCTCTACCCAGATGCAGGACCCTGCACTTGGTCTTATTGAAGCTCATGAGGTTAGCTTGTGCCCACCTCTCCAGCCTGTCCAGGTCCCTCTGGATGGCATCCCTTCCCTCCAGCGTGTCTGCTGCACCACACAGCTTGGTGTCATCAGCAAACTTGCTGAGGGTGCACTCGATGCCACTGTCCATGTCACCCACAAAGATGTTGAACAAGACAGGTCCCAGGACTGATCCCTGAGGGACTCCGCTTGTCCCTGGCCTCCACTGGGACATGGACCCATTGACAGCCACTCTTTGGGTGCGGCCATCAAGCCAATTCTTTATCCATCTAGTGGTCCATCCATCAAACCCATGTGTCGCCAGCTTGGAGACCAGGAGGTGGTGCGGGACAGTGTCGAAGGCTTTGCTCAGGTCCAGGTAAACGACATCAGTTGCTCGCCCTCATCTATTAATGCTGTCACCTGCTCATAGAAGGCCACCAGGTTTGTCAGGCAGGATTTGCCCTTGGCAAAGCCATGCTGACTATTCCCAATCACCTCTTCACTGTTCTTCTGGATCAGTAGTGCCTCCAGGAGGATCTGCTCCATGATCTTTCTGGGCACAGAGGTGAGACTGACTGGCCTGTAGTTCCCCGGTTCCTCCTTCTTGCCTTTTTGAAAATGGGAGTAATGTTTCCCCTTCTCCAGTCTGTGGGGACTTCCCCAGTCTGCCATGACTTCTGGAATATAATAGAGAGGGGCTTGGCAACCTCATCTGCCAGTTCTCTCAGCACCCGTGGGTGTATCCCGTCGGGTCCCATGGACTTGAACACTTTCAGGCTCTTCAGGTGATCACGAACCTGAGCTTCACTTCCGATGGGCAGTTTTTCCTCCCCATCCCTGGCATCGTCTGCCATGACACCAGGAGTGTGGCTGGAGGCCCTTGCAGTGAAGACTGAGGTAAAGAAGTGATTGAGTACCTCAGCCTTTTCCACATCACTAGTGATTAATTCACCACTTTCCTTTCTGAGGGGGCCCACACCTTCCCTAGTCTTCTTTTTGCCATTAACATACCTATAGAAATTCTTAGTGTTCCCTTTAACCCCCCTGGCTAGATTCAGTTCAAACTCTGATGCTCCCTCCCTGTAGGTATTCACAGCCAGGTGGGATGAGCCCTTGAGCAACCTGGGCTGGTGGAAGGTGTCCCTGCCCATGGTCCCTTCCAACCCAACCCATTCTATGAAACTGTTGTGTGAGCAGCATTGCCAGTGGAAATGTATTTTCATTGTGGGCTGGACTTAGTTCTTGCCTAGCCTTTGTTCTATAAAGGACAATATGTAACACATTGTGGGGGAAGAAAGGATCATCTCAAAGGATTTCATTCGAGGGGGCTTTTGTCGTGCAGTTGGCTGCATTAGCTGGAGGCAATGTATCACAGTATCACAGTACATTAGAGGTTGGAAGAGGCCTCCAGAGATCATTGAATCCACCCCCGCCAAAGCAGGATCACCCAGGGTAGTCCACACAGGAATGCATCCAGGTGGGTTTGAGAAGTCTCCAGAGAAGGAGACTCTACAACCTCTCTGGGCAGCCTGCCCTAGTGCTCTGTCAACCCCACTGTAAAGAAGTTTCTCCTCATGTTGAGGTGAAACCTTCTGTGTTCAAGCTTGAACTTGTTGTTCCATGTCTTATTACTGTGAATCACTGAAAGAGCTTGGCCCCCCCACTTGATGCCTACCACTCAGAGACTGATAGACGTTGATCAGATCTCCTCTCAGTCTTCTCAAGACTAAACAGCACCAGGGCGCTGTCTCTTTTCATAGGGGAGAAGTATTTGAAGGTAAAGCAGTAGGGAGTAACTGTCAGGATGGCACGTGGGATGGGTGGCTTCTGCAGCATATTCAACCATTTCCATGGAAGGAAACAATTTCTCAATTGAAAGAAAGGAGAGAGAGGAAAAAAAGAATTCTTGTGCTTGCAGGCAGCCAATGCATGTGTGTCATCTTTCTGAGGATATGAAGACATCCTGTTCTAGTGTTTTTTTCTGGTTGAATTCACACACTTGCTGGGTTTTTTTGTTCAGGAAGCTCCTTCTCTAAAACTCCCACACTTTCAGTGTAGGAATGCAATGATAGGAGCAAACTCAATTTTGGCTAGCTTTGTGGTAATTCAAACTAGATTCCTTCCCTCCCTGAAAGTTTGCTGTGCTCTTTCTTTTTTCCAGAGATTACTTGCCTGACTTAAACTTAGCTGATTTCTTTTGGGTGGAATCACAGCATAATGTGGCTGTTTGTGCCACTTTGGAAGAAATCAGCATTTTTGCATGTTGTTAACAACAGGTTTTCTCTTATTAATTGACAATGCACTGCTGGAGTTTAACACAGTTTCATACACTTAAACTCAGTTCTTAAGGTTTTGTACAAAGGCAAAACAGGATTACCAGGTGGTCATTAATATCATACTGATATTTTTTGTTCCCCCCCCCCAGGAATGCTGTGGGTTTGGATTTGTGTACATGTCTTGGTTTTTAATGCTGTTTTCTCCTGTTCCTCTCTCTGAGCATGTTTTCTGCTTTTTTAGGACAACTAAAAGGCATTGCACTTTGTATGATGGGCAGCATTCCACTCTTCCAGGAGTATGTCATATTCCAATGGCAGAGCCGTTCTGCACCAAAACCAGAGAGGTTAGTGAATGTTGTGTTTGTGGCTAGAAATGTTTTTTCTTATGGCACTTATTCATAACATCATAGAATCATGGAATGGTTTGGGTTGGAAGGGAGCTTAAAGACCATCTAGTTCAAATCTCCTTGCCGTGGGCAAGGACACCTCCTGCTAGAACAGGTTGCTGAAGGCCCCATCCAAGCTGGCCTTGAACACTGCCAGGGTTGGAGCCTTCACCTCTGTAGTAGTCTAATTATGCATTCTTAGATTACAGAGGAAATCTGCATTTCTTTATTCATGTTTCTCAGGAATAGAATAGAATAGAATAGAATAGAATAGAATAGAATAGAATAGAATAGAATAGAATAGACCAGGTTGGAAGAGACCTTCAAGATCATCGCTTCCAACCTATCAACCAATCCAACCCACCTAAACAACTCAACCATGGCACCAAGCACCCCATCAAGTCTCCTGAACACCTCCAATGAAGGTGACTCCACCACCTCCATGGGCAGCCCATTCCAATGGGCAATCACTCTCTCTGCATAGAACTTCTTCCTAACATCCAGCCTAAACCTTCCCTGGCGCAGCTTGAGACTGTGTCCTCTTGTTCTGGTGCTGGCTGCCTGGGAGAAGAGACCAACATCAACCTGTCTACAACCTCCCTTCAGGTAGTTGTAGAGAGCAAGAAGGTGACCCCTGTGTCTCCTCTTCTCCAGGCTAAGCAACCCCAGCTCCCTCAGCCTGGGGGTACTGGTCGATGGTAGGCTGAACATGAGCTTGCAGTGTGCCCAGGCAGCCAAGAGGGCCAATGGCATCCTGGCCTGCAGCAGGAACAGTGTGGCCAGCAGGAGCAGGGAGGTCATTCTTCCCCCTGTACGCTGCACTGGTCAGGCCACACCTTGAGTCCTGTGTCCAGTTGTGGGCCCCTCAGTTTAGGAAGGATGTTGAGTTGCTGGAGCGTGTCCAGAGAAGGGCAATGAAGCTGGGGAGGGGTTTGGAACAGTATTAAGGAAAAATCTAGCATTTGGGAGGCATGGGGAGTAAAAGACCTTGTGTCTCCCTAAGGGAGGTAGAGAAGATGTCAGTTAGCAACTTAGATTTCCCTGGGGTCTTAGTAACAGGGCAAAAGGTTTGTATTTATTAGGTCACAAACCAAGAAAGCAACGAAGCGGACAAAGCAGGAAGGTAGAATTAGGTATTGGTTCCTTTTTCTGAATATAACTACACCTGTGGCAGAGGCTCTCTGCATACTTAATACAAAGGATTAAACAAATAGGACTGTAGCATTCATAAGAGTTACAGTATTGGATTTATGCTTTTGTGCACTATAGCAGTGGGTGGAGACTTATGTTAAATGATGCTAAATGTAGAAGCAAGCCATATTACAGTAGCCTTTTATTCTTCTATTTTTGCTCTTGGTTTTGTCACTTCAAGCTTTTCAGGCTTCAAAAATGTGTAGAACAAGTGGTGTAAAACACTTCTCTGTTTTTCAGCACCTCTGTAAGTTCCTGGCACAGGGGTGTAATGAAATATGCCTCTGTTCTTAGACCGGGGGAAGGTGGAAGATTGAACTGTATATTTTATACTGGTGCTTACAGCATTCCTGTGATCCTGGAGAGTTAACCTCCTTGTAGCTTCTGATCAAAGCATGCCATGTCCATCTAAGAGGCTTGCTGTCTGTGCAGTTGGTCACTACACTGAGCAGGACAGATCTGCATTGTGCTGCAGATGGCCCAATCTGTACCCAGAACATGCATCAGTATTGGTACTGCTGAGCTACTTGCTAACAATCCACCTCAGTGTTCTTTTAAGATATTTTTGGTATTTCTCCAGACCCAGTATGGCTGTGAGGTGTCCACAAGCAGTTCTGCAGCAGCCTGGTTGGAGGCCTGTAGCCAGCTATGTTCCCCAGAATCAGGACTAGGTGTGGTCTTTTCCAAAACTTCCTCAATGACCTGGATGAAGGGGCAGAGTGTACCCTCAGAAGGTTTGCTGATGACACAGGAGTGGCTGACACCCATTCAACCAGACCTGGACTGGCTGGAGGGCTGGCCTGAGAGGAACCTCATGAAGTTCAACAAGGCCATTAAGTCCTGCAGCTGGGGAGGAACAACCCCCTGCACCAGGACAGGTTAGGGACTGACCTGCTGGAAAGGAGCTCCGTAGAGAAGGACCTGGGAGCCACCAATGTGCTCTTGTGGCCAAGAAGGCCAGTGTTCTCCTGGGACACATTAAGAGGAGTGTGACCAGCAGGTCAAGGGAGGTTCTCCTATGCCTCAATTCTGCCCTAGAGAGTCCACGTTTGGAGTATTGTGGCCAGTTCTGGGCTCCCCAGTTCAAGAGAGACAGGGAATTACTGGAAGACAGTTGAGTGGAGGCTGTGAAGATGCTGAGTGGGCTGGAGCATCTCTGTGAGGAGGAAAGGCTGAGAGACCTGGGGCTGTTTTTCCTGGAGTAGACTGAGAGAGGAGCTTCTCATTGCTCAGCAGGAGCTGAAGGGTAAGGGGAAAGAGAACGGGACCAGACCCTTTTCAGTGGTGCAGAGTGACAGGGTACAAGACAGTGGATACAAAGTGAAAACCAGAAGGTTCCATTTGAACAGGAGGGAAAAATCCTTTGTTGTGAGGGTGCTGGAGCCGTGGAGCAGGCTGCCCAGAGAGGTTGTGGAGTTTCCTTCTCTGGAGAGATTGCAAACCCACCAGGACATTGTGATGCTGGACAACATTCTGTGGGTGCCCCTGCTTTAGCAGGGGGTATTGGACTGGATGATCTCCAGAAGTCCCAACTGCTGCCGTTCTGTGATTGTTAGTAGGACAAGGAAATCAAGATGTTTTACAATGAAGTAAAGACATGTTGAATCTCATGAGGAACCCCACCATTATGTATTGTCCACATCCATTCTTTTGCATTCCTTCCACTGAGCTGCAAACTATGGAAAACACTTTACATCTTTAGAGCAACAAGAACCTAGCCACGTTGCTCTTACCAAAGGTAAGCTGGCATGTAGTTGCTCAGTGACTCATGAGTGTGATGTCATGTCACAGCAGATGCAATGAGTTTATTGAAAGCTAACTGTTTGCTTCCTGAAGTGAATCAAATCCAGTGTTACTGCTGAGGTGCTGGGCAATGCTTCTCACTGTGTCTCTTGCTGTTCAAAAAAAGTAGATCTGCACAAGCCATTTCCTGAGGTTTCAGGAAACATACATCAAAGGTAGTTTTCATTTGGTTGTTGAGTAGCTGTTCTTTGGGGTGTTACATGTTTTTGAAAAGCCCAACAGAGAAATGCTCCTTCTGAAACACAGAAAAAACATTTAGGTACTTCCCAGTCTCACATGCAGTCATTATCTCGTTGGCCTATGCATTCTAATCAGCTTAACAGATGTTTTAAAGAACATGTGGGTTTGAGCTCTTAGTGAGGCTGAAAAAGGATACTTTCACTTCATTTGAAAATAACAGATAAAAGAGGCTTAAACCTCTTTTTTTTTATTTTCCCTGGAACTATTTCTGCCCAGTTTGTCCTAATTCAGGGGAATTTCACAGATAAATACAATGATAAAGCCAAAAGTATTAATGTTGCAGACTGTTCAAGAATTTTTTTTCATAGAAAACATCTGAAATCTTTGTTTTAAATCACATTGGTGCAAATGGAAGATAACACTCTGTTTTATTTGGTGTATGCACTGTAGATTTAGTGAAACCAAATTATCTTTTTAGTATCATAGTATCAGTCAGGGTTGGAAGGGACCACACGGATCATGTAGTTCCAACCCCCCTGCCATGGGCAGGGACACCCCGCACTAGATCAGGCTGGCCAGAGCGTCATCCAGCCTGGGCTTAAACACCTCCAGGGACTGGGCCTCAACCACCTCCCTGGATAACCCATTCCAGGGCTTCAGCACTCTCATGGAGAAGATCTTCTTCCTCACCTCCAGCCTGAATCTCCCCACCTCCAGCTTCATTCTATTCCCCCTACTCCTATCACTACCTGATAGCCTGAGAAGTCCCTCCCCAGCCTTCCTGTAGGCCCCCTTCAGATACTGGAAGGCCACAATGAGGTCACCTCAGAGCCTTCTCTTCTCCAGACTGAACAGCCCCAACTCCTTCAGTCTGTCCTCACAGGAGAGGTGCTCCAGCCCTCTGATCATCCTCGTGGCCCTTCTCTGGACACCTTCCAGCACGTCCACATCCCTCCTGTAATAGGGGCTCCAGAACTGGAGGCAGTACTCCAGGTGGGGTCTCAGCAGAGCTGAGCAGAGGGGGAGAATCACCTCCCTTGCCCTGCTGGCCACAATTCTCCTGATGCAGCCCAGGATCTGATTGGCTTTCCGGGCTGCAAGTGCACATTGAGAGCTCCTGTTGAGCTTCTCGTCCTCCAGCACCCCCAAGTCTTTCTCCTCAGGGCTGCTCTCCAGCCAGTCCCTGCCCAGCCTGGATTTGTGCCTGGCGTTGCCTCCAACCAGATGCAGGAGCCTGCACTTGGTCTTGTTGAAGCTCATGAGGTTGGCTTGTGCCCACCTCTCCAGCCTGTCCAGGTCCCTCTGGATGGATCCCTTCCCTCCAGCATGTCTGCTGCACCACACAGCTTGGTGTCATCAGCAAACTTGCTGAGGGTGCACTCGATGCCACTGTCCCTGGCACCCACAAAGATGTTGAACAAGCCTGGTCCCAGGACTGCTCCCTGAGGGACTCTGCTTGTCCCTGGCCTCCACTGGGACATGGACCCATTGACAGCCACTCTTTGGGTGCGGCCATCAAGCCAGTTCTGTATCCATCTAGTGGTCCACCCATCAAACCCATGTGGCACCAGCTTGGAGACCAGGATGTGGTGTGGGACAGTGTTGAAGGCTTTGCTCAGGTCCAGGTAAATGACATCAGTTGCTCGCCTCTCATCTATTAATGCTGTCACCTGCTCATAGAAGGCCACCAGGTTTGTCAGGCAGGATTTGCCTTTGGCAAAGCCATGCTGACTGTTCCAAATCACCTCCTCACTATTCTTCTGAGTCAGTAGTGCCTCCAGGAGGATCTGCTCCATGATCTATCTGGGCACAGAGGTGAGACTGACTGGCCTGTAGTTCCCTGCTTCCTTCTTCTTACCCTTTTTGAAAATGGGAGCAATGTTTCCCCTTTTCCAGTCTGTGGGGACTGCCCCAGGCTGCCATGCCATTTTTCTTATCTGGATTAATTTTTTCACCAGCTGCAAATTGTTGAGTAAGGTAGGGTGCCTTGGTTATTGCTGCTTTCAGAAACTGGGGTTCACTGCAGCACCTTATAGTGAGCAAACCAGGGTCTTTGTAAAGAGTTTTGGGAAGCTATTTCCCAGCTGAAGTTGCCTACTGATTTATTAACAATGTGTAATTAACTGGCAGTGAGTCATATTCAGAATTAGTATCAGCAGTAAACCACAGTGTTAGAATCATATAATCATTTAGGTTGGAGAAGACCTGTAAGGTCATCAAGTCCAACTGTGTGATCAGGTGTGATCAATATTAGCTTAATTTACAGCATGTTACTACACCTAGAGTACTGTGACCAGTTATGGAGCTGCCAAGACAGGAAGGACATGCAACTGTTAGTGCAAGTCCAGAAGAGGGCCATGAAGATGATTGGAAAGGTGGAACACCTCTACTATGAAGACAGTCTGAGAGCGTTTGGGTTGTTCAGTCTGGGGAAGAGAAGTCTCCAGGCAGACCTTCTAGCACATTCCAGTATTTCAAATGATGCTACAGGATAGCTGGAGAGGGACTTCCTACAAAGGCATGTAGCAAGGGACATAGGACAAGGGGTAATGGCTTCAAACTGGAGAAGCTGGATTTAGGTTAGACATTAGGAAGAAGTTCTTCTCCATGAGGTGAGGCACTGGAATATGTGCCTAGAGAAGTTGTGAAAGATGCAGCCCTAGAAGTGTTCAAGGGCAGGTTGGAGGGGTAGGAGATCTAGTAGATGTCCCTGCCCATGGCAGAAGGGTTGGAACTAGATGATCTTTAAGGTCTCTTCCAACCCAAACCACTATGTGATTCTATGCTAGTAAACACCTACAGATTTCTAAGTGTCTCTCTGTGGCTAATCCCCAGAAGCTGTGCCTTACCCTGACATGCTTTCACACAGTGCATATTCATGCACAAACACCCTTCTCAGCACACAGGGGTTTAGATGCACACTCACTGTCTTCTGGGAGTGCAGGGTGACCTGTTTACGTGCATCTGCAGTGGGAGATGAGGGTAATCCATCTTTGTGTGTGCTTGTGCTGCTCCACGCAATCCACTGATGGACATGCCAGTGAGGAGGCAGCCTACAAGGTCACACAGCAAACTCCAGTTATCACTGCTCATTGCACTTGTGTATGGTGAGTCAACCAACCAGCTGGAGTGCAAGTTTCTCTTGTGACCTCCTACTGAGCTGGGTTGCTCAAAGCCTCATCCAGCCTGGTCTTAAAACACTTGCAAGGCATGAGGTGTCCACAACTTCTCTAGAAAACCCATGTCAGTGTCTCCACCCTCATGGCAGATTCAATTCAGGAAGCAAACAGCTTTCAATAAACTCATTGCATCTGCTGTGACATGACATCACACTCATGAGTCACTGAGTACAAGTTCCTTTAAAACACTGATCCAGCTTGTACTATCAAAATCAGATGAGTTTAAGATCACTCCTCTTAGTAGGACTACTGATTTCTCTTCCTGGATGAGGAAACTGAAACTTGTCCTTGGGTTTGGATGATTGTAGCCATATGAAACTTGACTGCTGTGTATACAGGGCTAATTTAGCTTGTATGCAAGGGTGGTGTGTTGGGTTTTTTTTGATGGGACACAAAAGCAGCAGTGCACCAGGGGAATTTCCATTTCTTGGTATTGATGTATTTTGCAGGTTCTTATTGAGACTGCAAAGAAGCTTGGGCTCCAGTGCCATTCCAAGGGGACAATGGTCACAATCGAAGGCCCACGCTTCAGTTCTCGAGCAGAGAGCTTGATGTTTCGCAGCTGGGGAGCTGATGTTATCAACATGACCACAGTGCCTGAAGTGATTCTTGCGAAAGAAGCTGGAATGAGTTATGCCAGTATTGCCATGGCAACTGATTATGACTGCTGGAAGGAACATGAAGAAGCAGTGAGTGAGACTTTTTTCTTTTTCCTCTGGTCCTAAGGGATCTGTATGACAACCTGTAGGTTTGGGGAAAAGATGACGTGCTGAGCTACATCTGTTCTTACTTACCTCAGTATCACTGAGTTATTCTGGATGGATGTGGAAGTAAGAAGAGAATCAATTGTTGCTGCCTCATTAATTTTCATAAAGTAGGCATTTTCCCAAACTAGCATGAACTTGTCTCCTCTTGTCTGAACCAGGGAGTCTGTGTGTACGGAGATCACGAGCTCTGTGTGTGAGCTCATCTTCCTGTAGTTGGCCTGGTATTTTTCCCTTTGCAGCTCTGTGCAGAGCAGTGTCTCTGCTTTAGTTCTCCTGTTTGTGTAAAATACAATCAAGAGTAGGGAAGCTTTTCTACTGGCTTAAAATAAGCCATTTGAAAGCTTCACCTCTGCACTTAGAGATGTGTGAGTTACAGGAACTTATCTGGGTGTTCAATGTGTAAGCTGTCACCATTGAGAGCCACTACATCAGTTTTATTGTATTTCTAGGTTTCAGTGGACAAAGTTTTAAAGACACTGAAGGGGAATGCAAATAAGGCTACTAGCATACTCCTTACTGCTATACCTCAGATAGGTTCCATGGAATGGACTGACACCCTGCACACCCTGAAAGTAAGTACAGACATGGGGCTGATGAATACTGGGGACTATGTATGCATATATATATACATATATATGTTCCAAAATCACATAATTGGTTTGGATGGAAAAAAAAAAAACTCTTAAGATCATGGAGTCCAACCGTTGACCTAACACCACCATGGCCATTAAACCATGGCCCAAAGTGCCATAGACGCACATTTCCCAAGCACCTCCAGGGATGGTGACTCCACCATCTCCTTGAGCAGCCTCTTCCAATGCCTGACCACCCTTGCAGGGGAGAAATTGTTCCTAATATCCAACCTAAACCTGCCCTGGCACCATTTCAAGACGTTTCTTCTTGTTCAATCACCTGATCCTAGGGAGGAGAGACCAACCCCCACCTTGCCACAACCTCCAATCAGGTAGTTCCTAAAGAGCAGTGAGGTGTCTGCTCAGCCTCCTCTTCTCCAGACTAAATAAGCCAAATTCCCCAGCTGCTCCTCATAGGACCTTTCTCCAGACCAGCTTTGTTGCC
The DNA here is from genome assembly GCA_033816785.1 of Picus viridis. Lineage (NCBI taxonomy): Eukaryota > Metazoa > Chordata > Aves > Piciformes > Picidae > Picus > Picus viridis. The sequence goes on from CM066606.1 coordinate 3,581,040, forward strand.
CTTCTCTGGACATGCTCCAGCAAGTGCTTAAATCATAACTTCTGAGAGTAGATGCTTCAGCAAACCAAATCCATTCAGGATGGGCAAACAAATTCATGAAGGCTCTGACAAGCTTTACTGCAAAGACCTAGCCTCAGTTTTACAAGAAGCCTTACAAAAGGTAAAAAATAATTAAGGGCATCTATAGGTAGTTGATGAAGTGTTACCATTCACAGCACATGTAAGGTACAAATCTATGTGAGTATTCAAATGAAAAACTTGTACCTCTAGTCAGCTTTAGCTTAGAACAATGAAGAGCCAAGCAGCATTCAAAAGACATTGATGAGGGATTCTTTTAGGCAGAATATTTCTTAGACAAGAGTTTATGCACATGTTTTGCCTCACCTCTGCTTCAGAGGCATGCTTGAGATTCTTTTGTGGTTATAGCATAGAGAGGAAGAACAAAGTTTTAGTTTGGATAACTGTTCAGCTTCTCAACAAGACTTTTGTGACAAATAGCCACTTCAAGAGTACAAGAGGCATGAAGCATGAGAGCAGATGAGGATGACCTTGAGATGGTGTGGGAGACAGGGAAAGAGAATTTGCAATTGGAAAGAGCAGACAGAAGTAGGCCACAAGTATCAAGCAGTATGAATAGGAAGAAGAAGCCTGAACTTGTGTTGTCTCTGGTGACTGTCTCCTCTCTTAGATTTTTTCTTTCTCTTTTCTGAAAATCACTGTGTTGGCTGAAATTCAAATGGGTAAAAATAGATGAACACAAATATAAGTCATGCCTTACAATACAATACAATACAATACACCAGGTTGGAAGAGACCTTCAAGATCATCGCGTCCAACCCATCAAACAATCCAACCCACCCAACAACTAGACCATACAGCCAAGCACCCCATCAAGTCTTCTCCTGAACACCTCCAGTGAAGGTGACTCCACCACCTCCACGGGTAGCCGATTCCAATGGGCAATCACTCTCTCCGTGTAGAACTTCTTCCTAACATCCAGCCTAAACCTGCCCTGGCGCAGCCTGAGACTGTGTCCTCTTGTTCTGGTGCTGGCTGCCTGGGAGAAGAGGCCAACCTCTGCCTGGCTACAAGCTCCCTTCAGGTAGTTCACACAGCACTTACAGGATGGCCAAGGGATCAGGCCCAGCCAGCATGGATTTAGGAAGGGCAGGTCCTGCCTGACCAACATGATCTCCTTCTATGATCAGGTGACTGCCTGGTGGATGTGGGGCAGGCTGTGGATGTGGTCTGCCTGGACCTCAGCAAGGCCTTTGACACCGTCCCCCACAGCAAACTCCTGGCCAAGCTGGCAGCCCCTGGCTTGGACAGGATCACACTGCGTTGGGTTAGGAACTGGCTGGAGGGCAGAGCCCAGAGAGTGGTGGTGAATGGTGCCACCTCCAGCTGACGGCCAGTCAGTAGTGGTGTGCCCCAGGGATCAGTGCTGGGCCCCATGCTCTTCAACATCTTTATTGATGAGATTAGAAGATTGAACACATCCAAGTGCCGGGTTCTGCACATTGGCCACAGCAACCCCAGGCAGTGATACAGGCTGGGGTCAGAGTGGCTGGAGAGCGGCTAGGCAGAGAGGGACCTGGGGGTAGGCTGAACATGAGCTTGCAGTGTGCCCAGGCAGCCAAGAGGGCCAATGGCATCCTGGTCTGCATCAGGAACAGTGTGGCCAGCAGGAGCAGGGAGGTCGTTCTGCCCCTGTACACTGCACTGGTTAGGCCACACCTTGAGTCCTGTGTCCAGTTGTGGACCCCTCAGTTTAGGAAGGGTATTGACTTGCTGGAAGGTGTCCAGAGAAGGGCAACAAGGTTGGTGAGGGGTTTGGAACACATGCCCTATAAGGAGAGGCTGAGCGTGCTGGGGTTGCTTAGCCTGGAGAAGAGGAGACTCAGGGGTGACCTTACTGCTCTCTACAATTACCTGAAGGGAGGTTGTAGCCAGGCAGAGGTTGGTCTCTTCTCCCAGGCAATCAGCACCAGAACAAGAGGACACAGTCTCAGGCTGAACCAGGGCAGGTTTAGGCTGGAGGTTAGAAGAAAGTTTTGCACAGAGAGAGTGATTGCCCATTGGAATGGGCTGCCCGGGGAGGTGGTGGAGTCGCCGTCACTGGAGGTGTTCAGGAGGAGACTTGATGGGGTGCTTGGTGCCATGATTAGTTGATTAGGTGGTGTTGGATGATAGGTTGGACACAATGATCTTGAAGGTCTCCTCCAACCTGGTTTATTCTAGTCTAGTCTAGTCTAGTCTATTCTAATCCCTGAAGTTCAGCTATCAACAGAGCTGCATGTGCTGTAAAAATCTTTCATGTCTTTGACTGGGATCAAATTTTCAGTTTTGTTTCCATTGTGGTTCTCTTCTCAGTGACTTGTCTCCAGTTCAGTAATTGTACCAGAGGGGAGACATACTAAGCAAAATTCACCCCACCTTTTAAGTATACTAGACCAGGTCAGATTTATGACGGTCCAACCCTGAGTCTTGACTTAAACTGAGTCTTTTGCTGGTTCTTCACTAGAAAACCTATTTTTTGGTAGGAGGTCTTGGATCAGGTTTATGATTCTTCTTCACCCCATTATCAGAAACAACTATTTTAGTGTCCCCACTACACATTTGTGAGAGTTAACTGACATTTCCCTTTCACCCTTCACAGTCTGTAGGAAGCTGTGTCGTGGGTGGATAAGGGAGACAACAGAATCAGCATTCCTCCTCCCCTCTAATCCATTTAAAACATTTTCAGAGGACCAGGACACACTTTTTGTTTGATACAGATGCTTGACTATACAAAAACCTCCAGAGCTTGAACAAATAACCCAACCAATGTGCCAGATATTCCTCAGCTACTTTGATCACTGTACCACACACAGATTTCCCAAGTATCTAATGATCCTGGAGGATCTACCTCCAGTTCTGTCAGGTCTGCTTCAGTAAGCAGTGTCCTGTTGCTTTCCCTTCTGTGATAGTCTTGATTCTTCATTAGGAGTGAAAGAGGAGATGACTGAAGTGAGCTGGCCATGGGTTTGCAAGGTTGCCCTTCAATGAATGCTAAGCCTTCTTTCAGCTCATTGTCAGCCATTGAAAACACCAATTCAAGTGCTTCCTTCAGCTCAGTCCCTGAACTACTGTTTTGATCAAGTAGAATGTGGGCTCTTTGCTGGATGAAGTAAACCAGCTAGTGACAGGAGACAATTTCAAAAGGGAGCACATATAGTCTATTCTTTTTTTAATCTTTGTTAGGAGAAGTTTTGATGAAAGAGGAAAAACTGTCTTTTGGAGAAGAGTTTTAACTCATAACAAGTGGGAATTGAGCTCTGTACCTTTGTTGCATTAAAGTTTCAACCCCATGAGAATCAGGAGTGTCTCTAGTGGAATGGTAAAAGAAGTTACATATTAGAACTGATTTTTCTTGCATCATGGGTGTAAGATCAGCTTGCAGTCAGAGCTGCTGTGAATGCTCCTCAGGTAAACTTCTTGATTCTGTGAGGAAACCTGCAGGAGTTTCCTGCCTGTTTTGAACTTCTCTACCAGCCAATGTGAAATGATACTTATCAGACCTGTGAATACAACAATTAACCTTGTACTTTGATGAGAGAGCTGTGCTAGGTGAATACTGTGGGACAGTTTAGGTGGGTAAGGTGCCTATAGATGCATTTCACAGAATCACAGAAAGCATCTGGTAGGAAGAGATCTCAAAAGATCATCCAGTCCAGCCTTTGACCCAGCACTGAAGGGTCAGCATCAAACCATGTCCCTAAGCACCAGGTCCATGCACTGCTTGAACACCCCCAGAGATGGTGACCCCAGCACTGCCCTGGGCAGACCATTCCAATGTTTGACAACACTTTCAGTGAAGAAATATTTCCTAACATCCAGTCAGAACCTCCCCTGGTGCAGCTTGAAACCATTTCCTCTGGTCCTGTTGCTTGACACCCAGGAGAAGAGTCTGCCCCCTCCTCACTCCAACCTCCCTTCAGGGAGCTGTAGAGAGCAATGAGGTCTCCTCTCAGCCTTCTCTTCTCCAGACTGCACACCCCCAGCTACCTCAGACACTCCTCACAGCCCAGGTGCTCCAGGCCCTTCTCCAGCCTTGCTGCCCTTCCCTGGACATGCTCAAGCACCTCAGTGTCTTTTCTGTAGTGAGGGGCCCAGAACTGAACACAGCACTCATGGTGTGACAGTGCTGAGCACAGGGGGATGATCACCTCCTGTCCCTGCTGGCCACAGTGTTTCTAACCCAAGCCAGGATGCCATTAGCTTTCTTGGCCACCTGGGCACTGCTGACTCAGGGTCAGTTGAATATCAGCCAATACCTCCAGCTCCCTCTCCAAGTTGCAGCTTTCCAACCACACCTCCCCGAGTCTGCAGCTCACTGTGGGGTTGTTGTGACCCAGGTGCAGGACTTGGCCCTTGCCCTTGTTGAACCTCATACAGTCAGCCTTGGCCCTTTGGTCTGACCTGTCCAGGTCCTGCTGCAAGGCCTCCCTACCCTCTAGCAGACCAACACAGCCACCCAGCCTGGTGTCATCTGCAAACTTACTGAGGGTGCATTCATTCTCCTCATCCAGGTGATTGATAAAGATATTTAAGAGGACAGGCCCCAGTACTGAACCCTGGGGGACATCACTACTGACTGGATGCCAGCCCAGCACACTTCATCATGGACATATTTGAGAAGGGTGTTTGGTATCTAACAAGTTGAACAGCATAAAGCTTTTTCAGATATTTTTTCTAATCTACCACAAACTGAAACAAGATTCATGAATTATGTGGAGCTGTCATCTTGTAAATACTCTTGAGTCATTTTCTTTGTTCAAAAACCATCTTGATGAAACTGGTGAACGTTAGTTATGTGAGTAGAGTGAATTTGCCTCAGGTGAATAAGTGGAGGAGGAAAATACATCAAGGTTTCACTTCAAGTGTAGCTGAACTATAGACCATGAGCCTGAAGTCTTGAATTTAGTGTTCTGCAGTAGGAGGGTTGTTCTCAACACCAATAAGTCTGTTACATAGGTTTAAAAAGTCACAATGACAAGTCCTTGAACTGACATATTAATCACAGAATTATTGAGGCTGTAATAGAACTCTGAGATCAAGTCCAGCCTATGACCTAACCACCAACACACTGATGAGACCATCGCAGTATCATAGTATATTAAGTTGGAAGGGACCTCAAGAGATCATCGAGTCCAAGCCCCCTGCCAAAGCAGGATCACTTAGGGTAGTCTGCACAGGAATGCATCCAGGTGGGTTTGGAAAGTCTCCAGAGGAGACTCCATAACCTCTCTGGGCAGCCTGTTCCAGGGCTCCATCACCCTCACTATGAAGAAGCTTCTCCTCATGTGGAGGTAAAATCTTCTGTGTTCAAGTTTGAGCCTGTTGTTCCTTGTCTTATTACTGTGCACCACCAAAAAGAGCTTGGCCACCTCCACTTGATCCTCACCCCTCAGATGTTGATAGACATTGATCAGATCCCCTCTCAGCCTTCTCCAGACTAAACACCCCAGGACTCTGAGTCTCTCTTCAGAGGGGAGATGGTCAAGTCCCCTAATCATCCCCATGGCTCTCTGTTGGATTCTCTCCAGCAGGTCTCTGTTGCTCTTGAACTGGGGAGCCCAAAACTGGACACAGTATTGCAGGTGTGGTGTCATCAGGGCAAAGTAGAGGGGAAGAACCTCCCTAGACCTGCTGGACTCATTTGTCTTGATGCACCCCAGGATCCCATTTGCTCTCTTGGCCACAAGTGCACATTGCTGTTTCATGCAGAACTTGCTGTCCCCTAGCACTCCAAGGTCTTCCTCCATGGAGCTGCTTTCCAGCAGGGCAGCTCCTAACCTGTACTGGTGCCTGCTGTTATTCCTCCCCAGGTGCAGGACCCTGCACTTGTCCTTACTGAACTTCATGAGGTTTGCCTACACCCAGCTCTCAGCCTGTGCAGATCTGACTGGACAGCAGCACAGCCTGAGGGATGTCAGTTTTGTGTCATCCATGAACTTGCTGAGGGTTCACTCAATGCCCTCATCCAGGTCACTAAGCCATGTCACTAAGTGCCACATCCAGTCTTTCCTTGAACACCTCCAAGGACAGTGACTCCATCTGTGCAGTCCATTCCAATGTCTGATTCCCCTTTCCCTCCTGTTCAATATCTTTATTGATGATCTGGATGAGGGGCTTGAATCAGTCATCCATAAATTTGCAGATGACACCTAGCTGGGAGCAGGAGTTGATCTGCTAGAGGGCAGAAGGGCTCTGCAGAGGGACCTTGACAGGCTGGACAGATGGACAGAGTCCAACAGGATGGCATTCAACAAGTCCAAGTGCCAAGTGCTGCACTTTGGTCACAACAACCCCAGGCAGTGCTATAGGCTGGGGTCAGAGTGGCTGGAGAGCAGCCAGGCAGAGAGGGACCTGGGGGTACTGGTTGACAGCAGCTGAACGTGAGCCAGTGGTGTGGCCAAGAAGGCCAATGGTATCCTGGCATGCCACAGGAACAGTGTGGCCAGCAGGAGCAGGGAAGTCGTTGTGCCACTGTACACTGCACTGGTTAGGGCACACCTCGAGTCCTGTGTCCAGTTCTGGACCCCTCAGTTTAGGAAGGACATTGAGACTCTTGAACATGTTCAGAGAAGGACGATGAGGCTGGTGAGAGGCCTCAAGCACAGCCCTGTGAGAGGAGGCTGAGGGAGCTGGGGTTGTTTAGCCTGGAGAAGAGGAGGCTCAGGGGGAGACCTTGCTGTCTACAACTACCTGAAAGGAGGCGGTAGCCAGGTGGGGATTGGTCTCTTCTCTCTAGCACCCAGCACCAGAACAAGAGGACACAGTCTCAAGCTGTGCCAGGGGAAGTTTAGGCTGGAGGTAAGGAGAAAGTTCTTCTCAGAAAGAGTAATTGCCATTGGAATGTGCTGCCCAGGGAGTTGGTGGAGTCACCATCCTTGGAGGTGTTCAAGAGGCACTGGACGTGGCATTTGGTGCCATGGTTTAGTAGTCATGAGGTGTTGGGTGACAGGTTGGACTTGATGGTCTTTTCCAACCTTACTGATTCTATGATTCTAAGTGCTTCCTAACGTCCAACCTAAACTTTCCCTGGGGCAGCTTCAGGCCTTGCCCTCTTGTCCTGTCACAAGTTATCTGGGGGAAGAGCCTGACCCCCACCTGTCTACAACTTCCCTTCAGGTAGCTGTAGTGTGATAAGGTCCCCCCTGTGTCTTCTTCAGGCTAATGACCCCCAGGTCCCTCAGCCTCTTCTCATAAGATTTTCCTTCCAGCCCCCTCACTAGTCTGGTTGGTTTCCTCTGGACCCACACCAGCACCTCAGTATCTTTCTTGAATTGAGGGCCCAGAGCTGCGCACCAGAGCCCAGTATAGGGCAGAATTCCATCCCTGCTGCTGCTGGCCACACTATTCCTGATCCAGGCCACAATGCCACTGGCCTTCCATGCTACCTGGGCACACTGCTGACTCATGTCCAGCTGCTGTCACCCAGTACTGTCAGGTCCCTCTCAGCCAGACTGCTCTCCAGCCACTCATCCCCCAGTCTGCAGCACTGCATGGGTTGATTGTGGCCAAAGTGCAGGAGCTTACACTTGGCCTTGTTAAACCTCATACTGTTGGCCTCAGCCAATGGACCCAGGCTGTCCAGGACTCTCTCAAGTGTCTTCCTACCTTCCAGCAGATCAACACAATGTCTATAAATATCTGAGGGCTGGGTGTCAGGAAGGAAGGGACAGGGATAGCCTCTGCTCACTTGTGCCCTGTGAGGGCACAAGGGGCAATGGATGTAAACTACAGCACCGGAAGTTCCACCTCAACATGAAGAAGAACTTCTTCATTGTGAGAGTCACAGAGGACTGGAAGGTTGTGGAGTCTCCTTCTCTGGAGACTTCCCAGCCCTGTCTGGATGTGTTCCTGTGTGACCTGTGCTGGATTCTATGGTCTTGCTCTGGCAGCAGTTGGACTCAAGGATCTCCAGAGGTCCCTTCCAGCCCCTAACATCGTGCGATGATCCTGTGACACTCCCTTGTAACGCTTTTAACTTTTCTGGTGTTGGAGGAAATGGGAGATGGTATGCACACAGAAAGAGTTACACCTCTTTGTAACCCAAATGTCATCTGCCTTTATGTTGAGTTCTGCTCTGTGTTGGTAGAGGAATCATTCATCTGCTTGAACTCTCTTTCAGACAACGGCGCAGTGTTCGGTCATCCTGCCAAAGCAGTAACAGCCTGGTTGGACCCTGAAGTTTCGGTACTCACAGTGAAGAGGGGATCACTTTTGAACTTCCAGAGGACAGAATGTCTTCAAAAACTGCTAAAAGCAAAAAAAAAAAAAAAAAAAAAAAAAAAAAAAGAGATGTTTTATAAAAAAGGAGTAGATATTGACCAGTGATGATGCATAAGGCAGCTTTTATAGTCTTTATCATGCTTGATAGTGCCTCAGATGGCTAAAGTTTGATGTTGAGTATGTTTGAAACTAGGAATAGCTTTACTGCCAAGCTGGGTTAGACAGTGGCTGAAGAAAGAGGCCAGTAGCTAGTTGTGTTACTCTTTTTGTGTTACTCTTCTTTTTGTATTATTCTTACTGATGGAGGCCAGGCAACACTCTGTTGTGTTTCCTTCAGATAAGATCTTAGAAAGCAGATTCACAAATAGGTGATTTGCTTTGCTGGTTCTGCCTCCCTCCTTTTGGCAAGGCAAATATTTACAGTTCACTCCAGAAACATGCCAGAGAAGCTGAACAGAGTTTCAAAGTAAAATTAGGACTGGTTTTGTACTTTATGCTTTTTTTTTTTTCAATTCCAGTTATTTTTGTCTAAAATCAGTGTGTTTTTTTCAGTGGTGTGCTAGCAGACACGGTTTAATGATTGTGGTGGTTCCTTCACAGCAGCAGTGGTGTCATGAATGAATGTTCTCATAAAAAAGTACTTAGTTCATGCCTAAACCAAACTTGTGCCTGAAGATATGCTTCTGTGACTTACAGAATGGGACAGAAAAGTCCTTTGCTGCAAGTGTCCTGAACACTCTGCAGGCCTTTTGCTGCTTCATGGGTCTGAACAAACGCCTCTGGGTTCAGTTTCTGTTTTAAGTGGTGAATGTGCTCAAGTGCTTTGAATGTATACATTTCACATTTTTTTATATACAACTTAACCAATAAAATAATCTGCTGCTGCTTGTCTGGCCAATAAAGCAAATGAAACCTATGGTACTTCAAACAGAGTGGAAATTGTGGTTGCTTTGTTTGTTTTCCCCAAGTTTGCTTCTAGTCATTAGAGAGTGGATTTTGCTTGTCTGACAGTGACTTCTGCTGTTCATAAATACAATACAATACAATACACCAGGTTGAAACAGACCTTCAAGATCATCGTGTCCAACCTATCATCCAACACCACCTAATCAACCAACCCATGGCACCAAGCACCCCATCAAGTCTCCTCCTGAACACCTATAGTGATGGTGACTCCACCACCTCCACGGGCAGCCGATTCCAATGGGCAATCACTCTCTCTGTATAGAACTTCTTCCTAACCTCCAGCCTAAACCTGCCCTGGCGCAGCCTGAGACTGTGTCCTCTTGTTCTGGTACTGGTTGCCTGGGAGAAGAGACCATCCTCTGCCTGGCTACAACCTCCCTTCAGGTAGTTGTAGAGAGCAGTAAGGTCACCCTCGAGTCTCCTCTCCTCCAGGCTAAGCAACCCCAGCTCCCTCAGCCTCTCCTCATAGGGCTTGTGTTCCAAACCCCTCACCAACTTTGTTGCCCTGCTCTGGACACCTTCCAGCAAGACAACATCCTTCCTAAACTGAGGGGCCCACAACTGGACACAGGACTCCAGGTGTGGCCTAACCAGTGCAGTGTACAGGGGCAGAATGACCTCCCTGCTCCTGCTGGCCACACTGTTCCTGATGCAGGCCAGGATGCCATTGGCCTTGGCTGCCTGGACACACTGCAAGCTCATGTTCAGCCTACCATCAACCAGTACCCCCAGGTCCCTCTCTGCCTGGCTGCTCTCCAGCCACTCTGACCCCAGCCTGTAGCACTGCATGGGGTTGCTGTGGCCAATGTGCAGCACCTGGCACTTGGATGCGTTCAATCTCCTGCCCTTGGCCTCTGCCCATCTGTCCAGCCTGTCAAGGTCCCTCTGCAAAGCTTCTCTACCCACCAGCAGATCAACTCCTGCCCCCAGCTTGGTGTCATCTGTAAATTTACTGATGATGGACTCAATGCCCTCATCCAGACCATCAATAAAGATGTTGAAGAGCATGGGGCCCAGCACTGATCCTTGGGGCACACCACTAGTGCCTGGCTGCCAGCTGGATGTGGCACCATTCACCACCATTATGGGATGGCATTCAACAAGTCCAAGTGCCGGGTGCTGCACTTTGGCCACAACAACCCCAGGCAGAGCTACAGGCTGGGGTCAGAGTGGCTGGAGAGCGGCCGGACAGAGAGGGACCTGGGGGTGCTGATCGACAGCCGCCTGAACATGAGCCAGCAGTGTGCCCAGGTGGCCAAGAAGGCCAACGGCATCCTGGCCTGCATTAGGAATAGTGTGGCCAGCAGGAGCAGGGAGGTCATTGTGCCCCTGTACTCTGCTTTGGTTAGGACACACCTTGAGTCCTGTGTCCAGTTCTGGGCCCCTCAGTTTAAGAAGGACATTGAGACACTTGAACGTGTCCAGAGAAGGGCAACAAGGCTGGGGAGAGGCCTTGAGCACAGCCCTGTGAGGAGAGGCTGAGGGAGCTGGGGTTGCTTAGCCTGGAGAAGAGGAGGCTCAGGGGTGACCTCATTGTTCTTCAACTACCCGAAGGGTGGTTGTAGCCAGGAAGGGGTTGGTCTCTTCTCCCTAGCAACCAGCACCAGAACAAGGGGACACAGTCTCAAGCTGCACCAGGGGAAGTTTAGGCTGGAGGTGAGGAGAAAGTTCTTCCCCGAAAGAGTCATTTGTCATTGGAATGGGCTGCCTGGGGAGGTGGTGGAGTCGCCGTCCCTGGAGGCGTTCAAGAGGGGACTGGATGTGGCACTTGGTGCCATGGTCTAGTCGTGAGGTTTGTGGTTACAGGTTGGACTCGATGATCTTTGAGGTCTCTTCCAACCTTGGTAATACTGTGATACTGTGATACTGTGATACCACTCTCTGGGCTCGGCCCTCCAGCCAGTTCATGGGGCACGTTGGTAGAAACATCTTGTGAAGAAAGATGGCTTTTGGAAAGACCACTTCTAGAAAACACTGTGCTTGTTGGAGCTTCAGGTTCTAAGTCTCTGAGACAGCAAGGATTGCTGAGGCAGGAGTGGATCAGAATGCCAGCCAAGCCAAGCAAGGGGGAGGATTAGAGACATGAAAGGTATGGGTGGTTAAATAAAATAAAACTAATTTGAAGTAAAGGGGGAGGGGGGAAAGGCAGGTACACAAGTTTTTTAGCTTGCTAGTCTTCTTCTGTTAGACACCCAGTCATGAAAACACTGACAACTGGGATTACTCTTCCTCACAAAACCAATAAAGGTGCTTTTCAGAGGCTGGGGAAAACAGCTTAACCAAATTTCATATTTCAGAGTGGCTTTTTAAAGAGCTTACATACAGGGTTTGGGCTGAGCTGGAGTTAATTCTCCTCAAAGCGGGGCTTCACCACAACATCAGGAGAAACTTCTTGACGGTGGGGGTGGTGGAGCACTGGAGCAGGCTGCCCAGAGAGGTTGTGGAGTTTCCTTCTCTGGAGACTTTCAGGACCCACCTGGGTGCTTTCCTGTGCAGACTGCCCTGGGTGCTCCTGCTTTTGGCAGGGGGGTTGGACTCGATGATCTCTGGAGGTCCCTTCCAACCTCTAATGTACTGTGATACTGTGAAAGCTTCTGCCTAGTGCTGTGCTTTGCAGTGCTGTAGCTGAGTGTTGGTGACACAGCAGCGTTTTGGCTACTGCTGAGACGAGCGTCCAGGCTGCACTTTTCCAGCACGTCCCCGCCCCGAGAGTGCACCAAGGGGCCACAGCTGGGCCAGCTCACCCAAATCGGCCCCAGGGCTATTCCATGCCGTATGACATCAGGTCACATACAAGCACAAAGTGAAAGAAGGAAGTGGGGGGTTCATCCATGGCAGCTGTCCTCCAGAGGAACCAGTAAGCATAGAGAGCCCTGCTTCCTGAGACCAACCAACTGCTGATGGGCAGGAGAGACTAACATCTCTCTCTGCTTTTGCTTCTGTGCAGTCTGTTGCTTTGCTTATTATTATTAAATTGCTTCTATCTTATTACTGGCTTTTGTTCTATTTTCCCCTCTCCCCTGTCCATCTAAGAAGGGAAGTGATAGAGCAGCTTTGGTGGGCATTTGGCCCCTAGCCAGGGCCAAACCACCACAGCTTAGATTGCAGGAGCCAGAGCTTGAAGCTTGACAGGAGGAAAACTGCAGATCTAACATACCTGTATTTGGCTAAATCAGTTGTCTGGCCTTAAAAATGATCTTGTTACCTTTGTCCCCTAGCCAGTGTTAGTGAGACCATTAAGTTTATATTTTGGTGCTCTAAGAGAAGGTTTGTTCTGGGTTTCCATTTTCAATCCCCTTTGTGTTTTGTTTTTCTCCATCCTGTAGCAATATGTGAAGATAATTATCTAATGTTACTTGTTTTCTATACTACAGTATCACAGGAGAGCATGACACAGGCAGGTCCACAATTAGTGGGATCTGTTACTCACATCTATTGTAAGTTCTTTGTCTTCATATGCAGGGCTAGATGATAATGCTAGGAAAGGATGAAAGAAGTAGGCTGGATGACCACGTCCACAGACTTGCAGTCAATAGCTCAGTGACTAAGTGAAAACCAGTAACAAGTGGTAAACATGGGTTGAGAACTATGAATTGCCTTCATCAAAGATGAGATAACTGAGTTGAGTTTGCAGATGGCACTGAGCTGAGTGGTGCAGTTCACACACCTGAGGTGGTGTGCCATGGTCACACAGTGTCTTCTGTATAGCACCACATAGATACAGCCAGTGTAGACATGGCAGAATATAGATATGGCAAATTCACAGCAGATATACATTTATTTATTTTTCTCCTGATGCCATGAACCTCCAGGCAGCAGGCCTGGTTGTAACACAACCAGGTGGTGGAGGCTGTCATCACCAAGCACTGGACTGACATCATCACACCCAGACTGACATCATCTCACCCACCCAAGTCTCAAGGAACAGCAGCACATCCTTCAGCTTGCACCTCATGCAGGCTGCCATCTCACTTCTCCTGTACAGAGACAGAGGAAGAAAAGTGCTCATCTCAGATCCCTTCTTACAAGGGCAGATACTTAGCTCTGGAAGCTCCTGACTCCTAATCCTAGGTAACTTGGATCTCTTCATATTAGTCTCATTTCACACAGGTGAACTCCCTAGTGACTGGGAGAAGGGAAGCATTGCACCCATTTTTAGAACAGGTCAAAAGGCAGCTACCACCCTGCTAGCCTCACCTTTGTTCCTGGGAAGACCATGGAACAGATCCTCCTAGAAGCTACAGTAAGGCACATAGAGGACAGCCAGAGTGGCTTTGCCAGGGGCAAGCCTTGCCTGACCAACCTAGGGGCCCTCACATTCTGTCGGTGTGTAATGTCCTGCCCTCCAGATTGGAGGAAGATGGATGTGATGAGTGGAAGCCAGTGGATGAGGAGTTGGCTGAGTGGTCGCATTTAGAAGGTAGTGTTGAACACATCAGTGTCCAGGTGGAGATCAGTGACCAGTGGCATCCCACAGGTTTCCACAGGTGGACCTGTGCTGTTTAGTATCTTCATCGTGGACATGGAGAGTGTCATGGCAGAATAGAGACGGGGCAGATTCACAGCAAATACTTATTTTGATTCCTCCTGATGCCATGAACCTGCAGGCAGAAGTTTGGCAGAGGCATGAGCAGGTGGTGGAGGCTGACATCACCTAGCACAGGACTGTGACCTCATCTCCTCACTATAGCACCAGGCATCAGCAGAACCTGGGCCAGTCTGGCTCGTGTCTGGACTCTGACCACAGTCACCAGTGAGGTCTGGAGCTTAGAGCAAGGCTTTGGTGGTGACCTGGTGGTGCTTTGGGGCTGCCATCAGCAGCTCTGGGTGTCTGTCCCAAAGCCACAGCTTGTGTTTCCTGGCCCTGTGTGGGTCAGGCAGCTGGGCACTCAGCAGCAGTAGAGGTGAGCTGGGTGGGGAAATGTCCCCTTGGGCAGCCATGGGGTGCATGATAGATCTTGGGGAGCTGGGAGGGTCTTTCTTTAAGGACCTGGGCATTTCTGCTTTGCTAGGACACCAAAGTGACCGTGATCTCTCTTTTGCAGCGTGTGACACCAGGGAGGGGGAGCACCTTCCTTGTCCTCAGCTCTCTGCAGCCTGCTGCAAGAAGACTGCATGTCTGAGGAGACACAGGCACCTGCCCCATCTGCCATGGGGCTCTGAAGGGTGCTGGCATTGCACAGCCATGCCAACACAAGGTCTGCCTGGGCTGCATCCTGTGGTGGGCAAAGAACACATCAAGCTGCCCACTCTGCAGAGAGCAGATGGTGACAGTCAGGTTCTCTGAGCAGGAAGAAGACTACTACCTGGAGCATGTCATCATGCCCCCAGCACAGCCACCCAGTGCCAGCAACCAGGCAGACAGAACTCCTGGCAACCTGGGCGGTGGCAGCCCCCACAGCCCTGTGGTGTGCCCTCTGTCCTCTCCACAGGGGATGCCCTACTTGGGAGAGCAGGGGGCTGCAGAGAGATTGGCCATGGCTACCATGGGTGGCCTCCCACCCGAGGTTTGGGCAGTCCTTTTCTGCCACCATCAGCAGCTCCACTCCCCTGTGCTGCCCTGGCTGTGTCACCTCCTGCAGAGCATCTCTGAGGGACAGTGGTGGCTGGCAATGGCAGCAGAAAAGTTTGTGCTGCAAGGCCTCTGCTTGTATGGGCTGGACAGGAGGCCCTGGTCCATCACATGCAGCCTAGCCTGGAGGAGGACTCAGCACCATGGGCTGGTCAGACTCGTCCAGCATCGGTGCAGGGAGAAGTCCTGGGCACTCCTGCACTCATGTGCTGCCAGCCAGGAGAACATCAGACCTGCAGCCAGCCACAGCTCCACCTCCTCCCACACTGGGACTGCTGCCCCTCAGCTGGCCGCCTCCAGCAGCCCTGCCGGCTCCATGGCGCAGGAAGCAGCCACAGCTGCTCCTGGCCCTGAAGGACAGCAGCAGCCCCAGGAGGAGTCAGGGCAGGTGCCAGGAGCAGGTCCTTCTGCCCAGGACTGCAGCCACAACCTCTCCAGCCCCGGCCAGGGCAGGGACTGCTCAGCTGCAGGGACCAGGTGGCCCCCAAAGAGGAGATCCCCTGGCACCCAGGACTGTCCCCAGGCCCGCAAGAGGGCCTGCTGGTGGCACCAGAGGGCTCCTTCAGCCATTAGCCTCGAAAAGTCAAATAAATTCCTGTTTCTGTGACACACTCTGGGCCTGCTGCTTTCTGCTCCTTCTCTTGCTGCCTTTTGCTGCCCCCCCGCACCTCCCCTGGCAGGCACCAGCCTGCTGGGGGCACAGCCATGAGCCCCTGCAGCCCCAGGGCCATGCCCAAGGCCTCTCCTCCCACAGCAGACCTGCTGCAGCCACACACCCTGTCAGGGCACTGGCCGAGGGCAGAGCTGACAGGAGGGTAGCTGCCCTGTCTCAGGCTCTATGCCCTCACCCTGCCTTCAGTCCCTCCCTCTGCCCAGCTTCCCACACTTCTGCTCTGCTCCACATTGTCTCTGCTGTTGGACATCAGCCAGGGGAGCCTTGCTGCTGGGAGGGCTCTCAAGGATGCACCCAGAACAGGCAGGGACATCCAAGCCAGAGGCAAGCCATAGCTCACACTGTTTTCTGGGGTCAGAAGGATATCCTCCTGCCCAAGCCTTTACCAACAGCAGCATGTCCTTCAGCTTTGACATCATGTAGTCATGCCATCTCACTTCTCCATTGGCCAACTGAGAAAGGGTGAAAAGCTGGGCACGAGCTGGCACGGTGTGCTGCTGGCCCAGAGCCAGTCACATCCTGGGCTGATTCCCAGCAGTGTGGGCAGCAGGGGTAGGGAGGGCGTTTTGCCCCTCTGCTGTGCTCTTCTGAGGGCCCATCTGTGGTGCTGGGTCCAGCTCTGGAATCCTTAACCCATGAAAGACATGAGCCTGCTGGTGCAGGTCCAGAGGTGGCCCCATAGGGATGGAACCACTCTTTTTGCCCAGGCAGCCAAGAAGGCCAATGGCATCCTGGCTTGCATCAGGAACAGTGTGGCCAGCAGGAGCAGGGAGGTCATTCTGCCCCTGTACACTGCACTGGTTAGGCCGCACCTTGAGTACTGTGTCCAGTTCTGGGCCCCTCAGTTTAGGAAGGATGTTGACTTGCTGGAACGTGTCCAGAGAAGGGCAACAAAGCTGGTGAGGGGTTTGGAACACAAGCCCTATGAGGAAAGGCTGAGGGAGCTGGGGTTGCTTAGCCTGGAGAAGAGGAGACTGAGGGGTGACCTTATTGCTCTCTACAACTACCTGAAGGGAGGTTGTAGCCAGGCAGAGGTTGGCCTCTTCTCCCAGGCAGCCAGCACCAGAACAAGAGGACACAGTCTCAGGCTGCGCCAGGGCAGGTTTAGGCTGGATGTTAGGAAGAAGTTCTACACGGAGAGAGTGATTGCCCATTGGAATCGGCTACCCGTGGAGGTGGTGGAGTCACCTTCACTGGAGGTGTTCAGGAGAAGACTTGATGGGGTGCTTGGCTGTATGGTCTAGTTGTTGGGTGGGTTGGATTGTTTGATGGGTTGGACGCGATGATCTTGAAGGTCTCTTCCAACCTGGTGTATTGTATTGTATTGTATTGTATTGTATTTTGAATAAAGGCTGAGAAAGTTGAGGTTGTTTGGCTTGCAGAAGAGAAGGGTCCCAGGAGACTTTTTTGCACCTTGGAAGCTTATAAGAAAGATGGTGAAGACTTTTCAATGAGTCCTGTCATGACAGTCCAAGGTTCAGTGGTTTTAAACTGAAAGAGGGAATTCCATCTGTGTTCATTGTGCAGATGGACTCCTCCATATAAAAGAAAGCATGCTGCAGTTACCTGGGTGGTTAATTTTCTGCTGGCCTCATGGGGTGACAAAAAGGAAAGCTTGGGTCAAGTTTTCAACTGTGGGTCTAGAGGAGGCCACAAAGATGATTAGAGGGCTGGAGCACTTCCTCTATGGGTACAGGCTGAGATTTGAAGTTGTTCAGCGTGGAGAAGAAAAGGCTCCAGGGAGACCTTAGAGCAGCCTTCCAGTACCTGAAGGGAGCTATGAGAGATCTGGAGAGGGACTTTTGACAAGGGCTTGCAGTGATAGACTGAAGGGCAATGGCTTTGAGCTGGAAGAGGGGAGATTGAGGCTGGAGATGAGGCAGAAATTCTTTACAGTGAGGGTGGTGAGACACTGGAACAGGTTGCCCTGGGAGGTCATGGATGCCCCCTCCCTGGAGGTGTTCAAGGTCAGGTTGGATGAGGCCTTGAGCAACCTGGGCTGGTGAGGGGTGTTTGTGTCCATGACAAGGGGGAGTGAAACTGGGTGATCTTTCAGGTCCCTTCCAACCCAAACCATTCTCTGATTCTGTGATTTAGACTACACAACGGGAGCAAACTTTTTTTCTCCGAGAGTGATGAAACACTGGCCCTGGTTTCCCAGAAAGGTGGTAGATGCCACGTCACTGGAAACATTGCGAGTCAGGTTGGACACTGCTCTGAGCAACCTGATCAAATTAAAGATGTCCCTGACTCTGCTGAGGGGATAGGGCTAGATGAACTTCAAAGATACTGGAAGCACTGCAGGTATGATAGAAAACAAGATACAGATTTAAAGTCCTGCATCAATAAAGCCAAGCAGAAAGCAGTGGCCATTCTTAGTCTCAAACTATCTCTGGTTTGAGAAGAGTGAATCAGCAACCCACAGAGAGAGGAAATTACCTCTCTTCTTGTCTAACTGATTCCCCATGACAATTATTGGGATTTTTTCACAACCATTGTTCTGTGCATTTGCTGTGATGGATTTTTAGTGCCTTCTTCTGGCACATCATGGTGACACTGCTCCTATAACACGATACCAGAATCAGTGATGACAAATGCTAGCTTGAAGTTTGTGGAGAACGACATCTTGGCCTGCGTCTCATTCTTCCATGGAATTGCCCTAAACTAACTCATTGATTTGTGTGGCCTGAATGCCTTCAAGGCTTTTGGAGAAAAGACATCACCCCCAAAGATGAGCAGAATCAGCTAAAGAATGGATCAGCCTCTCCAGTTCCTGTGCAGGACCTTGGGGGATGGAAAACCACGGTGAGCGTATTAGAAGTAAATGCTGAAAGCCTGATTTTCTTGCCCATGTGTGTGGAGGAGAGACTGGATGGAAGTGTGTGACTGTAAGTTGCACACATACACAAAGCAGGAGGCATGCCAGAGCTAGACATGGACTGTTAAATACACCACCAGTAGCCAACTGATTCCTGGTGAAACCTTCCAATAGGCTTCAAAGGAAAGTCGCAGCTTGAAACTGCATGAAGTGTGCAGACCCAGGCAGACCAGAAACAGATGCGTCACCATAGGGCAACTTCAGCATGCAAATGACAAATGCAAGAGGAAGACACACACCCACTCACAGGAGCTGTTGTCCAATTATGCCTCCACTGGCATTTGTTAGGAGTTCTGCTTCATCTTGGCTCACCTCACAGCCGACAGACCTCCTTCCGCTTCGACTGAAGAGACTTCATGGTCTTGACTCAGGAGCATTCCATCTCAAACCCAAGCCAGCACCCCACATTTACTTATAATCATTTGCTTTCTCTGGATGTGGAGTTGTTTGGATGTTGTGTTTTCCTTACATTAACTATCCAGAACTCTTAAAGTCCATTTCTCTTGGAGGACATCTCCATTTATTCTGCTCAAAGCATCCTCCAGTGTGTGTGCCAACAAGTGGAGCATGCTGAATCCAACGCAGTGTTGCAGGTTCAGGCATGGCACAAACTAGATTGAGAGGCAGGCCATGACATTTCCCCTCTTTTCTCCCTTTTCTATTTCCTCTAAACCATTCTGTGCAGCCTTACCATCGATCTAACTCGCTGTCATGACATTGCCCACACATATCACACCTTCACTTAGCTAATCCTCGGTGCTGCTTCATGCCAAAAGCATCTGAAGCATCTCTCGGCATCAACACAGGTGGCGGGTGACATCAGAACTTAGTTTTCATATTACTGCTCAAAACAGACCCGAGAGCAGTTGGGCTTCCCAGAAATGCAACCAGTAAGAGAGGGTTTTGTTTACTGAAACCAGCTGAGTATCAATAAAGGGAGAGATATTAATTCAGGAAGTGCTGGGTGCTGGGCACAATGGTCCCTCGAAGCCGGAAACTCTGGCTTAACTGCTTCAACGGCTACTTCCTCTCCCCACTGTCATTGTAGCACTGGCTGGAGCAGGACAGTGCAGCAGAACTGAAATTAGCATTAACTGGCACAGGTTGCCCAGGGAGGTGGTAGAAGCCCCATCCCTGGAGGTTTTTACAGCCAGGCTGGATGTGGCTGTGAGCAAGTGTGAGGTGTCCCTGCCCATGGCAGGGGGTTGGAACTGGCTGATCCTTGAGGTGCCTTCCAACCCTGATAATTCTATGATTCTATGTTTCAATCACTCTTTTGCACAAGTGTGCCATTGCCTAGATAGGTAACTGTCAAGGTTTCCAACATCTTTGCTGAGAATTTGGCTCAAGTAATTACTGTGTGACCAAGCGTGCTTGGAAATGCCTGATCTGTCCGAGCCTCGGGGGTGATGAGAAAGTCCCCCCACCTGTGTGAACTGAGGACACTACAAAGATTCCTACATGGAATTATCCACAGGGATTTGGTGGGATTTTTTCTGCTCCCTACAGCACATCTTAGGTATGGTGGGTTGATATCACACACACACCCTGCCCCCTCAAAATCAGATTGCCAGACCAGCTCAGCTGAAAATAGACAAAGCTACATTTACAAGCACAACTACAATCTAGAAATATGGAATGCAGTGAATAGGTAGAAAACATACAATATTTACATGTATTTATAATTTATGAACAACACAAGAACCACCTGCTGGGGTGTGCTCCAAACCCCCTTTCCCCCATCTCCATCAGCGGAGGTTTGAATGGGGAAAGACAAAGGCACGAAACTGCCTTCCAAGGTGCAAAATTGCCTGGGGACAGGTATTCAGCACTCATTCTTCCTGCCAGGGCAGAGGTTTCTTCCCTGTGGGAGTAGTCAACTGGGTTTGGGAGCTATGATTAAGTGGTGTGCTATGCACCCATTGTGCATTGGCTTTGGACACATTGTCTAGAAACACCTTAAATAGAGTGGCCAGGAAGTGATCTTGTCTCTCACCATCATCCTGCTCCTGCTCCTGCTCTCACTCTGGCCTTCATCTTGCTCTCTCCACTCAGACCTGGCTTCTCCTCAGACCCTGCCTGCCGTGGAGCCTGCAGCTTTCTTGCAGCACTGCTGCTCACAAGATTCCCCTCGTAGCAGCTGTGTCTATGGACACTTTGATTCTGGCAGGCCCTTTTCCTTTGGATCTTGCTGCATTATCCACAATTGGCATTATAAAACCTGCAGTTCCTGCAGCCTGCCACTGGGGAGAGGCCCTAGGAATTGTTGCCGAATTCCTGCTCCATCCTGGTGAGTACAACCTGGTGTGCCCATTGGCTTTCCCTAAGGTTCCTGGCTTGCCTCTGGCTTGCCAAGGTGGGGGCAGGAGTTGATCTGCTGGAGGGCAGAGAGGCTTTGCAGAGGGACCTCGACAGGCTAGACAGATGGGCAGAGGCCAAGGGCAGGAGATTGAACACATCCAGGTGCTGGGTTCTGCACATTGGCCACAGCAACCCCATGCAGTGCTACAGGCTGGGGTCAGAGTGGCTGGAGAGCAGCCAGGCAGAGAGGGACCTGGGGGTACTGGTTGATGGTAGGCTGAACATGAGCCTGCAGTGTGCCCAGGCAGCCAAGAGGGCCAATGGCATCCTGGCCTGCATCAGGAACAGTGTGGCCAGCAGGAGCAGGGAGGTCATTCTGCCCCTGTACACTGCACTGGTTAGGCCACCCCTTGAGTCCTGTGTCCAGTTCTGGGCCCCTCAGTTTAGGAAGGATGTTGAGTTGCTGGAGCGTGTCCAGAGAAGGGCAACAAGGTTGGTGAGGGGTTTGGAACACAAGCCCTATGAGGAGAGGCTGAGGGAGCTGGGGTTGCTTAGCCTGGAGAAGTGGAGGCTCAGGGGAGACCTCATTGCTCTCTACAACTACCTGAAGGGAGGTTGTAGATAGGTGGAGGTTGGTCTCTTCTCCCAGGCAACCAGCACCAGAACAAGAGGACACAGTCTCAGGCTGTGCCAGTGGTGGTTTGGGCTGGAGGTTAGGTAGAAGTTCTATACAGAGAGAGTGATTGCCCATTGGAATGTGCTGCCCGTGGAGGTGGTTTAGTCACCATCACTGGAGGTGTTCAGGAGGAGACTTGATGGGGTGCTTGGTGCCATGGTTTAGTTGTTAGGTGGTGTTGTATGATAGGTTGGACACGATGATCTTGAAGGTCTCTTCCACCTGGTCTATTCTATTCTATTCTATTCTATTCTATTCTCAGTGGGGTGAAGCTATTTTGTGGCTTAGCCTGTTCCACTTTCTGAATTCTCTAAATTGTACTAAAGTTGCCCATAACCATCCTGGTAGAATTCACAACCAAATAGAACCTGTAAATAATTTAATACCTAATAATTTTATGCCTAATTTGGGGGTGGGGTTTGGGTAAAAATAAAGATTATGGTCTTTTTATAGTTGCCCCCTCGTTAATTCAGCCCCTATCAAATCACCACCCCTGGACAAAACCAGGGGGTTACCAACAGCTTCCCCCTCTTGACTTCTTTCCCCACCCCCTGTACAAGGGAAAAGAGAGAGGGAGAAGAGCAGAGAGTAGCTTAGTAGTACTTAGCCACAACAAGAATGCAGCCAAGGTCCACAACAGCCAAGCTAAAGCTACCAGCTAGTATCTGCTAGAGTGAAGAAGCCAAGAAAAAGGGAAAGTTACTTTATACAACTAACTTTATGTTAGTTATCAGACCAATGTGATTATTTAGACCATATCAATATTTTCCCTTTTACACCTAAAGGTAATTTATTTTGCATTCTACCACTTTCTACTCAATCTGTGGGAAATTTCTTAGGCGTCAGCCCAAAACCACCACAGTAGGTCGGATGGTTTGACTTGATGACCTTAGAGGTCTTTTCCCACAGAAACAATTCTATGATTCTACAATTCTGTGATGATCATAGGACATTGAACAGCTGGTACAGGTCCAGAGGAAGACCATGAAGATGGTCGGAGGTCTGGGGCACTTCCCCTGTGGGGACAGGCTAAGAGAGCTGGGGCTGTTCAGCCTGGAGAAGAGAAGGCTTCAGGAAGGCCATATAGGAACCTTCCAGTGTCTGAAGAGGGGTTACCAAAGAGCTGGGGTGGAGGGGTTTCACAAGGACTTGTAGTGATAGGACAAGGGGCAATGTATTTAATCTGGAAGAGGGCTAATTTAGGCTGGCTATTAGGAAGTCAGGGTGGTGAGACACTGGAACTGCCCAGGGCAGTTATGGATGCCCTCTCCCTGGAGGTGTTCAAGGCCAGGCTGGATGAGGCCTGAGCAATCTGGTCTAGTGGAAGGTGTCCCTGACTGTGGCAATGGGATCTAGTGTGGGGTGTCCCTGCCCATGGCAGGGGTTGGAACTAGATGATCCTTGTGGTCCCTTCCAACCCTGACTGATTCTATGATTCTATGATTCTATGATAGATGATCTTTCAGATCCCTTCCAACTCAAACCATTCTGTGGTTTGATGTTTATGTAACATACTGAGAGATGCATGTATCCAGAAGAACACCTGCAAAGAGACTAGTCCAGAGAGCTGGCTCACCAAACTACATGCAGAAGTTACTTTTGCATTTTATGTCATTCAGCAACAGTCTCTAGAGAATCCCAGCCTACAGGGCCATGAAAAACTAAAATCAATTATATTAACTTTAAAAAAAAGGTGGAGAAACTTTTGGATTACACTGAGATTTATTCCACATGAATTTAAAACATTCCCTCTTCTGGTATTGCTACTGAGATAATAAGGTATATTGTCTCAAGTACAAGTACAGGCCAAGTGGAGAATGGACAGAGAGTAGTCCAAGGAGAAGGACACAGGGCTGCTGATTGGTGATAAACTGGCCATGAGCCAGCCCCGACCCAGCCCTGTCCTGGGCTGATCCCCAGCAGTGTGGGCAGCAGGGGCAGGGAGGGGGATTCTGCCCTGCTGCTGTGCTCTGCTGAGATCCCCCTGCAGTGCTGGGGCAGCTCTGGAGTGTTCAGTACAGACAGGGAGCTGGTGGAGCAGGGCCAGAGGAGGCCACAGCAATGCTGGCAGGGCTGGAGGGGCTCTGCTGGGAGGCTCCAGGCTGAGAGAGTTGGGCTTGGGCAGCCTGGAGAAGAGAAGGCTCCAAGGAGACATTCTAGCAGACTTTCAGTATTTGAAGAGGGCCTACAGGATAGCCAGAGAGGACTTTTTACAAAGGCATGGAGTGACAGGATGAGGAGTGGCTTCAAAGTGGAAGAAGCTCCATTTAGATTAGACGTTAGGAGGAAATTCTTCTCCATGAGGGTGGTGAAGCCCTGGAACTGTTGCCCAGAGAAGCTGTGGAGGCTGCAATCCTGAGAGTGTTCAAAGGGAGGTTGGATGGGGCCTTGAGTAACCTGGTCTGTAAGGAAGTGTCCCTGCCCATGGCAGGGGAGTTGGAACTGGATGAACTAAACTTAAGGTCCCTTCCAGCCCAAAGCATTCTGTGGTTCTGTGATCTTGCCCTGCTCTGAGAAGAAGACTGAGCCAGAAGATTCATTGTGTCACCCATGCCTGCCCGAAGTCCCTGGAAGCAGGTTATGTGTTTAGTGGTGATCACAAGAGCAATGATGTTATTTCTTACTGCTTAGTTTCTTGAGAATAAAACTGAAAGTCAGTATGAAATACAGATGCAGAGTCAAGTGTGGGCCATCCTTACTGACAGAGAGTATTTTTATTCTCTTTCTCAGTAAAAACACCCAACTAGGGTTTTCTCCTATACAGTTTAACTAAGGTCAAGAGGTCCAAGGGGTCAGTTGTATGCTGAGAGCAGTGACTTGATTTATTGTTCATTTACAAGAATTACCAGAAAATAGACAATCCAAAGCTTGGGGGGAGTTTTTGGCACCAAGTTTTTTTCCTGTAGAAATAAGGTCATTTCCAGAATTAGTTCAAGATTGCTGGAATCTAAGTTGATTTTATTTTGGAGTGCAGTTCCAGGGCAGCTGGCAGACTTGGGTTTTCACAGCTGCTGTAAGGAAAAGCCCTTTCCTCCCACCACTTGTCCATGCTGCCCTGTTGTGCTGGTGCTATATTGCACTCTTTCATGATGCACTTCAGCTTGCTAACATGATGGAAGTTCTTCCATTTTGAGGAAGGAACTGAATCTTTGGGGTTTTTTTTTTTGCTAGTTCTGTGAACTGACGAAACTGAAAGAGGAGTTTAATGTGCATTGGGGCCAGAATAAAAATAAGCAGCAGGGAAGAGTAGGAAAGATGGGGAACAGCAGCCCCATCAGTACACCTGATCACAGAAGGGGCAACCTCTTCCATTATCTCACCTATGTCCCATCTTAAGGCAGGCACTCATGGAATGAGATTCTTCTGCACACTCTTTAGCATGAAATTATTCAGCTTGGTGTTTGGTGAAACAGTTTTGCCTTGCTACCAGTGAAGAGAACTGCAGGAATCCACACTGAAAACCATCACATGTGCAAATGAAGTACATTCATAAATCTCACACTCTGTGGTTTATTAATCAGTGCTTTACAGGGAACATCTCTTGCACAATCTCCACCATGTAAGAAGGTTCTAAAACATGTTGTATTTATTTCCATGCCACAGCCAAACATGTACAATCACTCTTTTGCATCTTCCTGATGATAAGCCAACAAGATATGCCAGACGACACCAAGCTGGGGGCAGGACTTGATCTGCTGGAGGGCAGAGAGGCTTTGCAGAGGGACCTTGACAGGCTGGACAGATGGGCAGAGGCCAAGGGCAGGAGATTGAACACATCCAAGTGCCGGGTTCTGCACACTGGCCACAGCAACCCCAAGCAGTGCTACAGGCTGGGGTCAGAGTGGCTGGAGAGTGGCCAGGCAGAGAGGGACCTGGGGGTGCTGACTGATGGTAGGCTGAACATGAGCCTGCAGTGTGCCCAGGCAGCCAAGAGGGCCAATGGCATCCTGGCCTGCATCAGGAACAGTGTGGCCAGCAGGAGCAGGGAGGTCACTCTGCCCCTGTACACTGCACTGGTTAGGCCACCCCTTGAGTCCTGTGTCCAGTTCTGGGCCCCTCAGTTTAGGAAGGATGTTGACTTGTTGGAGCGTGTCCAGAGAGGGGCAACAAAGTTGGTGAGGGGTTTGGAACACAAGCCCTATGAGGAGAGGCTGAGGGAGCTGGGGTTGCTTAGCCTGGAGGAGAGGAGACTCAGGGGTGACCTTATTGCCCTCTACAAATACCTGAAGGGAGGTTGTAGCCAGATGGGGGTTGGTCTCTTCTCCCAGGCAAGCAGCACCAGAACAAGAGGACACAGTCTCAGGCTACACCAGGGGAGGTTTAGGCTGGAGGTTAGGAGGAAGTTTTACACAGAGATAGTGATTGCCCATTGGAATGGGCTGCCTGGGGAGGTGGTGGAGTCACCTTCATTGGAGGTGTTCAGGAGGAGACTTGATAGGGTGCTTGGTGCTATGGTTTAGTTGATTAGGTGGTGTTGTATGATAGGTTGGACACGATGATCTTGAAGGTCTCTTTCACCTGGTCTATTCTGTCCTATTCTATTCTATTCTATTCTATTCTATTCTATTCTATTCTATTCTATTCTATTCTATTCTATTCTATTCTATTCTATTCTATTCCATTCCATTCCATTCCATTCCATTCCATTCCATTCCAAATAATTATGTTTATCCAGGGACTTTCCCCACCTTGGAGATTAAAATCTTATGTTCTAGATTACTGCTCTCACCTTCACAAGTGACAATGTCCTTGTTCAGAAGTCAGATGTAGGAGGCTGCTTCCTGAGAAGAGTGACTGTATCAATGGCAGCACGAGGTACCACCAAGTTTGGTGGTAGAAGGTGGGGTATTTCTAACAGCATGACCTCTGCTGATGCTGTGAACTGAACTCCAAGTGCCTTGTTGGCTTCATCCTTCGCTTAACCTTCTCCCTGTGATTGCACAGACCCTGGCCAGAGCAGGAGCTTCTCACAGCCTACCCTCATGCCCAAGTTTGCTTCACTACCAGAAGTAGTGTTGGATCTAGTGGCAAGCACGTGTCCTTTCCTATGAGGCAACCTGAAGTCTCTGCTTGCAGGGTTCTTGGTTTTCAGTTCCCAAGGACCACCTCTCCTTTCACTTCCCCTTCCTGGGCTTTCTCCAGCACGGAAATATTTTCTTAGCAAGTGATTCTACAAAAAAGCAAGCAGATACATATGAGCATATGGCAATAAAGGGAGAGAAGTGTGGAGAAAATTTGTCCTCTGGTCTTTTGGTTTGTTTTTTTTTCTATGAGGAAAAAGACTGTTGAGCTTTAACTTCTGTGCATACAGTATCTTAAAGTGTTGCTACCTCTTTGTTTCTGTAAGTAAATAAATAAATAAATGGAAGAAATGGTTAAATACTTCAGTGAGTGTCAGATTAGGATTGATTGACAATAATCTAGAATAATCTAGAACCACTAGCAATGTCATACCTCATCTCCAGTGCTGAGAGTGAGTACCCCATCACAGCTTGCAGTAAGATATGAATGTCCTCAGAGGTCCTCTCTCCAATGCCAGCTCCTGTAGCATTCCTGTCATGCCTTCAAGTTTCTCAGTTTCTTCTGTGAGGGTTCTGAGTCTTTCTATCTTCCTGCTGGGACTCACAGTGCTGGAGGCTTATTTGCTAGGTAAACTGGCAATGAGATTAAAGTAT
This sequence comes from Picus viridis, assembly GCA_033816785.1. NCBI lineage: Eukaryota > Metazoa > Chordata > Aves > Piciformes > Picidae > Picus > Picus viridis. The sequence goes on from CM066606.1 coordinate 3,608,061, forward strand.
TTCATAGAATCATAGAATTGTTAGGGTTGGAAGGGAAATCAAGGATCATTCGCTTCCAACCCCCTGCCATGGTCAGGGACACCTCACACTACAGCAGGTTGCTCAGAGCTATCTCCAGCCTAGCCTTAAAAACCTCCAAGGATGAGGCTTCCACCACCTCCCTGGGCAACCTGTGCCAGTCTCTCACCACCCTCGTGGGGAACAACTTCTTCCTAACATCCAATCTCAATTTACCCACTTCTAGTTTTGCTCCCTTCCCCCCAGTCCTATCACTCCCTGACACCCTCGAAAGTCCCTCCCCAGCTTTCTTGTAGCCCCCTTCAGATACTGGAAGGCCATAATGAGGTCTCCTGGGAGTCTTCTCTTCTGCACAATATTCATTCAGGAAAGGTCAGATGATGACTTTCTTTCCTAAAAAAACTCTTTCTGTTTTTCACTTCCATGAAGCTTTCAAAGACTCAATGTGACATGTAAGGCCCATGGACCCCTAGACATAATAAAAGTAGGTGAATTTAGAGGGCATGGTGCCTGCTGTAAAGCTTGGGAGTCATGGTCTAAACAAGTAAATTTCCAGAATGCATAACAGAAAACACTGAGTGAGGTGATTCTCCCCTTCTACTCTGCTCTGGTGAGACAGACCTCACCTGCAGTACTGTGTCCAGCTTTGGTACCCCCAACATGAGAAAGACATGGAACTGAGTCCAGATGACATTAGAATGGGCCCAGAGGAAGCCACAAATGACCGGAGAGCAGGGGCACCTCTCCTAAGGGAACAGGCTGAGGGAGTTGTGGCTATTCAGCCTTCAGAATGGGAGACCTTGGAGCAGCCTTCCAGTAACTGAAGAGACCCACAAGAAAGCTGGGGAGGGACTTTTTACAAGGGCTTGTAGTGATAGGATGAGGGGGAATGGCTTTGAGCTGGAAGAGGGGAGATTTAAACTGGATATTTTGAACAAATTCTTTACAGTGAGGTTGGGGAGAGACTGGAACAGGTTGCCTAGGAAGGTTGTGGTTACCCCCTCCCTGGAGGTGTTCAAGGCCAGGTTGTACAGTGCCTTGAGCAACCTGATCTGTTGGAAGGGGTATGCAATTAAATGATCTTTAAAATCCCTCCCAACCCAAACCTTTCTATGATTCTATAATTCTATGAGTTACACCTGAAGGCACTTGTATTAAGTGTAAAAGCTTGACCAAGGACACCAGAATGGAAGACATCCAGTCAAATTATTTACAACAGTTTTATTAGATGATGAGATCACCCCATCACAACTGAAGGGTATTTCGTAACACACGGTGCTGCTGGCTCCTTGTAGCTCTTTGAAGATCTACGATGGAAATAAAACCAGCATGAAGTTGCCTCTTCAGTCTGATGAACCTGGGGTTTGGGGTTTTATGAAAAAGGCTTTGCATTATGAATATTTTTTCACAGAAGCTGGGCTGAATGTGTGGAGGGAAAACCTTTTCTCTGCACTTTCCTAAGCAGTGCCCATTCTCCCTGTCCCTCCCTAGTAATGGTGGCAGCACTGAAATAGAGTGGCTTGGTCCATCAAGTACAACTGTTCACAGAATCCCAGCGTGTTGGGGTGTGGACAGAACTTCTGGAGATCATCCAGTCCAAACCCCTGCTCAAGCAGGGGCACCCACTACAGGTTGCCCAGGATCACAATTTCCAGGTAGGTTTGGAATTTCTCCAAAGAAGGAGACTCCACCAGCTCTCTGGGCACAGCTCTCTCTGCTCCACAGCTCCAACACCCTCACAGCAAAGAATTTTTATCTCCTGTGCAGATGGAACCTCCTGGGTTCCAGTTTGTGCCCATTTCCCCTTGTCCTGTCACTGGGCACCACTGAAAAGAGTCTGGTCCCATCCTCTTAACCCCCACCCTTAAGATATTGATCAGAATAACTCTTCTCTCAGTCTGCCCTCCTCTGGGTTCAGGCACTTACCGCACATATACCAGCTCTGATACCTCCATGTGTAACCCCTATCCCTAAAACTCTTATCTTCTTCTCTACCTCTTCTCTGCAGATGACTTTCCAAGGAATTTTTGGGCTTGGGCGTCTCCAAGATTCTTTCAGCAGGGAGGGAGAGGCTATGTGGAAACCCTGTGGGCATCCCGGTATGGATGGGCTGCTTGTACGGAGACTTCCTGGGGCTCTTCTCCTCCTTCCCATGGCAAAAGGGGGAGGGGGAAGGGGGAAAGGCGGGTGGGGAGCGAGGGGAGGGCGGCGATCCTTCGGTGGAAAGCCCGGAGAAGACAAATGGGCAGGGATGCTCCAGAAGGCTGAGCTGGGTTCCTGCCCGTGTTCAAGCCGCGGCAGAAAAACAAAGAGTTTTCGCCTCTAGCGAGGCTTTCAAGCTCTTTCAGGGGTGGTGATCTGTACCCTGAGCCAAGTGCAGTCCTGAGCACCGGGCAACGAAAAATAAAACCCATCAAATTCACAACATTTCTGCGAGAAGCGAAAGAAAATAGCCCGAGGTCTCTTCCTTGCTCCGCGGCGTGTTCTCGCAGGCAAGGGAAAACAAATTGAAAAAAAACCCTTAAGATCGTAAAGTCATGGAAAGGTAGGAAATGCAGCTGAGCGTTCCTGCTGCTCTCCTATTGTTTTAAGTAAGAATCACAGAATCATCGAATGGGTTGGGTTGGGAGGGGGTTTAAAGATCATATAGTTCTAACTAGAACTGAGGAGGGACATCGGCGACGAGAGCGGGTCGCTCAGAGCCCTAGACAGCCTGCTTCTGGGGATGGAGGTTTTCTTGCACCTCTCTGGGTAACCTGGGCCAGTGTCTCACTGCTCTCAGCATAAAAACAAAATAAAAATGTAAGGAATGAGGGAGTTTCATGGACGTTTTTCACCCCGAGGGTGCGTCTGCATAAGGAAAAAATCACTTGCGTGTGTGATGTGTGGCCGTACGCATTCAAGCACAGACCAAAAATGGCAAGCAGGGAACAACATCGAGATAAATAACAACGCCGAACACTGAGCAGTTTTGCGAACAGGACCGTTTAATAGCTGAACACACGGATTTGCCGGGGTTTGGGTTTGCTTTTCAAGCCAAACTCTTTCTTATTATTCTGTTGAACGGTAACAGGAATTTCACCGAACACAAGCATATGAACATCGAGCAGAGGATGAAAATGGTGAAGGAAAAAATCGTGAGAAAAGGTTGGGATCAGCGATTTGGTTTGGTTTTAGCTTCCTTTTCTCCCCCCTTCCACCCACCCCCCGCTAAACATCTGATTTAGAGGCGCGGAAAAGCTGTTCTAAAAATTGGCTCCTTTGCCAAGACGTTCGAATTGTGCAGCAACCAAACGGTTGCCGGCTGTGTTTGTGACCAAATTGTTCACTCTGTCACAGGACAACGTGTGGCAGAATTTCAAGGCATCGCCAAAAGGCAACGCCTTTCAGGGCAGTGAATAAAACCAGTACTGTCGTGAATAAAACCAGTACTGTCGTGAATAAAAACGGTATTCCACGTAGATGAAGGTGAGCGTTGTAGGGAGGCGAACAAGCCCCCGAGGGAAACGGAGAGTTCTCACTTCTCTAAACCGCATCAATTAAACAATAAATGAAGGGGTGAGGGGGAGGAAAACCTACGACTTTGATTTTCGCTTCATTTGCCCCTGGAGATCTCTGTCCTGCTCGTCCTCCCCGCGCTGAGGACCTGCCGAGGCGGGGAATAGGAAGAACGGGCAGAGGTCCCCTTGGTTGTTTGAAGGGTTTTTTCCTGGTTCTGTACGCCTTTTTTTTTTTTTTTTTTTTCCTTAGAAAATTCAGCAGCAATGGCAGAAGCAAGAGGCGGGGTGTGTGGGACGAGCTCGGGGCTGAAAGGGGCAAAGGAAGACTCCCGGGAGCGCCGTGGGTGGCAGTGATGGAAGTGATGGACACACCCGCAGGAGGACAGGGGGAGAGGGTCTCAGCGAGCGATAGCTGCAGCGCGGAGGTGGAGTTGGTCAGCGCTCAGCCCCCTCGGCGGGCGGCCCGGCTCCCGGTGCGGCGGCGGCTGGAAGGGGCGGTGGGTGCAGTAGGTAGCAGCCCACCGGTCCATGGGGACCGCCCTCCGCCACATCGAGGGGAAGGCGACCGCGGCCGTCGGGCAGATCAAGGCGGGCCCCGGCGCGGTGCAGGACCACCACGGTCTCCAGGAAGCCGGAGCGGGCCGCGTCGTGGACAGGGAAGCAGCCGGCGCTTGGGTCGGGGCGGTTGGGGTCGGCTCCGCGCTGCAGCAGCAGCTCAGCCACCCGTGGGCTGCCCATCATCATGACCTGCGGGGAGAGACAGCGTCAGCGCCGCGCAGCTCCGCAGGACGTCGCGGGCGCGGAGGGACGCGGGAATGGGGGCGGAAGGCTGCGGGACTGGGGGACGAGGAAGCTGTGGGGTTGGGGGATGTCTGCGGAGCAGAATATTCCCTGAGTCAGCGCTTGGAAGCTGTGACTCGCATAAATGCACGGGGCTGCACTCCGTGATCCGCACGCGTCCCTTCGCACCGGAGTTGTCCCGTGATAAAGTATTAGCTGCCGTGGGTTTGAATTCCAATCTACTGCGTCTCGGCAGGTTCTGCCGCATATTTTGTGCCATTTGTACATGACGTGGCGTGCTACGTATCTGTATGCTCTGTCCCAAAATTTATACCGTTTACAAAACCATAATATCCTGCATATCTATATGTTCCGATCCACGTTTTACACCATTTTTATATGCCATGGCAAACTCCATATCTGTATTTTTCTCTCCCACATTTTATAGCATTTTATATATATACATATATATACACACACTGTGGTATACTACACATCGTATTTCCCTTCCATATTTTATACTGTTTATATATGACGTGGGGTACTACATATCTACAAGCTCTGCTCCACACTTTAAACCATTTTTATATGCCGTGGCATACTACATATCTATATATTCTGCTCCATATTTGATACCATTTATATATACCACGGTACACTAAGTATCCACATGTTCAGTTCCACTTCTTATATCATTTCTGCCTGGCACAGTGTGCTACATATCTGCATTTTCTATTGCACATTTTATACCATGTATATGTGCCATGATATGTTAGATATCTGTATGTTGTGTTCCACTTTCAAAATAATTTATATATCTATATAATTTATATATCTATATAATTTATATATAGCTAAATTGTATATAAATTAAATGTATAAAATTTTTTATATAGATAAATTATATATAGCAAATTATATATATATATAACATTAGATATACGATTTTACATACGTATTTTCTATTCCACATTTTAACATATATATATATATATATATATATATATATATATATACACGATAATATACTACTTGACTACATATTTTGATCCAGGTTTTACATATTTATATATATTGTGATATATCTATATATCTATATCTATATATATGTGTGTGTGTGTATATATATATACACATATACACACATATATCTCCTCTTACGTATTTTACACTGTTTCTATATGTCGTGAGGTACTACATATCTATAAGTCCTGCTCCATATTTTATACCATTTATTTATGCTATGGTAAAATACACACATATATAGAAAATATTCTGCGTTTTATACCATATATATATGCCATGCTGTACTAAATAGCTCTATGTTCTGCTCCACTTTTAATACCATTTATATATGCTATACTACATATATATATATTCAGTTCTGCATTTTATACTATGTACACATGCCATGCTGTACTATATATCTCTATGTTCTGCTCCACTTTTAATACCATTTATATATGCTATGCTACATATATATATATTTAGTTCTGCATTTAATACTATGTATATATGCCATGATGTATTAAATATCTCTATCTTCTGCTCCACATTTTGTACCATTTATATATGCTGTACTACATATATATATATATATATATATATTTAGTTCTACATTTTATGCTATGTATATATGCCATGCGGTACTAAATATCTTTATCTTCTGCTCCACATTTTGTACCATTTATATATGCTGTACTACATATATATATATATTTAGTTCTACGTTTTATACTATGTATATATATGCCATGATGTATTAAATATCTCTATGTTCTGCTCCACATTTTATGCCATTTATATATGCTGTGCTATACTACATATATATATATTCAGTTCTCCATTTTATACTATGTACACATGCCATGCTGTACTAAATATCTCTATGTTCTGCTCCACTTTTAATACCATTTATACATGCTATACTACATATATATATGCTATACTACACATATATATGCTATATTACATATATATATGCTATACTACATATATATATTCAGTTCTACATCTTATACTATGTATATATGCCATGCTGTACTAAATATCTCTCTGTTCTGCTCCACATTTTATGCCATTTATATATGCTGTGCTATACTACATATATATATATATATATATTCAGTTCTGCATCTTATACTATGTGTATATGCAATGCTATACTAAATATCTTTATGTTCTGCTCCACTTTTAATACCATTTATACATGCTATACTACATATATATATGCTATACTACACATATATATGCTATATTACATATATATATGCTATAATACATATATATATATTCAGTTCTACATCTTATACTATGTATATATGCCATGCTGTACTAAATATCTCTCTGTTCTGCTCCACATTTTATGCCATTTATATATGCTGTGCTATACTACATATATATATATTCAGTTCTCCATTTTATACTATGCATACATGCCGTGCTGTACTAAATATCTCTATGTTCTGCTCCACTTTTAATACCATTTATACATGCTATACTACATATATATATGCTATACTACATATATATATATATATTCAGTTCTGCATCTTATACTATGTGTATATGCCATGCTATACTAAATATCTTTATGTTCTGTTCCCTATTTTATGCCATTTATATGTGCAACAGCTTACTACATATCTATATTTTCTGTTTCACGTTTGTATGTGCTGTGTTATGGTACATATGGATACATTATGTTCCATATTTTACTCTATTCATGTATATTGTGGCATATTACATATCTGTATGTTCTATTTACTATATATTGTTTCTGATACAGTGTACTACATATCTCTATGTTCTGTTCCACATTCTATACCACTTGTACATGCCCGGATGCCACTCTGCAGTGGAACCAAAAGCAGAAGCTTCTAGAAACACCTGGTTGTGCCCAACTGAACAAAACAAAACAAAAAAAAAAAAAAAAAAAAAAACGCCAAAAAACCCACAAAAAAAAAAAAAACCCCAAACCAAATTAAAGCAAAATAAAACAACAATTACACAAACAAAGCATACTAAAAAAAAAAAAAAAAAGGGAAAAAAAAATCACTACCCACAAACCAAAAATGAGCAAACAAAAGCAACAGGCAGACAAACAAAATTAAATTCTATTTGAAATTCTTCTTTCCACAGTCTCACGGTTATAAAAGTTCATATTTAGTGGAATTTTAATCACCATAAATTGAGTCTTGACACTAGAAAAGACCTCGAGGCAACAGGTTTCTTCACTGTTTTCTTTCTGGGTGGAATTTGGTTGCAAGCTGCAGATATTTGGGTTTGTTTATAACAGAATAAATAGGTTTATAACTTTAATAATGCACAAGTTCATAATATATAAATTCTTAGTGTGAAAATTCTTGGTGTATAAATTAATGATATCTAAATTCGTGCAGAAGGTAAGTGTTTCAGGAAGACAAAGATCTACTCGTGGCAGCCATTTTGCAGTGCTGGGTGAGGGAAAGAGAATCAAGGCTCTCTGAGAGGAGAAAACAAGAAAGTTTAGAACTATGCTGAGTGCTGGTGAGGGAAAGAGAATCAAGGCTCACTCTGAGAGGAGAAAACAAGAAAGTTTAGAACTATGCTGAGTGCTGGTGAGGGAAAGAGAATCAAGGCTCACTCTGAGAGGAGAAAACAAGAAAGTTTAGAACTATGCTGAGTGCTGGTGAGGGAAAGAGAATCAAGGCTCACTCTGAGAGGAGAAAAACAGAAAACTTAGAACAATGCAGAGTGCTGGTGAGGGAAACAGAATCAAGGCTCACTCTGAGAGCAGAAAACAAGAAAGTTTAGAACTATGCAGAGTGCTGGCGAGGGAAAGAGAATCAAGGCTCACCCTGAGAGGAGAAAACAAGAAAGTTTAGAACAATGCAGAGTGCTGGTGAGGGAAAGAGAATCAAGGCTCACCCTGAGAGGAGCAAACCAGAAAAATTCACAACTTACAACAGTAGTGAGGACCCTTTTCACCTGGTATTTCAACCTACAGCAGAAACAAAACGAATAACTTTCTCGGTGCCTTTCTCAGTAAGTCCCTTTGGAAAAATATTTCTTTTAACACGGGTAAAGTGCAAAGACTAAGATAGCCGTGCAGCTGAGCTGGTGAATCATTATACAAATGGCTTCAAAGGAGAACTTGGAGAAACTTTTTTCCCTTTCCTTCTGTTCTCTTTTTAATTTTTTTTTCCTTTCCTTTCCTTTTCTTTTTTTTTTTTTTTTTTTTTTTTTTAATCAAATACACCACTCCAGTCTAAGTAACAGCACATGAATCGTTCAATGAACATTTTAATACTTCCACTTTAAGGATTGTTGACTGGTAAAACACGCTTCGGGCTCTCGGAATGCCTGGAAAGCCGCTCAGTGCTTCAAATACGTATTGATCCACCGCTATCGAGGGAGGAGGAAATTCGAGGACTAGTAACACGGACCTAGTTTCAAGAAATAACTTCCACTCAGCAGCGCCCTATTTTCTGAGATTCTTTCAAGTGAATGTACTAAAGGGGATCCCACTTATATTTCTTTTGGGAGTGAAGACTCGTCAAGGCGAAACGAACGAGACCCGTTCAAACAAACAAACAAACAAGAAAGGTGGATCGGAGCTCTGTTAGCTCCCTGAATCCATCTGGAAGGGGATGTTGCAGTCCCGTTTCTCCTTCCGAACACCCTTAAGTATAATTCGTTTGCTTCCAGCAGCGCCCCTCTGACATCCGCAGAAGGGGCGAGGGTTCAGGAAAGTGGGGAGTCCGCTTCCCATCATAACAATAAAAAAATCATTCAAACCCCCAAATCCACTCCACTCCCTCTCCAGGAGCAGCCCCCGCAGCCAACCAACACTTTCTCCCCTCCTTTGTCCCTCCCCCCATCCCGCTCCCCGGTGCTCCGTACCTGGAGCGGGGTCCTGCCAAAGGAGTTGATCCCGTTGGGATCCACGCCCGCTTCTAGAAGCATCCGCACCTCCCCGAGGTCCCCGCGGGCAGCTGCGTTGCACAGTCGGTCACTGGAGCCCTCAACCCGCGGGGACCTCTCCATCGCCCCCCCCCCTCCTAACTGACGTGCTTGGTTCTGCCTGCCTTTCTGCCTGTCCTGTCAGGGATCTCTCCCGTCTCAGCCACGCGGCTCCTCCTTCCCGAGGGCAGCGGCCACTTCCCGCCCCCCCCTTCCCCCTTCCACCCCCAACTCCAGTGCCCCCGGACCCCGGGTACGTCTCCTGCGCACACTGCGGGAGGGGCAGGGCGCTGCAGTATCCCGCGCCGCCGGCTCGAAGCTGGGAGGGCTGAGCGGTGCTGGGGACAGCGGTAAAATCCGCCTAAAACTCCTGAAATCTCTCCCTCTACCCGAACCCTGTGCACCCCCCCACCCCCACTTGGGGGGGGGGCTGCACAGGGTGGAAGTAGTGCGTAGAACTGCTGAATGGCAGCGATCTGCTCCCCAAAAGGAGAACCGGGGGCAGCTCAACACCGCTGGGGAGGGCGGGGGGAGGGTGTGCTGAGGGGGTGCGCGTGTGAGAGATTTCATGCAATCCCCTCTGCAAGAGTGCGGGGCGGATGACGCGGGAGCTGCTTCCCCGCCCACCCCAACCCTCAGGGCGGCTATGGGTGCGGGAAGAGGAAGAGAATGGGGGCTGCAAAACTGTGCCACACATCTTTCTCCGCTTCGGGGAGGGTTCAAGGCACAGCCCCACTGAAAAACGGCTCCTCCGGGCTGGCAGCCGCTGCACCGGCCCGGGCAGGTGGGAACGAACCCCGTGGCTATGTTGCGTGGGGAGGGTGGGAAGTGGCGGTGGGGGCACATACACCAGAGCCTTGCCGGGACACAGAGGGACTCTTTTGCGAAGGATAGCTTTGTTTTCTTCCTTCTAAGAGGGGTTTTACCCTGCCCCGGGGCCTCGGAGCGGTGGGTCTGGGTCCATCTCTCCGTCCTGCCGCTGGCCAGGATGGGTAGGCAGCCCGGATGAGGAAGAGAGCTATGCCCGCAGGAAGTCTGAGATCCACCTCACGGCACCCGGCAAGACAGGGCCGCTTCACCCCAGCCCTCTCACGGTCAGGAATATCTCAGGCTAATCCATCTGGATTAATGTACGGATCCATTCTGGCAGCCAGAGGCTAGGCACCCCTTGCCTTGCCGCTCGGAAACCAAGCACCTGACTCCGTCTCTTGCTTTCCGCCCTCCCACTCATCCCTGCTGGACAAAGCGCCCTTGCCACCCACCCACAATCAACCCTCACCCCATCGAAAGGAGCCCGGACTTTAACCCAGGACCCACGGAGCCGGGTAGCACCCATGGCTTGAAAGTTGGGTTTTTTTACCCAGCTTCTCCGAGCTGCGGGCAGAGCTGAGTCAGCGACAAGGGAGAGGAGGAGGGATTGAGAGCTCCTGCACCCCGTAGGGCGATGCGGGGAGCGGGAGCTGCCGCAGAGGTCAGGCAGGGAGGGAAGTGAGCAAACGCAGAAAGCAGTTTACGGAAGTTTTTTAGTTGTTTGTCCTCTTTTTAATTGCAGGAATCTCTTGTGATTGCCTCAGAAGCACGGAATACTTGCACCTTTGTTACCTTTGGCCTTAGCGTTCTTTCTCCTCGTCCCCGTTCCTCCCTGCTCCCCGCCGCCTCTCTCCCCAACAACAGCCCTATGCGGTAAAAGCGGGGGGAGGGAGGGGACGGCATTTTATACATCCGTGTACCTCTAGCCGAAGGGCCGAGGCATCTCTGGATGAAGAAAAAGAAACACAAAGTTCTCCTTGCGTGGATCTGTCAGGCATTCACTAGAATTTCCTCTTTTGGAGGCTTGCTGAGCCTCCCTCACCCTGATTTTTTTCAGGGGAAGGGACATTTCAAGAGCAGGGTGTTAGATTTTTGGAGGAGGAAGGGACTTGGGTGGGGTAAGTTACCCCCTCAGCAAGAACCTGTGGCAAGCCCTTAAAAAAAAAAAAAAGGATAAATTACCAAAATCCGATAAAAGAATATTTTAAAGGCGAATTTTAAAAATACAGATAAAGAGCAAAGCATCCTCCTCACAACAGGTAACATGTCCACCACTCCTTCGTGCCCTCTATTCCTTAATGCCGGCCGTGCAGAGATAAACCCAAGGAGAAAACCTCCTTGTTTATGTGTATTGGGTGCCTTAAAACTTCAAGTCAACAGTGAGGCACAACAGGGTTGCTGTCCGACCTCGCTTTCTGTAAGACAGTGTTGATTGTGCATTTTATGTATGTGTGTGTAAATATATATACATATAAACACGACTTTTTGTGGATAGCTAAGTACACAAACATATACATATAAATTATATACATATTAAAAAAATAATAGATATTATGATAATGTTTGGCCAGACTCGACAAGGCTCTGAACAACCTGATCTAGTGGAGGATATCCCTGCTCACTGCAGGGGGGTTGGGTTTGATGACCTTTGGGAGGTCCCTTGCAGCCCAAACGATTCTGTGATTCTATATACTCTCATATGTCGATGTATTTGTGAGTGAAGAGGTCACTAGAGGAGCCAGGTGGCCTCTCTGCATCACCCTCCCTTCAAAAATTTGTTTAAATGCGTCTCCAGATAAAAATTATTTCAATACATCCCCAACCCTGATAAAAAAAATTGTTTAGTTGTGTCTCCACTTCTGCAAAAATTCGCTTAAATGCATATTCATCCCTGATAAAATCTATTTAAATGGATTCCATCCCGGGGGGGGGGGAGGAGGAATATTAAATTCTTTAATGCATCTCCATCCCTGCTAAAATTTATTAAAAGCTGTGAAATTGCAGAACGGCATAAACCAGCAAATATGTTCTCCTGATGATAACCACTGACCCTCCAAATCGACTTACCAACCCAGCAGGCCATAACAAGAAAACACCTACTTTAAATTTTACATTGTTGAAGGCATGAGAATTTTTCCTTTTCCCCCCCCCACCACAAACGCACATCCTATTTCTGCACAACTCTGGTGCCAACAAACCACCTCATATTCGAGAGAAAAACGTAAAAGACTTTAAAAAAACCAAACGCAAAACCAAAACTAAACCGGCAGGGCTGTGCCTGGAGTTAGGGCAGCAACAGGCCAGCCCGTGGTAATAATGGGCTGCGGAGGGTGGCCTTTGTATTACACTCGGGTTTTGGGGAAGGGAGGAAACTACATCTCCCCCCAACAAACTTCAATCCAAGATATTTTCCAGGGAGAAAAAAAAAATAAAAGAAAAACAAAGAAGAAAAGTAAACAGATATTCAGAAAACCAACCCACGTTAGCAACCTCCTCATGTCACATTTCTGCTACTTATTTTTTTCCCCCTTTCTTCTTTAAAGCCACCGTTTAACCACACAGATCATCATGACAATGAAAAAAGATCAGTTTTTAATCCTGCAGGACGGCAATCCTGCAAGCAGTTCTGACGATCGCATGGGAGACAAAAAAGGTAATTTTCAGTCGCCCAAATCAGCCATTTCCCTCTCAGTTTGAGGGTGACTACCCTTTTAACATTTGGAAGGCATTTCAAAGCATTTACATCAGTTGTTTCACCGACTAGAGAGCATTTTAACTAATAAGCTTAGGGGTAAATTAAATAGAACAATGAGGCAAACTATAGAGAACATCAGATTAAGATTTCCCTGCCTGTGAAAAGTGGAAAAAGAAAAATAACAGAAAGTGAGAAAGGGCAGGGATAGGGTGTGCAACGAAGAATATGCACAGAATTATCTTGATTTACAATTAAGGGAAGACAAAAACCCAGCCCCCCTCCCTCCAAAACCCCCCCCCCCCAAAAAAACCAAACCCCACGGCCAATTCAACTAAAATTAAGCAAAAAATTATGAAAAGAAATAGCCAAATACTACCCTTCCCTCAGCTTAAAAATGCCATCATGCTGGCGAAGATCATTATCCACATTGCACATATTCAGCGAGAACAATGAAATCGAGCACTTCAATTTTAGACCTTGAAAACCTGAGCCATAAAGCTGGTTTTGTTTAATTTATTTTTTTTAACTAAAGAAACAAAGCAAGCAAACAAAATCCCAACAAATAAACTATTAATAGATTTTAAAAAAACGCAAAAAGAAAAAGCCCCAAAGCAAAGCGAAAGGGGGAAAAAAATATAAAAGAAACACAAACCCACCACAACACTCACACAAAGAAGAAGGAAAAAAATCTCCACCACCACCCCCCCCCCCCAAAAAAAATTCGAACAAGTGAACAACCTGAGACAGCAACTAATGAATACTCCAATTCCTGCTTTCCAAGCGGTGTGAGAAAAACTTGTTCAGCGCTCACAGCCCCAAATTAGTGTGAAAGTGCTTTTTCCTTTTCTTTTTTAGTGTTTTTTGGGGGGTTGGTCTGGTTTTGTCTTCAGAGAAACCCTCAAAAAACCGTTAAATGCGCATTATTTGGGACCCTAGTTTTAGGCTATAGAGACGTCGGGAAGTAAAACGACCCTAATGGCTCTGGAACGACCCTAATGTCTCTGGATAATCACCTAACAGTACCAAAAGCAATTAAGTTAGCGCATCCATAAGGGGAAATATCCCTTTCTCTTAAAAACAAAACAAAATAAAACAAAAGGAAATAAAATGGAGTCAAGTGGTATAACATAAAATAACAAAATTAAAATAAAACATAATAATAATGATAACGATGATAATAATAAAGCAACAACAAAATGAAATGCAACAAACCCGCAAACAGCACAAAACAAAGCAAAGATAAATAACAAATAAACACCCAAAAAGCGAAAAAAAAAAAAAAAAAAAAAAAAGGGAAAGTCTTCCCCATCGTCCTAAGAATCAGCCGGGTTTAGGTGATGCACGGTAAACAACTGCCTGGGCAGGCGGCTCCAGAATCGGCTCTTTCAGCCCCTTTTGGAGTGTTCCTCCCCATCTCGGTCTCACTCCGGGGTCAGCAGCAGCTTCGTGGATGCAGTTTCTCTTACACTGCTCGAGTAGTGTGAAAATTCTCTTTGTCCCGTAAATTTCTTTGAGCAAAATAATTTTCAACAAAGCTTGAGACCCGTCTCTCTACATAGGAAATAAAGGCAAAAAAACCCAGAGCTGTTTTCTTTTTATTTCCAAACTTATTCCCCCACACTCCCAAAATAATTAGGGGGGGGGTGGTGGTGTAAATATTTCCATCTAATTCGAGTATGCAACCACCTTCTTCCATCAAACTGCACCACAAAATGATCTGGATTTGGGGTTCGCCATCTCAGAGCTGCCAAAACATTTATGCACTGCTTTTCTGACTGCGAAGTTGTTACAGAAGGAGTGTGGTGAGGGAAAAAAAAAAAAAAAAAAGGACAAAACCCCGTCTTATTTTTTTAACCTAAACACACATCCTTGTTTGTTCTCCTCCCCAGCTTCTTCAGTATTAGATTTTCAGCAGATTTCACCTAAAATGCACTTTAGCAAAACTAGAGATACAAAAATAAACCCCAACCCCAAAGCCCCAAAATAAAATAAAAAACCCAGAGGCATTCACAGCAAATGTAGAAATAAAAAGGGAGGGGTGTGGGGAAATATTGACACACTGCCTGATCCTCGAGAAGGTTTCACCTTTGCTACAGCGAATTTGCCTCAAGAAAATCTGCACCTTCCTATATGTGTTTTGTTCTGTTTTGTTTTATTCGAGATTTGTGCATTTTTAAGTCAGCCGGGGTTCACAGTTTCTTTTTCTCTCATGTAGTGTAAAAATGAAGAAATTAGGCCTACCACAAATGCAAGAAATGAAGGATGTGTAAGTAAGAAAGAAAAGTGGATACTGTGGATGTGCTTTATGCTTATATACATATGGCTGGATTTACATTTTTGTATTTATCTATACATATACACGTGGATCTCCCTACACTCGATATTCATAAAGCACTGGAACTGTTCTGAACAGAGGCTGGAGCAGGTGAGCTGTGAGTTAATTGCTTTATCCTCACACCTCCTGTCCACACTCGAGTGAAGGGTTTAATTTTCAAATATACACAATTCTATTTTTATATCTTTTTTTTTTTTTTTACAGCTATCTCCAGGCAAATATTATTTTCTTTTCCTTCCCTATTTTGTTTTTATTTTTTTACTGCCTCTGCTCTCCTCTCCAGTCAGTGCTCTGGAGTTCCCTAACCTCCCCCTTAACGAGGATTTCACAGAACAATCCTCAAAGCCTCACGAAAATTAACACTCGCTTTAATTTTCACTGTGTGACTGACGATCTGTTGATGACCGAGGCCTTTACACATCCACCACAAGCCGATTTTGCATCCTGCAACCAGGAAAAGGCCTCTAAAATCATCCCAACTTCGTGTGTCTCTCAAGATCTTTTATATATATATGTGTGTGTGTATATGTGTGTGTGTACATGTGTGTGTATGTGTTTATTATTCTTTCTGATGCTGCTCGGCTGCTCTGACCCTTATTGCACATATTTAAGTAGCAGTAAAGGGAGGTGAAGTAGGCCATGTGTATGTACCTATTTATTTACTCCACTGCTAGACAGCAGTGTGTAAAATAACTCGGGACACAGTGGCCATTTTTCTCTTCAGAGCGAGAATTATGTTGCCTGCTCGTAAGGGACTGCCTGTAAATGTTAGCAAGGGGTGACGAGTTTCCTTGGTTTTGGTTTTATAATTTTTTGGTAACCCCCCCCTCTCTTCTCCCCCTCATTTCTGTCCCTAAATAAGATGTAGAAAGCGAGCAAGCAAAAAACTTCTCAAGGTGGAGGAAGGGGGAGTGGGAAACCGAGGCAGAAATGAGATACAAAAACTTTCCAAGAACCTGTTGCTTCCTACTGCCTTTAAAACAAGAAAATAATCATGACGATAATAATAATAACAATAATGCTAATAACCATGAAAATAATGCAAATATAAATACTACCCCTAATGATGATGATGATGATGACAATAATAACCCCAGGCCTGTACAAATCCCACGTGTTCCCGCTGCAATCCCAGCCCCTGGCTCGCAGAGGGACCGAGCAGTGCCCCCTGGGTACCCGGGGGTCCCGGGGATGGTCCCTCTCTCCGCGACGTCGGCAGTCCCCGTCCCTGTCCCTCACCCGAGCATCCCCGCTCCCCGGGGGGTTCCGTACCTTTGCTGGCGGCTCCCGCGGCGGATCCTGCGCAAGATAATCAGCAGAAAGGCCAGGGGCAGCCGCAGGTCCCTGACGACACGGCGGAGGAAACGGCAGCGCGGTGGCCGGGCCCCGCGCAGGCGGTGGGACCGACGAAAGTGGACGATGTACCTTTTCCGAGGCCTCATCACTGCGGGGAAGCCTCCAGTGTGCAGGGCTAGAAATACCTTGCCGGGGGCCCCATCGGTGAACCGGCCCCTCTCACCCTTCGTTCATTGGAGCGGATTTTCTTTGATTTTTTTTTTTTCTGGTGTGGTTTGTGTTTTTATTTTTTTGGTGAATCGTATGTTCTTTCCTTTTTTTTTTTTTTTTTCTTCCCTGAGTCGTCGTCTTTTTTTTTCCCCCTTGCCTTTGCTTTCCCTTCCTTTCTTTCTATTGTTTTCTTCTTCACTTTTTTTTCTTCATCTGCTTTTTTTTTTTTTTTTTCTTTTCCGTTTGACCAATTTCGACTCCATATTTTGCCTCACCTTCTCCCCCTCCCCCTCCCCCTCTCCCTATCTCCTCTGCCCTTAAACTCCTCCCAAAATGATGGCTCCCGCCTTCGCCTCCGTCGCAATACGGGGACGGAGGAGGCCGCCGGCCTCCCCTCTCCTGCCACCCTCTCTCTCCAGGGAGCACCAACACCAAACTGGTGCGGGGGCTGGCCAATCGCAGGGCTCTCGCCTGCTTTCAAATAAAGCCTTGACGACATGTCCTTGCCCCTCCCGCTCCCCACTCTGTCCCCTCCACACACACCGCCTCCCGCTCCGTTCAGCGGGGGTGTGTGTGTGTGCTTGAGTGGGGGGAGGGGGTGCGTGTGTCATTGGTTGTTCTCTCGGGGTTTTTTTTGTTAATTTCGACCCTCCGCGGGGCAGGTGCTGCGACAGCTCAGTGCACCGCGACCCGCTCCTGTCCTCTAGCTGGGGGTCTCGCTGCTGTCCCGAGAGGGGTTCGGCTAGCGGATCCCTGCCGCTTTAAAAGCGGAGGCCAGTATTGGCCCGGGCGAACAGCTATTTCCTTGTCACATGGTCATTTGAACGCGACGCGGGGCCGTTGCGTAGAGAGAGAAGAAAAAAAAAGAAAGAAAGGAAAAAATACCCAAACGGATTTCGCCTGCACCCCCCCACCCTGCCACCCCCAGCTCCGGTGACTGAAGCAGGTAATTAACTGTTTTCTAGCTCTCGACCTTCTCCCCTGCCGTGCTCCGCGGTGCAGAAACACTTCGTTTTCGGTTTGGAGGGTGAGATTTTAGAGCGGTGGGGAGGGCAGTGAAAGACCGGCTCAAAATCCTCTGAGCAACCTGCTGCCTACTTCACTCCCGGGCCGGTTACTGGAGGGGTGCCTAGCCCACAGCTGGTGCTGAGAGAGGCCCCAGCACCCGGCACAGCATCTCTGGGGTAGCGAGGTAGGGGTACCCCGCTCCATCCCACTCCCCATTCTATCCCTTCCCCCTGCCCTGTAGCCCTTATGCTAGCGTATCCCTGGTATCCCTGGTGCGGAGTACCTGGTTGCAGGGACATCTGATGAGTACGGGGGGGTGTCGGTGCTGCGGGGACATCTTCGCTCTCCGCGGGGCGATAGGGTCTGGCTCGTTTCGGTACGGTTCGGCACGGTTGGTAAGTCTTTGGCACAGATCGGCACAGCTTGGCAAGCTTGGTAGAGCCTTGCAGAGGGGGATTTTGCAGAGACCGGCAGGAGTCCGGTAAGGAAGGCTCCGAGGAGGGAGGGGGGAAGGCAGCGCGGCATTCTTTCGGTGAATACACGCGTATGCGACACCAACCGCTCCCCCCCCCCCCCCCAAACAAACACCTCCTTCTCCCGGCTGGACAAACACCCATGCCAATAGATATTCCTTTCTTCTTCTTCCTGGGCACGGACTAACCCTAACAACAATGGTAATAAAGAGGAGCCTGTGATGGTTTCTCCTGGACCGAGTCCGAATTCAAGGCTGGGAAATGGATGAAATCAGCCATTTCGAAAGGAAAGCAGCTCTTTCATAGCTGCTTTTTTTTTTTTCCCTCCTCCCTACTTTTAATTCTTACACACACACCCCCCCCCCCCCCCCCCCCGGACTTTTTTTCTTCTTCTTCTTTTTTTTTCCCCCACTTTTTTCTTTTTCTTCCCCCCCCCCCCCCCTTTTTTTTTTTTTTTTTTTTCCCCTTTTCCCCTCTTCTGGAGACAACTCCACCACATGATAAGGCAAAATGGAGAGCAGTGTCTGCCTGCTTGCCTAACTGTCTGAAGCAGGTACCAGGGCGGAGGTGGGAGGATGAAATAGCAAGTTTTGGCAATAGAAACCAAACAGCCACCAACGCTGAATGCATGGGCGAGCCGGGACGGGGAAACTACAGGGCACAAAGCCTGCTGCAGAGGGATGTCTCTCTGTCATGTCTGTCTGTGTGCACATGCACTCAATTACAGCTGCGATATCGAAAATAAAAAGCACGAGTTATCTGCCGCCTTTGAGGGCAGCGTTGATGCTGTTCGTTGTTAATCTCTGTCCTTCTTCACAAGGAGAAGACCTGGAGCAGACGCTGCTGCTGCTGCTAGGACAAAAGGTGCCTATGAAAGCTCATGCTACCAGGAGGGATCAACGTCGGGGACTACCATTCCTCACAGAGGTGAGCATCTCGCACATCTCCGTGGGCCTGGCATGGATGGGGAATCCTGACCCTCGATGTGAGGCAGATTTAGAGTCAGCAGGCGCTGAGCGTTGGGTTTTGAGAGCTCATCAGCCATGCGAGGTCAGCTTCAGATAATAAGCAATTTCTTTGCCAAGTTTATGCGTTATTTATAATTTATAATGGATAAATTACATACGGATGTGCCAGTAATAAATACATTAATACAGAATTTCAGGGCCACAAATGGGTTTAGGTTGGAAGTGACCTCCAAAGGTCATCTAGTCCAACCCCCTGCGGTAAGCAGGGACATCCTCCATTAAGTCAGGTTGCCCAGAGCCCTGTCGAGCCTCACCTTGTTGTTGCTATTGTTTCATAAGCCGTAAAGGAAACGCATTAAATATCAAATCGAATTCTGCTCTTCGGAGAAAAGGACCTTTTCAAAACTGGGTACTGATCTCAGTGGGGCTGGAAGCCCTGTCGATCAGACCTTTACTTTTCTGTACTGAGGATGGCCAGCCTCTAGCCTTGCCCTATCTCTGTCTGCTGCTCCATCCCCGTTCCCTCAGGCAGGGGATGAAAGCGCTTGGCTACTGCTTCCTCGTCGCTGCCTTTGGATCACTTATGGTTGCACCAGGATCAATTTCAGGAGAGATTGTCATCTCATATTGCGATTGAATGTATTTTCTGCTCGAAGAGATGTATAAAATACATATTCCAGGCATTCTTATAATAAACAAGTATGAATATAGACTAAACATAGTGTGCTTTTTTTTTTGCACGTTTTGTGTAACATAGCTGTAACCAAACATTATTTTATAATATAAACTATAATAATATAGCTGTAACTAAATACACATGTAGCCAATCAATAAACAAATACAGAGAATTGACAGATAATTAACATGTTTTGATGTATAATCATGTTATATATGTTTTCGTATGGGTATTACCTAGAAGTACAGTGTAGATAAACGGCGTAACTACTCGTTTATAGAATGCCAATTGATACGAAGTAATTAAAAATCATTCTTTGTATGAAATTGTGTTGCAATAAATAACACGTTCCAATACATCACCTCAAAGTTTGCATACTAATTTTATCTTTGGGAGTATCTGGGAGCTGGACACTCGGTAGGAATGCAAAACGAAGAGAAATCTTTTTTTACCTCTCAATTCCATCTCAAGGTAGCTCAGTCACGGATTTGCGATGGGAAACGAGACCTGAACTCTCTTGCTTCCCCCTCCCTAAGGAGAAGAGGGTGTGGGCATAGCCCAGAGTGGGGTCCAGCCGGCCTTCCACTGAGGCTTGCAAGCACCGTCCTCCCCTCATTCCCCTCCCCTGCGCAGCTTTGCCCGCAGCATGCCGGTGGGGCTGCGGGAGCAGCACGGGCTGAGACGCGGCGGTGCCGCGGGGTGCTCTCATCCGAGCATCAGTGCAGTATCAATCCGTGAATTATCGCTCAGCCAGTTATCGGTCAGCTCGTTCCTCCTCCAGCAGCGCAGCCTTTACAAGCAACCACTTGTTACAACAGCTTGTTTCTTTCTGTACCAATCGTGCCGCCTCCGAGCAGCTCAGGAAACCCTGGGGCTAAGATGGGGCGTGAGATTTTTCTGATTTTTTTTTTTTTTTTAAAACTATATATAAATGCGTGCTGCCTTCCTTATTGCAGCCGCCGTGATTACTTCAAAATAATGCAAAACTTTTAGCCACTAGAGGTAAAGTTGGGAGAACATCTGTGCAAAACACCTATTACTTCACGCGAGGGTGATACCAGGCTTGCAGAGGCACAAATAGCTCCCTGTTTTCTCCTTACAGGTTCTCTGCTGACAGCCTTCGTGGAACAACACCCCTAGGGGCAGGCACAGACGTGCAAAGGATCGTATGTAGTTTGAAGAATCATACAATGTTAGGGATTGGAAAGGACCTCTAGAGATCATCGAGTCAAATCCCCCCATCAAAGCAGGATCACCTAGGGCAGGTCACACAGGAAGTATCAATGCGGACTTTGAAAGTCTCCAGAGAAGGAGACTCTACAACCTCCCTGTGCAGCCTGTTCCAGTGCTCTGTCACCCTCATTGTAAAGAAGTTTCTCCTCATACTGAGATGGAACCCGTTGTTCCTTGTCCTGTCACTGGGCACCACTGAAAAGGGCCTGGCACCTTGGCACCCACCCCTCAGATATTTACAGATGTTGATAAGATCCCCTCTTAGCCTTCTCTTCTCGAAATTAAACAGCCCCAGTTGTCTCAGCCTTTCCTCATAGGAGAGATATTCAAGTCCCTTAATCATTTGCCAAAGCCGCAATAGCACTGGGAAACCTTAATTTCCCGCTGTCCCTGCGGTTTCGCCAGGGAGGGGCAGAGATCGCCTTCAGAGAGCGAGGCGTCCGATTGAACTGGATTCTGAGTCCGTTTGATGTGGAGATCAAACACTGGAGCCTCTCCCGACCCCTTTTGGATGGGGGGAATTGAGAAGTGCGAGCGGGGAACCCTGACGAGAAGGGTTAAACTGAAAGTCCAGACACTGTACTGTCAAAATGTTATCAAACTGGGTTTATTCAGCCACTTCTGCACCGGGTTTCTCCTTCATATTCATTTATTTCACAGTATTTGGACACTCGCGTAAAAAAAAACACAAAGAAATCCTCCCCCCAAAAAAAACCAACAAAAAGCAATAAACCAAAACCCACGACAACAAAAAACCCCAACCAAGTAAAAACCCCCATACACGCAGAATCATCATCATCATCATCAACAACAACAACAACAACAACAACAACAAGTGGTGTGTGTGTGTGGAGGGGGCTCAGGGTTTCGAGTGCAATGTATAACGTGCAAAACCAACATATATAACATATGTATCATATATATCCCGCTACTCCTTCGTGCATTGCGGCAGAGAGATGCGATCCGTGGGGACCGTTCACAGCGCCTGCGCGCTCTTCGGCTTCATGTCTCCCTCAGAGGGGCAATAAATTAGGGAAGGGCCGCGCCCAGGAGGAGGAGGATGGACAGGGAGGGACGGCGGGTGCCGCAAGTAGCAGCCCACCGGTCCGTGTGGACCCCCCACTGCCACGTCGAGGGGAAGGCGGCCGCGGCCGTCGGGCAGGTCAAGGCGGGCTCCGGCGCGGTGCAAGACCGCCACGGTCTCCAGGAAGCCGGAGCGGGCCGCGTCGTGGATAGGGAAGCAGCCGGTACTTGGGTCAGGGCGGTTGGGGTCGGCTCCGTGCTGCAGCAGCAGCTCGGCCACCCGTGGGCTGCCCAGCATCATCACCTGCGGGGAAAAACAGCGTCAGCGCCGGATAGATCCCCTCTGCTTCGACCCTGCAGGACCGTGGGTCGCCCGTAGAAAGACAGCGGGACACTGGAGGCGACATGAACGCGAATAGCATGGACCCTGTGGGAGCGCTGAGCATCCCGGGGAGAACCCCGGGGTAGGTAGGACTGATCCCCTGTCGGGACTGGGGGGGCTGCTCCTTGCCGGGGAAGCGACAGACGTGGGGCGTGGGGACTGGGGGTAGGGACTCGCTTTTTTCCCGGCGCAGTCCCGGTGGTGTCCAGGGCCCCTTTGCAACGGCCACCGCGGAGCAGTTCTGGTGCAGCAGCTCTCTGGAGCTGCCGCCGTCCCTCTTTCTCCCGAGACACTTTTCCAGGAGGCCACTGGAAAGCAGACACGCGTGTGCAGGGTATACGCATGTGCAGAGGATACGAGTGTGCAGGGAACCCGTCCTCCCTGAAGTGCAGCTCTTCCCTCGCCCTCAGAAAAGATCCAAAACGCTCCTTTCTCCTGAACCCCTTTGCCCAGGGCAGCACCACAACGCCCCAGAGCCCTCCCATTCGGGTTCAGAGTTTCCCAACCCACGTTTGCACGTTTGCACGATCAGCGCGGGGGCTGTCTCACTCCTGCGCCAAAGTGCAGGCAAAATAAGAGACAAAACAAAACCAACAACCAAAACACGCCGGAGGACGGCATCGGAGACGTGTTTCAAGCGAAATGCTGCACCGACATTTTGTAGGAGAGAGTTTTGCAAGCACTGGGCACAAAACTTAAAATACAGCTCCTCAGATTATCCAACTTTCGTTTTAATTAAAAAAAAAAAAAAGGGGAAAAAACCCCAACCCGCAAGTTTGAAACTACCTCGGAAATTAACTCAGAGTTATGAATCTCGCATCTACTACTCCTCCAGGCTATTTGTCTCCTCCATACCTATGGATTCAAGTGATCGTAAAATGTGGGCAGGCTGAGCCGCACAGGGACTGCAAGTTGCCTGTACCTGGAGGTTTCTCCTCGTCAGGTTCAGTGAATACGTCGTGGGAGTCAGTGAATACACTCTATTTTTTCGTGGGAAAGTAAAAATACTAATGGGCGTATAAAGCAGACAGAGGAGGTATGATGGGAGGGTAATTCTTTCTGGAAAGGTAACTCGTTACTTCTTGCATGTTTATTGCGAGATGAGCATTAAAGTTCTCGGGTTTGAGTCATCCTATCTCAGTTGGTTAAAATAAAGTCCAGGGTTGCTAAGACTAAAACCTCGATCAAAACCTCGACTAAAACCAGGACCAAAAACCTCTCTGTTGCGGCCGTCACAGACTTTCTCCTTTCCAGAAACGCAAGAGGAGCCGCTACTCCACGCACCCCCTCTTCGACTGCAGCCGTCGGCAGTCGGCCAGTGCCGGGAGGCTGCCCTGGGGCTGCCGCCGCCGCCACCGTTTCTCGGTCACGAAGGAGCCGTTGCCCGCTCCTCGCCGGCTTTCCTTACCTGGATGGGGGTCCTGCCGTAGGAATTGACGGTGTTGGGGTCGGCCGCGTCGTCCAGCAGCTCCTTCAAGCGCTGCAGGTCTCCGCGGGCAGCAGCGTTGGCCAGCTCGTCCGCCACCGGGGTTACCGGGACTCCTGCCCACCCCGCCATGCCCCGGACCGCCCCGGCTTCACTGCCGCCGGCGGCCAGGAGACGCGGAGCGATGCAGCTCCCGCAGCCGCTCGGACACCCCGAGCTGCCCGGGGCTGGCAGCGATCCCAGCACCCAGGGTGGTCCCTGTCCATGAGAGTGCTCAGCCTCGCCGCTCTGCTCCCCCCGGTAGCTCTCAGCACCGCGGGCAGCACGATCCCCGCCGCCGGGGCCACTTTCACCTGCGAAGACGGGGCAAGAGCTACCCTCTGCTTGTTTTCCCGGCACAGCCGATACCTCTCCGCCCCGGCCCGCCCCTCTCCGGCCGCGCCGCGCTCGACCTCGCCCCGAAGCCTGTCACCGTCACCATGCCCCGACGGGGCGGAGCACCCTGCGCTGCCCTCTCACGACCGGGAGTCTCCATGTTTCTGCTCTTTGTCCTTCCCCTTCCCTTTCCCCTTTCCCCTTTCCTTTCCTCCTCCCTTCTTTTCCTCTCCTCTTCCCCTTCCGTTTTCCATTCCCCTTCCCATTTCCCTTCCCTTTCCCCTTTCCCTTTCCCTTCCCCTTTCCTTTCAGTTTCCCCTTTCCCTTCCCCTTCCCTCTTCTCGCTTTTATTTTCCTTTTTCCCCTTTGCCATTTTCCTCCCTTCCCCCACCCCTGGGATCTTACCCTGTGCCTGATAGCCCCTAGAAAAGAAGGCAGGGAAGGGATAGGAACATAGGGACAAAGGGAGTGAAAGTGTTTATTTAACCAGAAAGGGAATTAAGGAGGAGTGTGGTCCCGAGACAGTGTGTCCGGTCTCAGCAGGGTGCTGTTCCCATTCCTGGAGCCGCCTGCTGCCACCCTTCCCTCTCCCTACCCCTAGGACGCGCTGCGAGCTTCCCGAGTTGTTTTAAGCTGATACAGACGCTCGGCAGGGCGCCAGGCCGAGGCTTTGAACCCTTCCTCCAAGCCAAGGCCACAGAGCCCGGGCAAGTTCTCTTTGGGCACGCAAAGGCGTCTGCGCAGCACCGTGCGGCGGGACGGGGCAGGACCGGGCGAGACGGAGTGGGATGGGGCGGGAAGGGGTGGGAAGGGGCGGGACCGTGTGGGAAGGGGCAGGACCGGGCGAGACGGAGTGGGATGGGGCGGGAAGGGGTGGGAAGGGGCGGTACGGAGTGGGATGGGGCGGGACGAGGCGGGGGGGTCGTGGAACGATGGCAGCACCACGGACAGCTCCCGCCCCGTCTCCGGTCGTCCCGGAGCCGCCCGGAACCCCGGGACATGCCCTGACGCCTCCCTGCTGAACATCGGGGTCGGGATGCTCCTCACCGCTCCAAGCTGCTAGCCTGGACATTTCCCGTCACCTTGAACCACTGCCTCAAAACATCCCCCGTCACCCCAGGACATCCCCTTACCGCCTTCGTTCTGACCACGGGGAAGGGACATAACCCTCCATAACTCCACCCTGAAATACCTCCCCTCACCCTTGAGCCACCAGCCTGCGACACTCAGAACCACTGGCTTGGGACACCACCCATCACCTTCAGCTACTGTGCTGGGATAAACCCCCACACCCTGCCCCGAGCCACCAGTCTGGGAACATCCCCTTCACCTTGAGCCACCAGACTGGGACATCCCCATCATCTGGAACCACCAGGCTGGGATACCCACCACCACTCCGACCCTCTACCCCAGAATACTCCATGTCACCTCAAGCTGCTCATCACCCCGGGACACCCCACTCTATGCTGACTGTCACCTTTTGTCACCAACTGTTCCACAGGGAAACACATTGCAGAGGTGAGGAGAAAATTTTCTCTTGTTGAACCCACCAAGCCACAGTACTGGGGAAAGGTGCACATCTCCAATACCTGCTCTCCTTATCAGGGTGGCTTAACCTTATCAGGGTGGCTTAACCTTATCAGGGGAAACTCTGGCGTTGAAAAAAAGCTCTCCTTCCTCATTCCACCACCCCCCTCCCCCCCGCCTTGGTCTGCCAATAAATTAACCTAGTTATCAATGATCAGGAAAGAAAGTTATTTGCAGGTTGGTTGTAGGTTTGTTTTCTTGTAGATAACATCCTCTGGGGTGTTGTGTTTGGAAGAGGAGGTTCTGTTCCGGGCTGGGTCTCTTTCTCTGAGGAGGAGGAGGAAGACAGACAACACTGGTGAGGTGACATTCCCTGCCCAGATCAGAATAAACATGCAACTAAGTCAGAGCAGAAAAATGTGCTGGTTTTGGTTTTCTTCCAAGTGGAAGTATAAGCACCAACTCAGGTGTAGTTGTCTTGTTTTAATAGTCTTGGCACTACCTGGGGAATGGATTTTCTCCTTTTACCCAGTTGTTCTTTATGTTTTAAAAAATCATAGAATCATAGAATCAGTCAGGGTTGGAAGGGACCACAAGGATCATCTAGTTCCAACCCCCTGCCATGGGCAGGGACACCCTACACTAGATCACGCTGGCCAGAGCCTCGTCCAGCCTGGGATTAAACACCTCCAGGGACTGGGCCTCAACCACCTCCCTGGACAACCCATTCCAGGGCTTCACCACTCTCATGGTAAAGAACTTCTTCCTCACATCCAGCCTGAATCTCCCCATTTCCAGCTTCATTCCATTCCCCCTAGTCCTATCACTACCTGAGATCCTGAGAAGTCCCTCCCCAGCCTTCCTGTAGGCCCCCTTCAGATACTGGAAAGCCACAATGAGGTCACCTCGGAGCCTTCTCTTCTCCAGACTGAACAGCCCCAACTCCTTCAGTCTGTCCTCATAGGAGAGGTGCTCCAGCCCTCTGATCATCCTCGTGGCCCTTCTCTGGACACGCTCCAGCACGTCCACATCTCTCCTGTAATATGGGCTCCAGAACTGGACGCAGTACTCCAGGTGGGGTCTCACCAGAGCCGAGTAGAGGGGGAGAAGCACCTCCCTTGACCTGCTGGTCACACTTCTCCTGATGCAGCCCAGGATCTGATTGGCTTTCCGGGCTGCAAGCGCACATTGAGAGCTCATGTCGAGCTTCTCGTCCACCAGCACCCCCAAGTCTCTCTCCTCAGGGCTGCTCTCCAGCCAGTCCCTGCCCAGCCTGTATTTGTGCCTGGGATTGCCTCGACCCAGATGCAGGACCCTGCACTTGGTCTTGTTGAAGCTCATGAGGTTGGCTTGTGCCCACCTCTCCAGCCTGTCCAGGTCCCTCTGGATGGCATCCCTTCCCTCCAGGGTGTCCACTGCACCACACAGCTTGGTGTCATCAGCAAACTTGCTGAGGGTGCACTCGATGCCACTGTCCATGTCACCCACAAAGATGTTGAACAAGACAGGTCCCAGGACTGATCCCTGAGGGACTCCGCTTGTCACTGGCCTCCACTGGGACATGGACCCGTTGACAGCCACTCTTTGGGTGCGGCCATCAAGCCAATTCTTTATCCATCTAGTGGTCCATCCATCAAACCCATGTGTCACCAGCTTGGAGACCAGGAGGTGGTGTGGGACAGTGTCGAAGGCTTTGCTCAAGTCCAGGTAAACGACATCAGTTGCTCGCCCCTCATCTATTAATGCTGTCACTTGCTCATAGAAGGCCACCAGGTTTGTCAGGCAGGATTTGCCCTTGGCAAAGCCATGCTGACTATTCCCAATCACCTCTTCACTATTCTTCTGAGTCATTAGTGCCTCCAGGAGGATCTGCTCCATGATCTTTCCGGGCACAGAGGTGAGACTGACTGGCCTGTAGTTCCCTGGTTCCTCCTTCTTGCCCTTTTTGAAAATGGGAGTAATGTTTCCCCTTCTCCAGTCTGTGGGGACTTCCCCAGTCTGCCATGACTTCTGGAATATAATAGAGAGGGGCTTGGCAACCTCATCTGCCAGTTCTCTCAGCACCCGTGGGTGTATCCCGTCGGGTCCCATGGACTTGAACACTTTCAGGTTCTTCAGGTGATCACGAACCTGAGCTTCACTTATGATGGGCAGTTCTTCCTCCCCGTCCCTGGCATCGTCTGCCATGACACCAGGAGTGTGGCTGGAGGCCCTTGCAGTGAAGACTGAGGTAAAGAAGTGATTGAGTACCTCAGCCTTTTCCACATCACTTGTGACCAGTTCACCACTTTCCTTTCTGAGGGGGCCCACACCTTCCCTAGTCTTCTTCTTGCCATTAATATACCTATAGAAATTCTTAGTGTTCCCTTTAACCCCCTGGCTAGATTCAGTTCAAACTCTGCTTTGGCTTTCCTAACCAGGCCTCTTGCTGCTCGGGCAGCTTCCTTATATACCCCCTGTTCTATCTGTCCTTCCTTCCACTTCCTGTAGAGTTTCTTTTTACGTGATAGTGTGTCCAGCAGCTCCTTGTTCATCCAGGCAGGCCTCCTAGCATTCCTTCCTGCTTTTCTCCTTATAGGTATACATAGCTCCTGGACACAGAGGAGGTGGTCCTTGAATACTGACCAGCTGTCCTGGGTCCCTCTTCCCTCCAGGGCTTCATCCCACGACACTTTGGCTAGCAGATCCCTGCAGCGATCGAAGTCTGCACGCCTAAAGTCTAGGGTCGTAAGCTTAGAATATGTCCTCCTGATTGCCCTGAGGAGATTAAATTCAACTGCTTCATGGTCACTGCAGCCAAGGCCGTCTCTGAGCCTCACATTTGTTACCAGCCCTTCCCTGTTGGTGAGAACAAGGTCCAGCGTAGCACCTTTTCTTGTTGGTTCCTCTACCATTTGGAGGAGGAAGTTGTCTTCTATGCAGTCCAGGAACATCCTGGATTGCTGATGCTTTGCTGTGTTATCCCTCCAACAGATGTCAGGGTGGTTGAAATCCCCCATGAGGACCAGGGCTTGTGACCTGGAAGCCGCTTCTATTTGCCTGTGCAGAGCCTCATCTGCTTGGTTCTGCTGGTCAGGTGGCCTGTAGGAGACCCCCACAGTGATATCTCCTTCCCCTGTCTTGCCTTTAATTCTAACCCATAAACTTTCAACCGACTCATCAAGCCTCCCCAGGTGGAGTTCTGCTGATTCCAGCTGGTTGTTGACATAGAGGGCAACACCTCCTCCTCTCCTTCCCTGCCTATCCTTCCTAAAAAGCTTATACCCGTCTATCCCTACGTTCCAGTCGTGGGAGTCGTCCCACCAAGTTTCGGTGATGCCCACTATGTCATGGCGTCCCAGCATCACGGTGGCCCTTAACTCATCCTGTTTGTTGCCCAAGCTGCGTGCATTTGCATAGAAGCACTTCAGCTGGGCTGGCCCTGTCGTCCTCCTGTGCCAACTCCCCTTGGTTTCCACAGGGTGTCCTGGTGTGTCATTTGTGTCTTGCCTCAGGGCAGCAAGCTGAGAGCCCCTACTGGCTCTCCATCCCTCCACCTCAGGTGAGCTGCCCCCCTGCTTGTCACAGGCCAGCAGGAGACCACCAACCCCTCCCCTTCAAATCTAGTTTAAAGCCCTGTCTATGAGCCCTGCCAATTCCTGCCCCAGGATCCTTTTCCCCCTCTGGGACAAGTGTGTCCCATAAGTTGTTTTTAGCTCTGCTGCCTTGAAAACCAAACCATGATTGTAGAACCCAAATCCCTGCCGATGGCACCAGTCCCTGAGCCATGAATTGACCTGTTGGCTCTTCCACAATGTTCCCTCATCCATCACTGACGTTAGAGGGATAGCAGAGAACACTACTTGAGATCCTGACCCCTTTAGCAGGTGCCCTAACGTTCTGAAATCTCTTTTAATTGACTGTGAGCCTCGCATTGTTGCATCGTCACTACCCACCTGAAAGACCAGCAGTGGGTAGTAGTCTGAAGGGCTCACAAGTTCGGGAATTTTGCCTACTATGTCCTTTACTTGGGCACCAGGGAGGCAGCAGATCTCCCTATGAAATGGGTCTGGTCTGCATATTGGGCCCTCTGCCCCCTTCAGTAGGGAGTCTCCTACAACGATGACCCTACGAGGTTTCCTTTCTGGACTAGTTTTGATAGCTGGCCTGAGGGAACCTGTCATTGGTGCAGCTTCTGTCTTCCTTGAGTCCTCATCCTCACCTATGACCTGCTCCTCCTGTAGAGCCTCATACCTATTCTGAACCTTCACTGTAGGCAGCATGCTGCTCAAAGTAGCACGCTTGCTCTGTCTGCCCTTCTTCCGTCGGGCAGAGACCTGCTCCCATTGGCCCTGCTCATGTGGGTTACTGCAGGGAGGCTGAGAGGCTAGCTGATGGGTAGGTATCAAACTCCCTGCTCCACTGAGAGTTACCCCCTGTTCTGGTTTGGTAGAAGTTAGATTGTGAGGATAGTCAGTGTTCCTTTCACTGTCTCTTATAGCTCTAAGCCTTTCTACCTCTTCTTTTAGTTCAGCCACCATGCTCATCAGATCGCTGATCTGCTCACAACTTACACAGGAGTTGTTCCTTCCATCCTCCATATCGAGTGCCAGGTCCCAGCACTCACGGCAGCCACCTACCTGAACACCTGCATGCTTGTGAGTGGCCTCTGTTTGGGTGCCAACTGTTCTTCTACTAGCCTTACTAGCTGTTCTTCTACTAGCCTTACTTCTAGTAGTAACCATATTGCAGTAGTCACCCTCTGAATCACCCTCTAAATCTCCCTCGCCACCCGGCCTTTTTTTTTTTTTTTTTTAATTTATTTATTTATTTATTTATTTCCGTCAGTGAGCCGAGGAGGCTGCCAGCTGGGGTCTGTTTGGTTTCCGAGCTGCTGCCTGGGGCTCTCCAGCCACGCGCTGGGGTCTGTTTGGTTTGGAGCCGAGCTCCGAGCTGCTGCCTGCTCTCAGCCACGCGCTGGGGTCTGTTTGGTTTGGAGCCGAGCTCCGAGCTGCTGCCTGCTCTCAGCCACGCGCTGGGGTCTGTTTGGTTTGGAGCCGAGCTCCGAGCTGCTGCCTGCTCTCAGCCACGCGCTGGGGTCTGTTTGGTTTGCCGCGGTTTCTACGGCAACCCCTCCCCCTGCTACGTCACTGCACTCAGGCACGTAGGCAACCCGAGCCTGCCGCCCCTCCTCCCCTCTCCAGGAGGTCCCGAGCCACCAGCCCCTTACCTCCCGAAAAGCAAGGAAAGCAAAGGGGAAAGCAATCTCTCCGAGCCGAGCTCCGAGCTGCTGCCTGCTCTCAGCCACGCATAATGGCCACAAGCACTAGAAAACACTTTCAGCCTAAAGGTGGCTTTCTGACTCTCGCTGTAGTGACCAACAAACGGGGTGTGTGAATGTGTTACAGAGGGAATGAAAAGTTTCCTGGGTCTTATTGTGCATAGTGTTGTGCAAAGAGCTCCTCACTTAATTCAAGTGTATTTCACAATGCCACTTCTTGAGGTTTGTAAGTGCTCTTGCAAAGAAGTGAAGGGTCATGCAAGTGATCTGATTCCTCACCTTAGCACAGGAATGAGACTTCTGTCATTCTCTTGGGAAGTTTGCTGTCACAATTCTACTCTATACTGCCATCCTCTGCTTTCTAATCCTTGGTCAGTCATGCTACCCACTGTTCCCCTGCATCTTTAGAGAATCATAGAATGGTTTGAGCTGAAAAAGACCTTTAAGATCATCAAGACCAAATATTAGCCCAGCACTACCAGGTCACCACTAAACAACGTCACTCAGAGCTACATCTACATATCTCTAAATTCTATGAGGGATGAGAACTCTATCACTGCCCTGAACAGACTGTTCCAGGGCTTGACAATCATTTCAGAGAAGACATTTTTTCTTGTTGTCCAAACTGAGCCAGCCCTGGTGCAACCTTCCCCCTACTCCCACCCTGAATGTTAGGGGCTGGAAGGGACCTCGAAAGATCACCCGGTCCAACACCCCCGGTCAGAGCAGGAGCACCCAGAGCAGATCACAGAGGAACACATCCAGGTGGGTCTTGGAATATCTCCAGAGAGAGAGACTCCACAACCCCCGAGCAGCCTGTTCCAGTGTTCTGTCACCCTCAGAGAGAAAAATTTTTCCTCTTGTTTCCATGGAACTTCCTATGCCTCAACCTCTACCCATTCCCCCTTGTGCTGTCTTTGGGCATCACTGAGCAGAGCCTGGCTCCATCCTCTTGGCACTCACCCTTTACATCTTTATAAACATGAATGAGGTCACCTCTCAGGCTCCTCCTCTCCAAGCTAAAGAGCCCTCTGCTCCCTGAGGCTCTCCTCATAAAGAAGATGTTCCACTGCCTTAATCATTTTCATGGCTCTGTGCTGGACTCTCTCAAGCAGCTCCCTGTCCTTGAACTGGGAGAAACAAGGAGACACAGTAGAGGTCTGAGGCTCTGGTTAAACCCCACTGTTAGGCAGGTTTCTGTGCTGCTGAAGGGACCATAAGGAGGGAAAAAACATAGGGTGGAGTTTCAGTTTCTACCTAGGTTGCCTCCCACTTTTGAATATGGACTGATTTTTCCTTTCTTTCTCAATGATTTTGTTAAGAAGTTTTGTATTACAGGTACAGTGTATGCTGCCAAAACTCTAAAGGCAGAATGAAGGGCTGAGGGTTGAGTTTTGAGTATGGCTATGAATCAAAGCCAAACAAAACACGGGGGAGAGTAATGTAGTGGCTCTGACTGCAGGCATTCAGCATTTATGTGTGACTGATGGTGGGATGGTGTTTGGCATTTGGGTTATTCCATTTACCTGCAGTTTTTATGCACAGGAGCCTAACAAAACAGGATAATAACAGGATAATTCCTGTTAACTTGTTTGCAAAGCGTTTATGCAAGTAAAACAAGCTTCAGTGAAATGTTGAACACACACTGTATGTGCAGTACCCATGCAACATGTGCTCTGCAGAGTCCATACTCACTGCTGAAATGTGTGTGCTGGGTGCATCAGGTACTGTGATATCTTCCCTATGTTTCTGAGACATCGCAGTATCACAGTATAGCTAAGGTTGGAAGAGACCTTGAAGATCATCAAGTCCAGCCTGTCACCACAGACCTCATGACTAGACCATGGCACCAAGTGCCACGTCCAACCCCCTCTTGAACACCTCCAGGAATGGTGACTCCACCACCTCCCTGGGCAGCACATTCCAATGGCGAATCACTCTCTCAGTGAAGAACTTTCTCCTCACCTCCAGCCTAAACTTCCCCTGGCACAGCTTGAGACTGTGTCCTCTTGTTCTGGTGCTGGTTGCTAGGAAGAAGAGGCCAACCCCTTCCTGGCTACAACCACCCTTCAGGTAGCTGTAGAGAGCAATGAGGTCACCCCTGAGCCTCCTCTTCTCCAGGCTAAGCAACCCCAGCTCCCTCAGCCTCTCCTCATAGGGCTGTGCTCAAGGTCTCTCCCCAGCCTTGTTGCCCTTCTCTGGACACCTTCAAGTGTCTCAATGTCCTTCTTAAACTGAGGGGCCCAGAACTGGACACAGGACTCAAGGGGTGGCCTAACCAATGCAGAGTACAGGGGCACAATGACCTCCCTGCTCCTGCTGGCCACACTATTCTTAATGCTGGCCAGGATGCCATTGGCCTTCTTGGCCACCTGGGCACACTGCTGGCTCATGTTCAGTCAGCTGTCGATAAGCACCCCCAGGTGCCTCTCTGGCAGCTCTCCAGCCACTCTGACCCCAGCCTGTAGCTCTGCATGGGGTCGTTGTGGCCAAAGTGCAGCACCCGGCACTTGGACTTGTTGAATGTCATGTTGACATGATTTAGTCTCTCTCTGTGCTCCACTTGGCTTTACTGGAGTTTCTTACTCATGCCTTCTGGCTTGAAGGATGTAATTTATACAGTTTTGGATGTAGTTAAATGCTCTGTTTTATTGGCAAGACTCTTTTCTGGTTAAATAATTTTAGGGGATGCTTATGATTAGGTCTATAGACAGCTGATAATGAGGATGGACTGAGATAGTTGGGGTTGTACAACGTGGAGAAGAGAAGGCTTCTAGTAGACTTCCAGTATTTGAATGGGGCTAAGGGAGAGCTGGAGAGGGACTTATTATAAAGGCATGGAGTGATAGAATGAGGGGCAGTGGCTTCAAGCTGGAAGAACCTCGATTTAGGTTAGGCATTAGGAAGAAATTCTTCACTACAAAGGTGGTGAGCTACTGGAACAGGTTGCCCAGAGAAGTTGCGGAGGCTTCAATCCTGGAAGTGTTCAGAGGCAGGTTTGGGCAGGGCCTTGAGCAACCTGGTTTAGGAGGAGATGTCCCTGCCCACGGTGGGGAGATTGGAACTAGGTGATTTTTAAGGTCCCTTCCAGCCTAAACCATTTTATACTTCTATGATTAACATCTCCCACAGTAAAACAAGATTAATGAGGGGAGCAAATCCAGTGTTGCATAAGCACCAGATTTGCTGGAGTTGGATAATGGTTGGACTCAGTGATGACAAAGCTCTTCCACAACCAAAATGATTCTATGATTCTGTGTGCAAACAGTTTAATCCTCAGTGACCTGGTTTTCTATACAAGGATATCTGCACCCAAAATTCAGTTATAAGAATGCTTTCATTGTTCTAACTGTCATAATCATGGATAAGAAAGGAGCTATGGTGTGGATAAGGAAGGAGCTATGGTGTGGATAAGAAAGGAGCTATGCTGTGGATAAGAAAGGAGATATGGTGTGGTCTGGAAAGGCCTACTTTTATACTCTGCTGATTTTTAAGACTTCATGACCTTGGACTTCAGATACACTGGGTTTATTTTTAACATAAGAACACAGATGCTTTCTGTACATAGAATAATGAAAGAGATTTTCCTTGCAATTTATCAGGAGGGCCAGTGAAATGTGAGTAGGTGGAACAATAAGTGTGTTTTAGCCTGAAATAGACAAGCCCAGCAAATCCAGAGTGCCTTAATATAAAATGTTCTAAAATACCTTCAAATGTATAAGTTGGCCGTGCTGGAATTCCAGTGATTTAGATAAGACTTCTATGATTTCATCAACCAGGATGGGATATTTTATAATGCATTTATAGCTTAGGTGGTTTTAAGCAGCAAAGGAAGTATAGAATCATAGAATTGTTTTGGTTGGAATGAAAATGGCCTCAAGTTCCTCCAAGGGAAGTTTAGAGTTGAAGGAACGTGTCCAGAGAAGGGCAACAAAGCTGAGGAGGGGTCTGGAGCACAAGCCCTATGAGGAGAGGCTGAGGGAGCTGGGGTTGTTTAGCCTGGAGAAGAGGAGGCTCAGGGAGACCTTATTGCTCTCTACAACTACCTGAAGGGAGGTTGTAGCCAGGTGGGGGTTGTTCTCTTCTCCCAGGCAACCAGCACCAGAACAACAGGACACAGTCTCAAGCTGCACCAGGGGAGGTTTAGGCTGAATGTTAGGAAGATGTTCTTCATAGAAAGAGAGATTGGCCATTGGAATGTGCTGCCCAGGGAGGTGGTGGAGCCACCATCGCTGGGAGTGTTTAAGAGGAGACTGGATGAGGCACTTGGTGCCATGGTTTAGTTGATTAGATGGTGTTGGGTGAGAGGCTGGACTTGGTAATCTCGAGGGTCTTTTCCATTTCCCTTCTTTCTTTTCTATTCTATTCTATTCTATTCTATTCTATTCTATTCTATTCTATTCTATTCTATTCTATTCTATTCTATTCTATTCTATTCTATTCTATTCTATTCTATTCTATTCTATTCTATTCTATCCTATCCTATCCTATCCTACCCTATCCTATCCTATCCTATCCTATCCTATCCTATCCTATCCTATCCTATCCTATCCTATCCTATCCTATCCTATTCAGAAGCATTTCTTCTCTAAAATGTTTATCAGGCATTGGAATGTCTTGCCCAGTGCAGTGGTGGAGTCACATCCCTGGTGGCATTTAAGAGTCCTGTAGGTGTAGTGCTTAGGAATATGGTTTAGTCAAGGACTTGTCAGTGTTAGGCTAATGATTGGACTCGTACAGGTCTTTCCCAACCTAGGCAATTCTGTGATTCTGTGAAACTCTTTCTACCTGAGGAGGTCTCTGCTATATTAAATGTATCCTTTTCTTGCTAGACTGGATCAGCTGTTAACACTCCTGTCATTAAAGCTTCATTTTGAGATGTTATCTCTTTTCAACTCTCAATTCTGTTTCAGCGGTAAGGCATGTTTGAACTTGTGCCACTTTGCCTGATAAAACCCTTACATGTGCAGTGTGACCTACAAAACCTTTGCCAGGCTGCTTACCAAAGAACAATCCTGTTTAGAAACAGGGGTTGGGTTAGCTTTGTTAGTAAGCATAGTCTCCTCGAGGTGGAAGATGCACCGTGACTCTAGAGAGCCTCTCTGTGGGGTGATAGCAGACTCCTCACACACTACAGCTTGAAGATACTCTTGAAAAGAGTTTTTTGAGCAGCCTTGTTTATCATATTTCCATTCAGCTTGATTAGATAGAGTCATGCCTGTATCAGGAAGAGTGTGGCCAGCAGGAGCAGGGAGGTCATTCTGCCCCTGTACACTGCACTGGTTAGGCCACACCTTGAGTCCTGTGTCCAGTTCTGGGCCCCTCAGTTTAGGAAGGATGTTGACTTGCTGGAACATGTCCAGAGAAGGGCAACAAAGTTGGTGAGGGGTTTGGAACACAAGCCCTATGAGAGGAGGCTGAGGGAGCTGGGGTTGCTTAGCCTGGAGAGGAGGAGACTCAGGGGTGACCTTATTGCTCTCTACAACTACCTGAAGGGAGGTTGTGGACAGGTGGGGGTTGGTCTCTTCTCCCAGGCAGCCAGCACCAGAACAAGAGGACACAGTCTCAGGCTGCACCAGGGCAGGTTTAGACTGGACATTAGGAGGAAGTTCTATACAGGGAGAGTGATTCCCCATTGGATTGGGCTGCCTGGGGAGGTGGTGGAGTCACCATCATTGGAGGTGTTCAGGAGGAGACTTGATGGGGTGCTTGGTGACATGATCTAGTTGTTTGATGGGTTGGACATGATGATCTTGAAGGTCTCTTCCAACCTGGTTTATTGTATTATTATTATTCTATTATCACTCCCGTGAGTGCTGTGTGAACAAAACCTTTAACTACAGGTACATTACTCTTTGCTCATTTGCTTTACCTTTCTCCCCAGAAAAGGACTTTTATTCAGTAGTAAGAACCAGGACCTTCAAGCAGAGGTAGTGGTACAACAAGGAAGTGGTTAACAAGGCTACTGCACGACAGCAGCTCGCAGTAGTGAAGTGGGGTGGGTGGTGAATGTGTCATTCACCTGTGGGTAGTCACAGGATCGTTTGGGTTGGAAGGGACCTTAAGGATCATCTAGTTCTGACCCCCTGACATGGGCAGGGACACCTTCCACTAAATTAGGTTGCTGAAAGCTCCATCCAACCTGGCCTCCAGTGCTTCCAGGGAGGGGGTATTAGAAGCCAGTTCTAGTGCCCTCATAGTGAAGAGCCTGCAAGCAGTGAGGTAGTACTTTAAATGATAGTAGCAGACAAGTGGGGGTCACACCTGTGGCAGATGTAATTTCTGACCACAAAGGCTGCAAAACCAGACCAGGCAGGGGCAGCAGACGCACGGACATGTGGTGCATCAGGAACAGTGTGGCCAGCAGGAGCAGGGAGGTCATTCTGCCCCTGTACACTGCACTGGTTAGGCCACACCTTGAGTCCTGTGTCCAGTTGTGGGCCCCTCAGTTTAGGAAGGATGTTGACTTGTTGGAACGTGTCCAGAGAATGGCAATGGAGTTGGTGAGGGGCTTGGAGTACAAGCCCTATGAGGAGAGGCTGAGGGAGCTGGGGTTGCTTAGCCTGAGAGAAGGAGGCTCAGGGGAGCCCTTATTGCTCTCTACAACTGCCTGAAGGGAGGTTGTAGACAGGCAGAGGTTGATCTCTTCTCCCAGGCAACCAGCAGCAGAACAAGAGGACACAGTCTCAAGCTGTGCCAGGGCAGGTTTAGGCTGGAGGTTAGGAGAAAGTTCTACACAGAGGAAGTGATTGCTCATTGGAATGTGCTGGCCAGGGAGGTGGTGGAGTCACCATCACTGAAGGTGTTTAGGAAGGGCCTTGAGGGGGTGCTTGGTGCCATGGTTTAGTTGATTAGGTGGTGTTGGATGATAGGTTGGACACAATGATCTTGAGGGTCTCTTCCAACCTGGTCTATTCTATTCTATTCTATTCTATTCTATTCTATTCTATTCTATTCTATTCTATTCTATTCTATTCTTCTAGTCTATTCTCCAACCCCAGCAGACATGAATCCTGCTTTTGGGGCTGATGGTACACCTCTCCACATCTGTGGGAGGTGGCAGGCTGCTTTGGGGCAGAATGAGGCTTTTCTGTTATTCTCAGCACAGTTGCTAGATTGGAATCATGGAATACACTGGGTTGGAAAGGAACTTTAAGGGTCACCTAGTCCAACCCCTCTGCAGCAAGCAGTGACACCTTCAAACAGAGCAGGTTGCTCAGCACTCCATCAAGTCTGACCTTGAATGTCTCCATGGATGGGACCTCCACTACCTCCCTGGGCAACCTGTCTCAATGTTCCACCACCCTCAAAGTAAAGAGCTTCTTCCTAATGTCCAACCTAAATCTACCCTTCTCTAGTTTCATGCCATTGTCTCTTGTCCCAGTGCCACAGACCTTTGTAAACATTCCCTCCCCAGCTTTCTTGTAGACCCCCTCCAAGTCCTGGAAGGTTGCTACAAGGTGTCCCCAGAGCCTTCTCTTCTCCCAGCTCTCTCATCCTGTCTTCATAGAAGTGCTCCAGCCCTCACTGGTTTTGTGGCCCTCCTCTGGCTCCACTCCATCAGGTCCCTGTCCTTCCTCTATTGAGGGGTCCAGAGCTGGATGCAGGACTCCAGGTGAGGTCTCACCAGAGCAAAGTGGCAGAATCACCTCTCTGGATCTGGCAACGCTACTTTTGATGCAGCCCAGGATGCTGTTTGCCTTCTGGGCTGCAAGTCTACATGGTTGACTCATGTCTAGCTTCTCATCCACCAGCACCCTCAAATCCTTTTCTGCAGGGCTGCTCTCCATCCCTTCATCCCCCACCCTGTATTGATAATGAGGATGGTCTCAACTTCAACCCAGATGCAGGACCTTGCACTTGGCCTTGTTGAATGTTATCAGGTTCACCTGGGCCCACTTCTCCAGCTTGTCCAGTTCCCTTAGAATGGCATCCAGACCCTCTAGCATATTGACCATACCACACAGCTTGGTGTCACTTAAGGTGTGCTCTAATTCAAGTATTTTATTTGTTTGTTTATTTACATCTGACTTTACTTATCAGTTCCCACAGCTGCCATGTGTCAGAGGTTTCAAAGCCAAAGGTATTTTTTCCCCCCAAGAATATTCTGTGTGATGACAACCTTTAGTCTTTGCTCTCATGGCTTTTACCAGGGATGGCAAACAAGATGCCTCCTCTGCCACATGCTGTCCTGCCTCACCCCTGTAGAGCCTGCAGCTCATGGAACAGACAATAGAAATGCAATAACTCATGGGAAAGCTGGCAAATGCAACGTTGTAGGCAGGTGATCACCTCAGGGTGAATTTCAGGAGGGGAACCTGTTTCACCTAGAAGCAGCAAGGCTTCTTGGGAGGTGGGCATGACAGGACACACACCATGCTGCTGCATTCCTGCCCTCTGAGTATGGAGTACGCTGAAATGTTGGCCTGAAGTTTGGTGCCTGGGAAGGATCTGCAAATACACCCCCAATATCCATGGAATTCCCTTGGGAAGTCTCAGAGGATGCTGTGCTGTGGCTCTGTGTTTGCAAAGCCTCAGCATGTCCTTGGAACAGAGGCTAGGAATGTTGAACTCTTTGCATAGAATTGCTTTGGATGGAAAAGGTCTCTAAGTTAATTGAGTCCAACTGTCAATGCAAGACCACCATGGCCA
Source organism: Picus viridis (assembly GCA_033816785.1). Taxonomy (NCBI): domain Eukaryota; kingdom Metazoa; phylum Chordata; class Aves; order Piciformes; family Picidae; genus Picus; species Picus viridis. Next base: position 3,647,652 of record CM066606.1, read on the forward strand.
TTAAACCATGTCCCCAAGTGCCATGTCTACAGGTTTCTTGTACACCTCCAGGGAGGGATGGTGACTCCACCACCTCCCTGGGCAGCCTGTTCCTATCACTGACCTCTCTTGCAGGAAAGAAACTTTTCCTAATCTTCAACCTAAATGTCCCTTGTCACCATTTTAGGCCATTTTCTGTCATCCTATCACTTTCTACTAGGGAGAAGAGACCAACCCCCACCTCACTCCAACCTCCTCTCAGGGAATTCAGAGAGCAATGAGGTCTCCCTTCAACCTCCTCTTCTCCAGACTAAGGAATCCCAGTTCTCTCACCTGCTCCTCATAAAACATGCTCTTCTGCCCCTTCACCAGCTTTGTTGCCCTATTCCATAATTTCTATTCCATTTTTACATATTTCACTAGTCCTGAAATTTGTTAATGCTGCTTAGTTCCTAGGGCACAGGGAGAAACAGCTCTGACCTGGCAAAACCAGAAGTTCACTCTCCCCTCTTGTTAGAACCTTCTGCTTGGATTTGTGTCTGGTTGCTTTCTTGTTTTTGAACCTTACATGATCTGATGATTCTGGCATGTACCAGCTTTAGATCAGCTGCCAGAAAGTTCAGGAGATCACTCCACACAGGATGAGGTCACACAGGGAGGCATGGATGGAAATGAGAGCGGTAGTTGTGAGGGTTGGGAAATGTGAGAGAGCAGAGAAGAGGCTAAAACAGCATGAAAAGGGAAGAACAACAATTGCAAATACAAACCAGCTACTCCTAGGAAAAAAAGGCACTGAAAACAAAGAAATTCACAGAGCAAATGTAGAATCATAGAATGCTTTAGGTTGGAAGTGCCACTTAAAGGTTGTCTAGTTCAACCCCCTTGCAGGGAGTGGGAAATAGGATCATAGAATTGCTAGGGCTGGAAGGGACCCCAAAGATCACCTAGTTCCAGCCCCTGCCATGGGCAGGGACACCTCACACTACATCAGGCTGTTCAGAGCCACATCCAACCTGGCCTTAAAAACCTCCAGGAATGAGGCTTCCACCACCTCCCTGGGCAACCTGTGCCAGTGTCTCACCACCCTCGTGGGGAAGAACTTCTCCCTAACATCCAATCTCAATCTACCCAATTCTAGTTTTGCTCCGTTTCCCCCAGTCCTATCACTCCCTGACACCCTACAAAGTCCCTCCCCAGCTTTCTTGTAGCCCCCTTCAGATACTGGAAAGCCACAAGACAGTTGTCTGTTGGATTTTTTTTCCCCTTCAGCATCACTGGTCCTTTGCAGAACAGCTTCTCCAGGAGAAGACAGCTGTGATGGATGTTGTTCATTGCAGTTCCTTGTAGTGTGCCTTCTTTTGTTATGACACAAAGCAAGTCCTGGACCAGGATCACAGGCATTCAGGTGGTCTTCCCTTACATAAATCCTGGTTTGCATAATAGGACCTTGCTCACAAAGAGTTGACATCTGAATAAGACAGATTTCATTGATCATGTTTTTAACTTGTTCTCTCAAACTCCTGTTTGCAATGCTTGTTCTTACCATGCCTGTCCCTTTGTGAAGGTGGGGTTGCAGGAACATCTGTTGCAGACATCTGATTCAGAGTAATATTTGGTTATGAGAGTGTTAGAATCTTGAGAGCAGGAGGTAGAGCCTTGCAACCTCACTCCCTGTTCCCCAGCTCTCGCAACTTAGAGCCAGATTGGGATTTGCACCCAGCAGATCCAGGGAGGTTTTCCTCCCCCTCTACTCTGCCCTGATGACACCTCACCTACAATATTGCATCCAGTTCTGGGCTGCTCAATTCAGGATGAATGGGGAGAGAGTCCAACACAGGGCTACAAGGATGATCAGTGGCCTGGATCACTGCCTTGTGAGGAGAGGCTGAGAGACCTGGGGCTGTTTAGTCTGGAGAAGGGAAGGCTGAGAGAGCATTTAATAAATGTTTATAAATATCTGAGGGCTGGAGATCAAGAGGGAGGGGACAGGCTCTGCTCAGTTGCACCCTGGGATAGGACAAGGGGCAATGGATGGGAACTGCAGCACAGGAGGTTCCACCTCAACATGAGGAGGAACTTCTTCACTGTGAGGGCCACAGAGCACTGAAGCAGGCTCCCCAGAGGGGTTGTGGAGTCTCCTTCTCTGGAGACTTTCAAGCCCCATCTGGATGTGTTCCTGTGTGACCTGTGCTGGATTCCATGGTCCTGCTCTGGTGGGGGGGTTGGACTGGATGACTTTCAGAGGTCCCTTCCAACCCCTAACATCCCGTGGTGATCCTCTGTCCCTTTCCTTTCCATTCATTGTAGTTCCAATACTGAGGTACTGGGGGATGACTAAACTCTATTTTGCATAAAGCCTCAAGTGTGGCTGAGCAACCCATGCCACAAATACTTCTTCCAGCGGGACCTACTCCAGTAGGGAGATAATTCTTAGTGGAATCATGTGCACAAAGTTTCTTTTGAGTAAGACACCCTCAACTATTTGCAGACAGGAATCCTCAAGCATTGCTCAAACCACAAACCGAAGTTTCAGTGCTGCAGTCATTGCTTGACAAGGTCACCTCCCTGGTTTCAGATGGTGTGTCTTAGTGAACTGACTTAGTTAAAGGATGTCTCATCCCCAAGCCATAGATTCAGGTTGAAGGAGCACCTCAGTACAAGAGAGATGTGGAGGTGCTGGAGCCAGTGCAGAGGAGGGCAAGGAAGCTGGGAAAGGGCCTGGAGAATAAATCTGATGAAGAGTGACTGAAGGAGCTGGGATGGTTAGTTTGGAAAAGAGGAGGCTGAAAGGAGACCTCATTGCTGTCTACAGCTACCTGAAAGGACATTGTAGAGAGGCTGGTGCTGGTCTCTTCTCCCAGATAATTAATGAGAGAAGAAGAAGGAATGGCCTCAAGCTGCCACTGGGTAGCTTTATATTGGACAGTAGAAAATTTTTTTCCCACTGCAAGAGCGGTCAGGGACTGGAATGTGCTGCCCAGGGAGGTGGTGGAGTCACCAGCCCTGGATATGTTTAAAGGTGGTTTGGATGTGGTGCTTGGGGATATGGCTTAGGGGTGACCCTTGTAGAGTAGGATTCTCAGTTTGACTTGGTGATCCTGAGGGTCTTTTCCAACCTCGATGTGAAGGAAAATGAAATCACAGGATCACAGGATGTCAGGGATTGGAAGGAACCTCCAAAGGTCATCAAGAACAACCCCCCTGCCAGAGCAGGACCATGGAATCCAGCACAGGTCACACAGGAACACATCCAGATGGGGCTTGAAAGTCTCCAGAGCTGGCTGCTGGCTGCCTGGGAGAAGAGACCAACCTCCACCTGTCTGCAACCTCCCTTCATGTAGTTGTAGAGAGCAATAAGGACATCCCTCAGTCTCCTCTTCTCCAGGCTAAGCAACCCCAGCTCCCTCAGCCTCTCTTCACAGGGCTTGTGTTCCAAACCCCTCACTAACTTCGTTGCCCTTCTCTGGACACCTTCCAGCAAGACAACATCCTTCCTAAACTGAGGGGCCCAGAACTGGACACAGGACTCAAGGTGTGGGCTAACCAGTGCAGTGTGCAGGGGCAGAATGACCTCCCTGCTTCTTCTGGCCATGCTGTTCCTGATGCAGACCAGGATGCCATTGGCCTTCTTGGCTGCCTGGGCACACTGCTGGCTCATGTTCAGTCTCCCCTCAACCAGCACCCCCAGGTCCCTCTCTGCCTGGCCGCGCTCAGGCACTCTGCCCCCAGCCTGTAGCACTGCCTGGGGTTGTTGTGGCCAATGTGCAGAACCCAGCACTTGGATGTGTTCAATCTCCTGCCCTTGGACTCTGCCCATCTGTCCAGCCTGTCGAGGTCCCTCTGCAAGCCACAGTGACTTCTTCCTGGCTTTGAAGAGCTACAGATTTTCTCCAAAGCTTGCACTGATTACAAATAATTTGGCATAACAACTAATAAACAACACCCTGTGCCCACATTTTGGCTTCTCTTTAAAGTGACTAACCAGGGGTAGAGAATGTCTGATCTGTTGGTTCTTTATGTTGTGGGGTTTTTTTTTTCAGTGGCTTCTTCTGGTGGTATCAGGCTTGGGGCCTCGGCCTCAAGAAGGCTCCGTAACATTTATTAACTGTTTGACGCTGTGGGATCTCCAAGCCTGCATGACAAATCAGTGAACAAAAGTGAATGGTAAATACTTTGCCCTGTAACCACTCACTCAATTGCAGAAGCTGAGGAAAGTGCAAATGCAGTAGGAGAAGCTCAGGTGGTAGGCTGTGACTTGCTCATGATGCTGCAAAACTGGTCTAAATGTGAGGAAGCTTCACTGCCTGTGGAAGAGGAACACGCAGCCTCACCCCTTCATTTGCCCTGCACTGTTCATTGAGGTTGTTGTCCACTGAGGTTGGTCAGACCTGTGGCTAATTGGCACAACCCTGTGCAGCAACAAATGGAGCTGCATCTGGGGCTTGGCACAGTAGCAAGGAGCAAGGATGGGCAGTTGTGCTTGCAAAAGCAGGTGCCTCATGGCAATATCAGGCACTACAGGACCCCACTGCACAGAGTTAGGGACATGCTTACCCCACCTCTGGGCTACCTGGCCAGATTTATGAAGTCATGGTGAAAGTGCTTTACAGTTGCAGAGTACTCAGCATTATGCTGCTGCAAGTTCATTATTTCCTGTACCCACATTAGCTAAAAGTCATCTGAAGAAAACCTTGAGAGCATGTACACACTGCAGTGGTGTCTACCTGAGGGCAGCACAGAGTCTGATGTGAGGAGGTGTCAGGAAAATCATTAGTCCCTCGTGCTGTGTGTAGAGGAGAAGTTATGTTCAGCTTCCTCCTGCAGGCAAGAAGGAAAATACAGCCTCCTCGGTATGACGAGGTGAAAGATTCATTTCTCAGAACTGAATGGAGGTTAAATTCACTTCTCAGAGAAGGAGGAGGGGTGAAGTCATCAGTAGAGGGGTTCAGAATCACAGAGCCACAGAATCACAGAATGCTGGGGTTGGAAGGGGCCTCCAGAGATCACCCAGTCCAACCCTCCCTGCCAGAGCAGGATCACCCAGTCCAACCCTCCCTGCTAGAGCAGGATCACCCAGTCCAACCCTCCCTGCCAGAGCAGGATCATAGAATCATAGAATCATAGAATCATAGAATCATAGAATCAGTCAGGGTTGGAAGGGACCACAAGGATCACCTAGTTCCAACCCCCTGCCATGGGCAGGGACACCCCACACTAGATCAGGCTGCCCAGAGCCTCGTCCAGCCTGGGCTTAAACACCTCCATGGACGGGGCCTCAACCACCTCCCTGGATAACCCATTCCATGGCTTCACCACTCTCATGGTGAAGAACTTCTTCCTCACATCTAGCCTGAATCTCCCCATTTCCAGCTTCATTCCGTTCCCCCTAGTCCTATCACTCCCTGAGATCCTGAGAAGTCCCTCCCCAGCCTTCCTGTAGGCCCCCTTCAGATACTGGGATCACCCAGTCCAACCCTCCCCGCCAGAGCAGGATCACCCAGGGCATGCTGCACAGAAATGCATCCAGGTGGGTTTTGAAAGTCTCCAGGGAAGGAGGCTGCACAACCTCTCTGGGCAGCCTGTTGCAGTGCTCTGTCACCCTCACACCAAAGGATTTTCTCCACATGTTGAGGTGGAACCTCCTGTTTTCCAGCTTGTACCCCTTGCTCTTTGTCCTATTGCTGAGCATTACTGAAAAGAGCTTGGCACTGTCATCTTGACACCCACCCCTCAGATATTGATAGGCATTGATAAGATCCCCTCTCAGCCTTCTCTTCTCAAGACTAAACAGCCTCAGACCTCTCAGTCACAAGCAGATGAGGAGGTGCACTCCCTCCCAGCACCTTTGGGTCAGATGTTGAGGAAGCTATCAGAGAGTCAGATTTAATGTGAAGAAATGAGATGTAAAGGAGTGTCTCTTTCTCCTTTTAGCATATAGAAGGCTTCCTACACAGGTTCTTCTGCTAGCCTACCATGCAAGTATCAGCAGGCAGAGTTTTCAAGTGAGTCACTTTGGTGCCAAAATATCCTGAAGAAGAGACACTTTTGATAGTAATCAGTTGATTAATAGATTTGTGTGGACCCTTGGAACAAGTCATGGAATTTCACAGCCTAGAGCAGATGCTCATACAGATTTCAGAGGTTCTTTTTGTAGTGATTTGCAGTAACAAGAGGTACAAATAGCAGCAGAGAGGTAGGCTGTCAGAGGTAGGCTTTTTAAAGCCTAAGGAATTTTTGTATCTTTGTACCATGGTCAGTGTAACCAAGCCAGCCTTGCATCTACAAGCAAGATAAGTGGGATTCTGTATGGCTGCAAAACAGCCAAGAGCACCATGCTGCAGGAAGAGCCTTTTGCAAGATCAGTGCATAATCAGCAGTAGGGCCACGACCTTCCCAGAAGTAGGGGGAGTGGCTGAGAGAACTGAGGTTGTTTAGCCTCAGAAAAAGAGGCTGTGGGGAGACCTTTGCCCTCTCAACCACTCCCTAAAAGGTTGGAGCCAGGTGGGGGAGGTGGTCTTTTCTCTCAACAAATGATAGGACAAGGGGAAATGACCTCAAGATGCATCAGGGGAGGTTTAGGTTGGACATTAGGAGAAACTTCTGCACTGAAAGGCTACTCAAACAGTGGAACAGGGTCTCCAAAGAGGTGGCTGAATCCCTAACCCTGGAAGTGTTTAAAAGACACAAAGATGTGGTGCTGAGGAACATGGTTTAGCACCAGACTTGTTAGAGTTAGGTAACAGTTGGACTCGATGATCTTAAAGGTCTTTTCCAACCAAAGTGATTCTATGATTCTATGATATAGATGTTTTAATTTATTTTTTGTTTGAATATATGTTAAAGACATAATATATATTGAATATAAACAAATATATATGCTGATCAGAGGGCTGGAGCACCTCTCCTGTGAGGACAGACTGAAAGAGTTGGGGCTGCTCAGTCTGGAGAAAAGAAGGCTCCAAGCTGACCTAATGGTGGCCTTCCAGTATCTGAAGGGGGCTACAAGAAGGCTGGGGAGGGACTTCTCATGCTATCAGGTAGTGATAGGACTAGGGGGAATGGAATGAAGCTGGAGGTGAGGAGATTCAGGCTGGAGGTGCGGAGGAAGTTCTTCCCCATGAGAGTGGAGAAGCCCTGGAATGGGTTGTCCAGGGAGGTGGTTGAGGCCCCATCCCTGGAAGTGTTTAAGTCCAGGCTGGATGAAGCTCTGGGCAGCCTGATCTAGTGTGGGGTGTCCCTGCCCATGGCAGGGGGGTTTGGAACTAGATGATCCTTGTGGTCCCTTCCAACCCTGACTGATACTATGATTCTATATTGAATATAAGCCCTATGAGGAAAGGCTGAGGGAGCTGGGGTTGCTTAGCCTGGAGAAGAGGAAACTGAGGGGTGACCTTATTGCTCTCTACAACTACCTAAAGGGAGGTTGTAGCCAGGCAGAGGTTGGTCTCTTCTCCCAGGCAGCCAGCGCCAGAACAAGAGGACACAGTCTCAGGCTGTGCCAGGGCAGGTTTAGACTGGATGTTAGGAAGAAGTTCTATACAGAGAGAGTGATTGCCCCTTGGAATGGGCTGCCTGGGGAGGTGGTGGAGTCACCTTCATTGGAGGTGTTCATGAGGAGACTTGATGGGGTGCTTGGTGCCATGGTCTAGTTGTTTAGGTGGGTTGGATTGGTTGATAGGTTGGAAGCGATGATCTTGAAGGTCTCTTTCAACCTGGTGTATTGTGTTGTATAGAGGCGTAATATATATTGAATATAAAGACATAATATGTTTATATTGAACATATGTTAAAGACATGTCACAGCTCCCTTTTTAGAACACAAAATGGTTGATCTTTGGGAAAAAAAACCCTCACAGGCAAACACCACAAAAACCTAATGCTGTAAATCAGGATATAGATACTGTCACCTGACTTTCTATTCCGAGAAAGGAACTACTGCACCCTGAAATGAGATTAAGTGTGAAAACATATGGTAGGGACCAAAATGTTTGCTTACCCCTAGTTGGCTCTTTCTAGCAACATGGGGTAGTTTAAAAATGATTAAGGGGGGAAAAAATAATTAAAAAAAATAATAATAATAATAATAATAATAATAATAATAATAATAATAATAATAAAGCATGTGTTGTGCATCAAATACCAAAGTTAATACTGTACACAGTGGATCTGCAAACTGTGACTAAAGGAGAAACATTTTTTAAATGCCTCTGATAATGAAAAGGTTTATTGTAAAACATGTCTTAAACAGCTTGAATGAAATGCTCATTGTGCCTGCACAAAAATGGCTTTGTTCAGCAGTCATTCCTGGGTTTAGCCCTTGGTGGGCTTCAAGGGGCAGGAGGAGCAGAGGATTTGACAGCAGGGGAGTTGGAATCCGTAGCAAACACCTTTTTAATTTAGGGCAATAACAGCGATGTGATTTGGTATGGGAGAGCTGAATTTGATTATTTTCTATTTTTTTCCTCTCTCTCTTCTGTTCTTTTTTTCCTGAGTGTCTGCAGCTACCACCACATGTGCTTATACTCTCACAGAAAAAATGTCTTTACTGTGCAAGATGTTGAGGCCAGATACTGTATGCCACAAAACTGTGTGGCAGGTCCTGTCTGTAGATTCAAGAGCTCCCTTTTGGCCCAGTGGCTGCACAGCACAAGGTGTTGTCTCCTCTATCAACTGTTATAGTGTACTGTGTTTCTTCATTCTTTGCTGGCTTGCTCAGGCTTCTTGCAAAACCAGGTCTTGCCTGTAATTGGAAGAGCACCCAAATTCAGTACTTGGAAGAGCATACAAATTAATGAGCTGCTTTAGGAACCTGGCACGTACAAATTTTGCTCCTGAGTTCCCAGTATGAAATGTTAGAATCATAGAATCAGCCAGGAGGGAAAAAAACCTCAGAGATCATTGGAAAAAGACTCAGAGATCATCAAGTCCAACCTACTACCCAATACCTAATGCCTCCTGACAACTAATCCATGGCTTCAAGTGCCACATCCAACCTTTTTTCTGAACACCTCTGGGGATGGTGACTCCACCACCTCCCACATTCCAATGGCCAACAACTCTCTGTGAAGAACTTTCCCCTCACCTTGAGCCTAAACTTCTCCTGGTGCAGCTTGAAACTGTGTCTTCTTGTTCTGGTGCTGGTTGACTGGGAGAAGAGACCAACCCCCACCTGGCTAGTTGTAGAGGTAGCTGTCGAGACCAATAATGTCTCCCACTTGTCTAGCTTCTGCTCTTTAGTGCTCTGTAAAACAGCCCAAGGCAAAGAACTGCAAAATTTGTCACAATGAGTTGCAGATAAGAAAGGAAATGCTTTTTGCATGCTTGCTTTGTAAGCAATGAGTTCATTTAAAAGGAAGTACATGTTTCTGAGCTATGTGTTAAAGCCTTTTTCCTTTTCTACAGCTTTCTTCTCACCCAGTCTTTTTATGAAGCTGTGTGTTGATCTCTCTCTTACAACTTCTTATCCTTTCTCCCTGTGTTTGACATTGCTGAGATGGCACCTTGAGTAGTGGGTTCAGTTTTGGGCCTCTCACTATAAGAAGGACTTGGGATGCTGCGCCACATGCAGAGAAGGGCAACAAAGCTGGTGAAGGGGCTGGAGAACAGGTCCTATGAGGAACATATGAGGAAACTGGGGTTGTTTAGTCTGGAGAAGAGGAGGCTGAGCAGAGACCTCCATTGCTTTCTGCAACTCCCTGAAAGGAGGTTGGAGCCAGCTGCTTGTCGGTCTCTTCTCCCTAGGGCCAAGTGATAGGATGGAAGGAAATGGCCTGAAGTTTGCCAGGGGAGGTTTAGGTAAGATATTAGAAGAAATTTCTTCACTGAGGGGGTTCTCAAACACATGGACAGGCTGCCCAAAGAAGTGGTTGAATACCTGCTGCTGGAGGTGCTTTAAAGAGGCAGAGATGTGGTGCTGAGGAACATGGCTTAGCGCCAGCCTTGTTGAAGTTAGAAAATGGTTTGACCTGATGACCTTAAGGGTGTTTTCCAGCCAAAACAATTCAATAATTCCTTGATTCTGTGATTCTTTAGATCTGTGAGTCCTTTTTGTTATTAGTTGTTCCATTTTGTGGTGCAGATGGAAGGAGAGGTACTTGAAAATCTAGAAACCAGACTATAGATCCAGTTAGCTGTGAAAAAAAACCCAACAAAAAAAGGCTGGATTAACAAATTTTGGCTTTTTTCTGCAGAGAAACACCTTTACTAGCTGCTGTGAAAAATCTTCCAGTGCAACTTTAACCCCATCTTTTACTACCCACTTTAGATACACTGACAGTGTGGTCAGACTCATCACAGCCTGTGCCACTCAGTAGGAAGGTGGCAGTGTGATTCAAGACAGAATCACCCCCTCCTCCTTTTGAGCTGCTCCAGAGAGACAGCTGTTGTTTCTTTTGCAGCTTCAGGAACAGTGTGGTCAGCAGGAGCAGGGAGGTCATTGTGCCCCTGTACACTGCACTGGTTAGCCCACACCTTGAGTCCTGTGTCCAGTTCTGGGCCCCTCAGTTTAGGAAGGATGTTGACTTGTTGGAATGTGTCCAGAGAAGGGCAACAAAGTTGGTGAGGGGTTTGGAACACAAGCCCTATGAGAGGAGGCTGAGGGAGCTGGGGTTGCTTAGCCTGGAGAGGAGGAGACTCAGGGGTGACCTTCTTGCTCTCTACAACTCCCTGAAGGGAGGTTGCAGCCAGGCAGAGGTTGGTCTCTTCTCCCAGGCAACCAGCACCAGAACAAGAGGACACAGTCTCAAGCTGCGCCAGGGGAGGTTTAGACTGGATATTAGGAGGAAGTTCTATACAGAGAGAGTGATTGCCCATTGGAATGGTCTGCCCAGGGAAGTGGTGGAGTCACCCTCATTGGAGGTGTTCATGAGGAGACTTGATGGGGTGCTTGTTGCCATCATCTAGTTGTTTGGGTGGGTTGGATTGGTTGATGGGTTGGATGCGATGATCTTGAAGGTCTCTTCCAACCTGGTTTATTGTATTGTATTGTATTGCATTCGTCTCCCTGGCTCCTGCACCTCTATAAGAGGGATGGGCACTAGTGTCTCTTCTTGTCTCTGCTGACAGCTGGGCTTGCAATCACAGCTGAGTAAGCACTGTGGCTGTTGTTATAAATTTTGATGGCTCTGCATGCCAAGAAAAAATTGCTGATGGTGGTGAGTAAAATGTGTCAAGACTGTGCTTGTGGACAAAGTAGAAGTGGCCTTCAGACCTCCAGTTGCTGTAAATTGTGGTGGAGATCAACACACATCTAAGGTATGAATCCAGCCCACCACCTCCTACCTAAAGAATTTATCAGTCATCTGTTAAGACATGAAGTTCAAGATGGTACAGAACTTACATTTCTGCTTTTGTGTTTCCTTTGTTTATTGTTTTCTGGTGTGCCATTTGCACATTTCTAGGTGTCTGGAAAGGCAGCTTGCATAGAGAAATCTTCAAACATGACAGAACCTTAGGTCACTATTACTTCTGGGTCATTCTGTTTGATTTTTGCCATAAAAGGAGACAGCAAATAGACAACAATGAAAGAAAGTCCACCACACTCCAGCAATTGCTAAACTTGATAACACCCAAGCAAAAGAGAATTCCTTCTGTTACTGGAGCCCAAGTCTGAACAGATTTAAATATGCAGGCAAACTGGAATTCCATCATCTGGGACAGAAATTCCAGGAGTCTTCTCTTTGATTCCAATCCATTGTTGCAGGAATATAAAAGACCTCAATGTTCTCCTGTCTCAGAGCCCAGAACTCTTGCTTGAACTATTCAGTGAAATTAACTTTCGCCTCTACTTTCCAGTGTGTCAATAAGGACTTGCTCTGACACAGCTCAGGAAGTCAAAGCAATTAAATGGAAGAATAAGGCAATTAAATGGTTCAACATGACAGACACAGTAGATTCAAGACTGAAGATTCCATATACGCACTGACTGACCCCAGGTTAATAAATCCTGGGTAACATCCAACCAAGCTGGAGATGCACACCATTCCTGGGTAACATCTGACACAGCTAGAGGTGCAAACCCTCACAATAGCTCTAACAGTAATGCAGCAAAAGGTCAGCTGTGTATTGCAGGCACAGTTTTCACCAAGAAAGCTGTCCCTGTCTTGGATGGAGAGGAAGGAGTGCAGCCTGTCAGCTGTCCTTGTCCCTGTCTTCTCCCTTGGCCTCAGCTGCTGCTGCAGCTGGTGGGGGTTCCTCGTGCTGGCCCTCTCAGTGGCATGTGTGCTCCCCAATGCCAGAACCAGTGAGTCCTGAGACGTCCCTCTCATGAGCTTTAAACCTCAGCCCAGGTCGTCCCTGCCTTCTAGGTGATGTTTGTCATAATTTGGGAAGAACATTGAGTAACACTGTCATATATGTCCCTGACTTCTATGTGATATTTAGCCTGTGTCAAGGGAACTAGTTGGGACTAGATGAACCTTGAGGTCCCTTCCAACCCTGACAATGCTATGATTCTATGATTTGGGAGGAAAATTGAATAACATAGTCATATATGTTTAGCATCTACTTGATTTTCCTCATTAGCATAACGAGAGGTGTCAGCTTCAGTATCAAAATTGCAGTTAATTAGGTAGAGGTCTTTGTTCAGGTACCCTGGCCATTAAAAGTTGCTTTGAAGTTGGGTGTTAAAGTTACTTGAGCTCTGCTTCATCAGTTTTAGACTGCATTGGGCCATCTTGTCTTCAAAAGACTCTCCATCTTTTTGTCAGCTTCATGGGTCTTCAAATGGCCTTGGTATTGAAGCATGGTAAACCAACTTGCCTTCCTGTCCCATGGCAGGCGAGGTGGTTTCATGACACCCCTCTGTCATGGACCTCTTAACCTCTGTGGAGAATCCCCTGCCACTTACATACTAAGATAATCTGCTTTTCAGTTCTGCTGTTCACGGGCTCCAGTGAGATGTTTTCAATGTATTTTTTTGATATATTTACATTTCTAAAGCTCTTTAGGGACATTATCAGAACACTCTGTATCTCAGAGCACATTGGAGAGCCAAATGTGTCCGCCACACCTGGGGACAAGATAGGCATTTCTGTGCTACTTGGGTGCAGTAGCAATTACCACAGCATTGCTTTCAGAGCAGAAGAAGCCAGCTGTAGGATGTGATGGAGTTGGAGATTTTAATTAACCTGATCTTGAATCTCTACCTCCTTTCTTCAAGGAGTTTGACCACAGTTCTTATTTTTCCAGATGAGTACTCTGACCACTGGGCAATGTCAGACTACCCAGTTGCTCTGTCTCCTCATCTGGGTTCAATGGCAATGGAACCAGCACAGGATCGCAGGATCACACAGGATGTTAGGGGTTGGAAGGGACCTTGGAAGGTCATTGAGTCCACCCCACCCTGACAGAGCAGGATCATAGAATCTAGCACAGGTCACACAGGAATGCATCTAGATAGGTCTTGAAAGTCTCCAGAGAAGGGGACTCCACACTTGTGCTAGCATCAGGAGAGGAGGCAGGGCATACGTTCCTGCCTTGTCTTAACAAAGCGAAGCAGCTTCAGTAGGAGAGATTGAAATGTCTTAGGTTTTTTTCACCTCTGGTTCTGGCTCTGATTTGGGGGAAAACCGCCCAAAACCCCAAGAAAAACCCCAAACCCCAAGTAACATTTTTCACTTGTTTTAAGGATCTTTATGTACCCAGAGTTGTGGTTATCGCTTGTAAACTGAAACAGCGAGGCGTTTGACAACAAGATGATGTTGATGCCCTGCAGGAGGGATATGAATAGGATTGAGGCTCATCACGGGGCACCTTGGGCTTCAATAGCTTCTCAGACATCCCTAGGGCCTAAAGAATTCTCATCCAGAAAAGAAAATTTAATGCAAGGTTAGAAGGACACAAAGGAACATGAAATCAACGAAAGTTAAACCTGAGATGGAAGCTTAGCAGGAATTCTGAAGAATAAATGCTTAAAAATACAATAACAGGTTAAAAAAAGTGTCTGTTACAGAAGAAACAGAGGGACTGAAAGAAATCAGAGGCTTCTTCAGTTTAAGAAAAGATAGAGGATTCATGGGGAAAAAATTACATAGTCTGTAGACTTCTTGATTTAATTTTGCAATGTTGTTGATCGATACCCCACAAAAAAATGCTGGCCAAGCTGTCAGCTGGTGGCTTGGACAGCAGCACTATGAGCTGGGTTAGGAACTGGCTGGAGAGTCGAGCCCAGAGAGTGGTGGTGAATGGTGCCACCTCCAGCTGGAGGCCAGTCACGAGTGGCATCCCCCAGGGATCAGTGCTGGGCCCCATCCTCTTCAGTGTCTTCACTGATGATCTGGATGAGGGGATTGAGTCAGTCATCAGCAAATTTGCAGATGACACCAAGCTGGGAGCAGATATTGGTCAGTTAGAGGGTTGAAGGGCCTTGCAGAGGGACCTTGGCTGGACAGATGGGCAGAGTCCAACAGGATGGCATTCAACAAGTCCAAGTGCTGGGTGCTGCACTTTGGCCACAACAACCCCAGGCAGAGCTACAGGCTGGGGTCAGAGTGGCTGGAGAACTGCCAGACAGAGAGGGACCTGGGGGTGTTGATTGACAGCTGCCTAAACATGAGCCAGCAGTGTGCCCAGGCAGCCAAGAAGGCCAATGGCATCCTGGCCTGCATCAGGAAGAGTGTGGCCAGCAGGAGCAGGGAGTTCATTGTACCCCTGTACTCTGCATTGGTTAGGCCACACCTTGAGTCCTGTGTCCAGTTCTGGGCCCCTCAGTTTAAGAAGGACATTGAAACACTTGAATGTGTCCAGAGAAGGGCAATGAGGCTGGTGAGAGGCCTTGAGCACAGCCCTGTGAGGAGAGGCTGAGGGAGCTGGGGTTGCTTAGCTTGGAGAAGAGGAGGCTCAGGGGAGACCTCATTGCTCTCTACAACTACCTGAAGGGAGGTTGTAGCCAGGAAGGGGTTGGCCTCTTCTCTCTAGCAACCAGCACCAGAACAAGGGGACACAGTCTCAAGCTGCGCCAGGGGAAGTTTAGGCTTGAGGTGAGGAGAAAGTTCTTCACTGAGAGAGTGATTCGCCATTGGAATGTGCTGCCCGGGGAGGTGGTGGAGTCACCATCCCTGGAGGTGTTCAAGAGGGGACTGGACGTGGCACTTGGTGCCATGGTCTAGTCATGAGGTCTGTAGTGACAGGTTGGACTCGATGATCTTTGAGGTCTCTTCCAACCTTAGCCATACTGTGACACTGTGATACTGTGATACTCCATGCCTCCATGCTCCTTGTCATCAAGCAATAGAGATACTGTGATCAGCAGTTCCTATGATTGATTAGAAGACAAAAAACATAGCTAAGGGTTGGGGCTGACTTCTAGATTGTCTGTCTCTGAATAAATTGCTCAGTTTTAATTTATTCCACTAGCTGCATGTGCTCTGGGCCACTCAGTTTAGGAAAGATATTGAGATGCTGGAAGGTGTCCAGAGAAGGGCAACAAAGCTGGGGAAGGGTCTGGAGCACAGCCCTGTGAGGAGAGGCTGAGGGAGCTGGGGTTGCTTAGCCTGGAGAAGAGGAGGCTCAGGGGAGACCTTCTTGCTGTTTACAACTACCTGAAGGGAGGTCGTAGCCAGGTGGGGGTTGGTCTCATCTCCCAGGCAACCAGCACCAGAACAAGAGGACACAGTCTCAAGCTGTACCAGGGGAGGTTTAGGCTGGATGTTAGGAAGAAATTCTTCCCAGCAAGAGAGATTGGCCATTGGAATGTGCTGCCCAGGGAGGTGGAGTCACCATCCCTGGAAGTGTTCAAAACGAGCCTGGATGAGGCACTTGTTGCCATTGTTTTTATACAATACAATACAATACAATACAATACAATACAATACAGTACACCAGGTTGGAAGAGACCTTCAAGATCATCGCGTCCAACCCATCAACCAATCCAACCCACCCAACAACTAAACCATGCAGCCAAGCACCCCATCAAGTCTCCTCCTGAACACCTCCAATGAAAGTGACACCACCAGTTGATTAGATGGTGTTGGGTGATAGGTTGGACTCGATTATCTTGAAGGTCTTTTCTGACCTGCTTAATTTTGTATTCTGTATTCTTATTCTCATTTTAGAGGAGAGGATGGATGGATGGATTAATGAGGAATTTATAGATATTTTTGGTCTCTTCTTCTCTCTGTTGAGATACATGATTGTAATCAGAGATGAAAGAGTCCTATCTCAAGACCTTTATTCCATAGGTTTCCACTGGCCAGGAGGAAATCACATTTCCTAGTTTTCTAGTCTATGGGAAAGTCTCCAAATACCACTGGAGACATGACTAAAATATTAGCAGTTTCTGACTAGGTTCTTGCACTTCACAGGTTTATCAGTACACTGTCTAGTTTGATACCATAGCTGGGTCACCATGCTGCTTCATCCTTCTTCATGCAATTTCCTGTGAAATTATTACTGCAAAAGAGGAAACAGTTTGTTTTCTTACAGGGCTCCAGTGCTTTCTGTCAGAAGATTTGGGATTGATTATGGTAAATTCAACCCACTGAGATTGGATGCTCATATCTGGTGTGTGCTCAGGGTGGACACACAACCTTTCCTGTGAACAGCAGCTTTCTGTGGTTGCACCTGGGTAGCTTTACTGAAGTGCTCCTAGGTGTAGCAAGAGCAAGTTTGGTTTGGTAGTGGTGGGATGCTGAGTGAGACATTTTAGGGATGCTTATTCCTTTTGCAGTATCCTCTCAGTCACTGGGGTGACCCAAATCCAAGGGCATCTCTTCTTCTCTTTGAGTCAACAATTAAGAGAGAAAGGGAGAAAGAGGACAACTTCACTGGTTGCCTTCTTATCTCCCAAACTGATGTGACTGGTAAAAGAGGTTAAGCCCTAAGATAAGCCTGTGGCTCTCAGAAGTGGAGCTGAGTGTTTTTTCCCTGCAGCCAATGAGTTCCAAGGGGCTGACTCCGTTGGTGTAATCACAGAACTGTAGAATCTGGAAGGGACAAACACATAATTCTCAGTCCTTTTTCTAAGGGATTTTTCAAAGCTTGTTACCCATAGTCATGAAAGGAGTTAAAAATTTGGGTATTGCCATCTCTTTCTAAGCCCAGGAAGAGTTTTTATTCTCTTCATCTTCTCTCAGAGAAGGGATTGTGCAGGTGAGCCATGATGGGGTGAGGATTAACAGGTAAGCCTGGGAAGTCAGAATGTTGTTGGGAAGTCAGAGAGTGTTGTTGGGAAGTCAGAGAGTGTTGCTGCTGGAGTCTTCACCTTCTCTTGTTTATGAAAGAGAAAAATCAAAGCTGTTTCATAGAAGAAAGCCTACTTAACATTGACAGACCAGTGCTGTTACAGCTGTGGTGTTACAGTGGTGCTCAGAACCAACTAAGCTGTGGGAAAGCTGTGTAGGTCCTGGTGCCAGACAGAGGTGATTCACAAAAGCCAGCAAGCTGGAAAGGCATCCCAAGGAAACTCTCTGGTGAGGAGGAGGCCTTCTGAATTGGAAAACCCTAAAAGATGCCAATCTGATGGAAATGTTTCAGAGTTCACAGCCACAGATTTTCCCTGGAGTTAGGCAAAGAAGCATGTCTGGGCTATAGTTCCTTGGCTCTGTCTCACTTCCCTCCTTGTCAAAATCCTCCCTAGAATTGTGAAAGCCTCTAGTTCAACTCTTTTTCCTTCCTTCACCTGCTTTTTTACTGAATCTTTAAACCTGGTCCTCTCAGGAGGGTGTCACATGTTTGTCTTGAATAAGTATCTCCTGCTGAATGTTCTCTGCTCTGTCCAAGACAAGGAGAACCTTGAGGTTGTCCCCACCAGGAGCTGTGCTCTTACTCCTGCTCATGATACTGCATTGCAGTTGTGTTTCTCCAGGAAAAGGGTGAAGAACTGGAGAACACTGGCTGCTCTTTCGACTTTTCTCCTCATCTAACACTGCACTGAAATTAACTTTTCAACAATAGACATTTGCTGACATTTTAATTTAAGCTGCAGTTTTGTTTCCTTCTATAAACCTCCCATGGTTTGTATACCTCCTGTAGCGTTGTCTTGGGGGTAAGGACAGAATCATAGAATGGCAGGGGTTTGAAAGGGACCTCCCAAGGTCCCTGATGGGCTCACAGGATCCTCAATCACATAGGCAAGGCATCTTGAGATCTTCTGTGCTTCCTTCAGGAACAGGACTGTTTGCATGTTCCTGCTGAGGAAGGCAGTTCTGTGTGATCATGAAAGCCACACTGAGGTCCCAGTGAATGGCCTCAGGGGCAGAGGGTCATGTGGAGTAGCCCTTCTTGTGGTGGTGAGGGACTGCCTATACAAGGTGAACTAGCAGCTGCAAGCTGAAACAAACATGAAATGCTCTGCCTGGGTTATTTGGTAAGGGTGACAGGACCACTGTCCAAAATCACGGCAGAACAAGGTCTACTGCACTTTAATTCTGTGTCAGCCTTTTGTTGTGGCTAGTTCTTTGCAAGCAAGTTTGGTCACAAAGTGAATAAAGAAGGTCCTCCAATCTTCCTCGTGCCTGCCTGAACACCACCAGGTCCTCTTCAGGTTGTTTTAGCAAAGTCTCAAGTATGTGAGACTGTATTTTAGGTTTCTCTGAGCTTTGGCACAGCTGAACTAGAGACAGGAAACCTCAAGCACTGTATTACTAAGCAATAAATAGCAAGTGACTTTCAGTAATTCCTGGAACTCCTTCACAGTGTTACTGCATGACATTTCTCAGTAATATTGCAAAGGTAGTTCCATCTGCCTGGCTGAAATTCTCTGTACTGGTGGAGGCTGAAAAACAAAGCTATTTACTAGAAGTAGCTTTGAGCACAGGCCAAGGAAATGCAACAAAAGGGGCCTGAACCTCCTGATGGAGAACTTTTTACATTACCAAAAGCTGTTGGATATTCTCAGGAATGATACAGCCAAAGCAACACAGCTCTTGCAGTAATCACAGAATGGGCTGCTCACAGACTAGAAGTGTTCCATCAGAGCAGGAAGATAGAGGTCTGGAGTGGAAAGCTTGTCTGCAAGGCTGCACTGCTCCTTCGTTGATGTTGTGGTGCAGGAGGAGCACTGCGTGGAGTGCCTGCAATCTGTAATGCAAGTGGTGGAGCTCAGGGACTGAGATGAGCCTTGGAGCACTCGCAGGTGGCAAGATACTATTTCTGTTGGTAACACGAAAGACTGGAAGACAAGTGCCTTCCTGAGGCCACAGCTAGATGCACGTGGCATAGCCGGGGTTGTGAGAACTCCTGGCTCTCTCCCAGTTGGCAACCAGCAGTAGCACCTCTCCCAACTTGCTATGAGATGTACCTCTCTCATCAAAGAATGGGAAAGTACAGAGTGCCTTAGCCTAAGAGGCTCAAAACTCAGCTGTGCAAAGTGATCCCTGGACAGGTTGCTATGTACCAGGAAGAGCAGAGCTTAAGGGCAGACCTTCCTCTTCAGTCAAAAGCAATCCACTTGTGTTACATTTGTTGGAGAGCTTCCTCCTCCTTCTGAAATGGGCTTGTCTGGTACACGGCTGTGCTTGGTGCCAGGCACTGGTCCTTTTTTCTCAGACCAGGTGGTTGGAAGCGTGCATCCCCAAAAGTTCATTTTTTGTGTTCAAAGACTTTGTAGGTGAATCTTATGACTTCTGTGTCTTGTTTCACCCATCCATAAAGTGGACACAGTGAACCCCTCACCCCCTACCTCCCTATCCTCCTACCCCACCCCCCCCCCCCCAGGACCCCCTCATTGGTCTCAGGGTTCATACCAGCCAAAAATCAGATTTGGGGTTTGATTGTTTGATTAAAATATAAATTTTCTGAAAGGGATAGATTCCCCTGACAACTGTGGACTGCCTAGGGGACACCTGGGATTCCAGGCAAGGTGAGACTGACTTGCAGTATTTTATATCACAGTATCACAGTATTACCAAGGTTGGAAGAGACCTTGAAGATCATCGAGTCCAACCTGTAAACACACACCTCATGACTAGACCATGGCACCAAGTGCCACATCCAGTCCCTTCTTGAACGCCTCCAGGGAGGGAGACTCCACCACCTCCCTGGGCAGCACATTCCAATGGCGAATCACTCTCTCGGGGAAGAACTTTCTCCTCACCTCCAGCCTAAACTTCCCCTGGTGCAGCTTGAGACTGTGTCCTCTTGTTCTGGTGATGGTTGCTAGGGAGAAGAGGCCAACCCCTTCCTGGCTACAACCACCCTTCAGGTAGTTGTAGAGAGCAAGGAGGTCACCCCTGAGCCTCCTCTTCTCCAGGCTAAACAACCCCAGCTCCCTCAGCCTCTCCTCACAGGGCTGTGCTCAAGGCCTCTCCCCAGCCTTGTTGCCCTTCTCTGGACACGTTCAAGTGTCTCGATGTCCTTCTGAAATTGAGGGGCCCAGAACTGGACACAGGACTCAAGGTGCAGCCTAACCAAAGCAGAGTACAGGGGCACAATGACCTCCCTGCTCCTGCTGGCCACACTATTCCTAATGCAGGCCAGGATGCTGTTGGCCTTCTTGGCCACCTGGGCACACTGCTGGCTCATGTTCAGGCAGCTGTCAATCAGCACCCCCAGGTCCCTCTCTGTTTGGCAGCTCTTCAGCCACTCCGACCCCAGCCTGTAGCTCTGCCTGGGGTTGTTGTGGCCAAAGTGCAGCACCCGGCACTTGGACTTGTTGAATGCCATCCTGTTGGACTCTGCCCATCTGTCCAGGTGATCGAGGTCCCTCTGCAGAGCCCTTCAACTCTCTAACTGACCAACATCTGCTCCTAACTTGGTGTCATCTGCAAATCTGCTGATGACTGTCTCAATGCCCTCATCCAGATTGTCAATGAAGACATTGAAGAGGATGGGGCCCAGCACTGATCCCTGGGGGATGCCACTGGTGACTGGCCTCCCGCTGGAGGTGGCACCATTGACTACCACTCTCTGGGCCCGACCTTCCAGCCAGTTCCCAACCCAACTTCAAGCTTCAGGGAAATGACCTTGGTGATTCCCTCCCCCTCCCCCCTTATTATTATTTGAACTGAGCTGATGGCTTTCAAAGTGTTCTGCACCCTAATTGTGTTTCTTTAAAATCAAATATTGGAGGAAGTGTGTTCATTACTGAAGCCAACAAAGGAGAATTCAGTGAATGTCAGCAGGTCAGCAAGGGAATATGAAAGAACAACAACAACAACAAGCCTCTGGCTGGAATAATAAAGACCATGTGGGCATTGTGTAAGTAATTTCAGTGCCATGGGTTAATATAAAGATCTACATCTTGCATTTGCAGTATTGAGGAATATGGAGATAAATGACTTCTCCAAAGTGCTTAAAGGAGTACTGGGACACAGCTGGGAATGGTACCCAGGTGTCTTGAGGCTCTGAGCGATCCTACAACTGCCAGATGACAAACAGCCCTGCCAGGCTTTATGCAGAGGGCTCACAAAACTCTCTGTCCTGTTTTGTGTGGGCTGTTTGCTTTAAAGTGGAGGTCCTGTGAAAAAGCTAATGGCCTGTGTTTTGAAGAAGAAGGTTTTTGAACTGCAGGTCTGGCGCTCTAAGCATTTTAAACATGTCAGTGTGCTGAATTCTGAGTGTCTTTAAGACTGTCAAGTGCAAGGAACCATGAAAGTTGAACTTCCAATGCGAATTGTGGCATTGTAATTCATATTCCTCTCCTTTTCCAGGAAAAAGAAAAATAAAAGGTTGCTTTAAGATGAACTTAGAAGCAGCAATACAAGACTATATCCATGCAGAAACAATGTCATTTCATCCCCCCACTGCTCCCTCATCCATTCAAAAGCCGCAGTAATCAGACTGTATGGCCAAAGGGAATACATCAATAAAATGCTGCAAAAAACCTAAAGGACACACCACTCAGCAAAGCAGCAATCAACATACCAGTTGCCCAGTCAGCCCTGACTGCCTGGACAGGCAGCCTGAGTTTTAAAGAATGGTTTGGAAGAGGCTGTGTAACCAACTTCAAGGAGGTCCCCACCAAAATGGGAAGAGGTACATGGGAGTTGTTTAAAAATGCTAGTACAGCCTAGGGACTTTCAGCCATGGCTGACAATGTAAATGTCATGATGAGGCACTATAATACACATGAGGAAAATGTCAGTATTTCTGAATCCAAAATGCAGTTGATCATAACTGCAGTTGACCTGCCCTAGGTGATCCTGCTTGGACAGGGAGGATGGACTCGATGATATTCAGCGGTGCCTTCCAACCACTGCTATTCTATGATTCTGTAATGCTATGACTCTGTGATTCTATGATTCTATTATTCTAAGATGCTGTGATTCTGTGCTTATGCTTCTATGATTCTGTGATTATATCATTCTGTGATACTGTGATTCTTTGGTTCTATGATTCTATGATGCTGTGATTTTTATTCTATCATTCTGTGATTCTGTGATTTTTATTCTATCATTCTGTGATTCTGTGATTCCATGATTCTATGGTTATGTGATTCTGGGATTCTTTGATTCTGTGATTCTGTGTTTCTGTGATTCTATGATGCTGATGCTGTGATTCTTTGATTCTGTGATTCTGTGATTCTATGATTCTCTCATGATGTGATTCTCTACTTATCCTAGGATTCTATGCATCTGTGATTCAGTGATTCTATTATTCTAGGATTCTATGATGTTATGATTCCATGATTCTGTGATTCCATGATTCTGTGATTTTATGACTCTGTGATTCTTTGATTCTATGATTCTATGACTCTATGATTCTATGATTCTGTGTTTCTATGACTCTGTGATTCTCTGATTCTCTGATTCTCTGATTCTCTGATTCTTTGATTCTATGACTCTGTGATTCTGTGATTCTATGATTCTGTGATTCTATGATTCTATGACTCTGTGATTCTTTGATTCTATGATTCTGTGATTATATGGTTCTATGATGTTATGAGTCCATGATTCTATGAGTCTATGATTCTGTGATTCTATGACTCTGTGATTCTTTGATTCTATGATTCTGTGATTATATGGTTCTATGATGTTATGAGTCCATGATTCTATGAATCTATGATTCTGTGATTCTATGACTCTGTGATTCTTTGATTCTATGATTCTGTGATTATATGGTTCTATGATGTTATGAGTCCATGATTCTATGAATCTATGATTCTGTGATTCTATGACTCTGTGATTCTTTGATTCTATGAATCTGTGACTCTATGACTTTCTGATTCTATGACTCTGTAATTCTTTGACTCTATGATTCTATGACTCTGTGATTCTATGATTCTGTGATTCTTTGATTCTGTGATTCTATGATTCTGTGATTCTTTGATTCTGTGATTCTATGACTCTCTGATTCTTTGATTCTGTGATTCTATGACTCTGTGATTCTTTGATTCTGTGATTCTATGACTCTGTGATTCTTTGATTCTGTGATTCTATGACTCACTGATTCTCTGATTCTGTGATTCTATGACTCTCTGATTCTCTGATTCTATGATTCTACGATTCTATGACTCTGTGATTCTATGATTCTGTGATTCTATGACTCTGTAATTCTTTGATTCTATGAATCTGTGACTCTATGACTCTGATTCTGTGATTCTATGACTCTGTGATTCTATGATTCTGTGATTCTATGACTCTGTAATTCTTTGATTCTATGAATCCGTGACTCTATGACTCTGATTCTATGACTCTGTGATTCTTTGATTCTATGAATCTGTGATTCTATGACTCTGAGATTCTCTGATTCTATGATTCTATGACTCTGTGATTCTTTGATTCTATGATTCTATGAATCTGTGATTCTATGACTCTGAGATTCTCTGATTCTATGATTCTATGACTCTGTGATTCTTTGATTCTATGATTCTATGAATCTGTGATTCTATGACTCTGAGATTCTCTGATTCTATGATTCTATGACTCTGTGATTCTTTGATTCTATGATTCTATGAATCTGTGATTCTATGACTCTGAGATTCTCTGATTCTATGATTCTATGACTCTGTGATTCTATGATTCTATGACTCTGTGATTCTTTGATTCTATGGTTCTGATTCTATGATTCTGTGATTCTATGACTCTGTAATTCTTTGATTCTATGAATCTGTGACTATGACTCTGATTCTATGATTCTATGACTCTGTGATTCTTTGATTCTGTGATTCTATGACTGTGATTCTTTGATTCTATGATTCTATGATTCTGTGATACTATGATTCTATGACTCTGTGATTCTATGACTCTGTGAATCTATGATTCTATGATTCTGTGATTCTTTGATTCTATGATTCTATGACTCTGTGATTCTTTGATTCTTTGATTCTATGACTCTGTGACTCTATGACTCTGTGATTCTTTGATTCTATGATTCTGTGATTCTGTGATTCTTTGATTCTATGATTCTGTGATTCTGTGATTCTTTGATTCTATGATTCTATGACTCTGTGATTCTTTGATTCTTTGATTCTATGACTCTGTGATTCTGTGATTCTTTGATTCTATGACTCTGTGACTCTATGACTCTGTGATTCTTTGATTCTATGATTCTGTGATTCTGTGATTCTATGACTCTGTGATTCTATGATTCTATGGTTCTATGATGTTCTGAGTCCATGATTCTATGAGTCTATGACTCTGTGATTCTATGACCCTGTTATTCTTTGATTCTATGACTCTGTGATTCTATGACCCTGTTATTCTTTGATTCTATGAATCTGTGATTCTATTATTCTATGGTTCTATGATGTTATGAGTCCATGATTCTATGAGTCTATGACACTGTGATTCTATGACCCTGTTATTCTTTGATTCTATGATTCTATGAATCTGTGATTCTATGACTCTGTGATTCTTTGATTCTGTGATTCTATGACTCTGTGACTGTATGACTGTGATTCTATGATTCTGGGGTTCTATTATTCTATGGTTCTATGATGTTATGATTCCATCATTCTGGGATTCTATGATTCTATGATTCTAAGACTGTGATTCTGTGATTCTGTGATTACAATTCTGTGATTCTATGACTCTGCAATTCTATGATTATGTGATTCTTTGATTCTGTGATTATAATTCTGTGATTCTATTATTCTATGGTTCTGTGATGTTATGTTTCCATGATTCTATGAGTCTATGATCCTGTGATTACAATTCCATGATTATTTGATTATTATTCTATGATTCTGCATGTCTATGATTCTATGATTCCATGATTCTGTGATTCTGCTTCTATCATTCTGCGATTCTGTCACTCTGTGTTTCTGTGTTTCTGCGATTCCATGCTTATTTTTTGGCTCCTCTACTCTTTTTTCAAGCAGTTTGATTTGTCACCTTTCTCCACTTTCTTCCTGTGGTAGGGGACTTATTCCTTTCTTTTACACAAAATTTCTCCTACCCCAACTCCCAAGATGTATTTACATGGTCCCTGCACTTCCCTTCAGGACTGTATCTTAGTGAGGAAGATCTCAATTATTAGGCAATTCCTAGAAACAAACACAGTTTCAGCTGTTCTGTGCAGAGGGGTGCAAAATGATGGCTGTTTTCCAAGACACACTGTGCTACCCTGCATGGAGAGGATTGGGAGCAAAGGGCTAAATGGTGTGAGTATTTATAATCTGGCATTGTTGCAGGTCTTCAAGTTCAACCTCCCTGCCAAAGCAGGATCACCTAGGGCAGGTCAGCTGCAGCCATGGGCAACTGCAGTTCAGATTCAGAAATATTGACATTTTCCTGCTGTGTATTGTAGTGCTTCATTATAACAGACATGGGAGAGAGGTGCTGAAATTCCCTGCACACAGATTTTCCTTGGTTGTGGACCAGGATTGCCCAGGAATAGACTGCCCAAGGAAACAGGTCAAATCTTGCACTGTTGCTAGCATGGCTTGTATTCAAATATGAACCAGGTTTGCCCAGGAATAGGCTGCCCAGGGAAACAGTTCAAATCTTGCACTGTTGCTAGTACGGCTTGCATTCAAATATGGACCAGGATTGCTCAGGCTGCCCAGGGAAACAGTTCAAATCTTGCACCGTTGCTAGTACGGCCTGTATTCAAATATGGACCAGGATTGTTTAGGAATAGGCTGCCCAGGGAAACAGTTCAAATCTTGCACTGTTGCTAGTACAGCTTGCATTCAAATATGGACCAGGATTGCTCAGACTGCCCAGGGAAACAGTTGAAATCTTGCACTGTTGCTAGCATGACTTGTATTCAAATATGGACCAGGATTGTTTAGGAATAGGCTGCCCAGGGAAACAGTTCAAATCTTGCACTGTTGCTAGCATGGATTGAATTTCAAACATGGACCAGGATTGCTCAGGCTGCCCAGGGAAACAGTTCAAATCTTACACTGTTGCTAGCATGGCTTGTATTCAAATATGGACCAGGATTGCTCAGGCTGCCCAGGGAAACAGTTCAAATCTTGCACCGTTGTTAGTACGGCCTGTATTCAAATATGGACCAGGATTGTTTAGGAATAGGCTGCCCAGGGAAACAGTTGAAATCTTGCACTGTTGCTAGCATGGCTTGTATTCAAATATGGACCAGGATTGTTTAGGAATAGGCTGCCCAGGGAAACAGTTCAAATCTTACACTGTTGCTAGCATGGCTTGTATTCAAATATGGACCAGGATTGCTCAGGCTGCCCAGGGAAACAGTTCAAATCTTACACTGTTGCTAGCATGGCTTGTATTCAAATATGGACCAGGATTGCTCAGGCTGCCCAGGGAAACAGTTCAAATCTTACACTGTTGCTAGCACGGCTTGTATTCAAATATGGACCAGGATTGTTTAGGAATAGGCTGCCCAGGGAAACAGTTCAAATCTTGCATTGCTGCTAGCATGGCTTGTATTCAAATATGGATCAGGTTTGCCCAGGAATAGGCTGCCCAGGGAAATCGTTCAAATCTTGCACTGTTGCTAGCATGGGCTGTATTCAAACATGGCCTAGTTTTGCTCAGGCTGCCCAGGGAAGTGATGGAGTCACCATCCCTTAATGTATTCGAAAAACATGTAGACATGACAGTCTGGGACATGATTTAGTGGGCATTGTGGCGTTGGGTTGATGGTTGGACTTGATGAACTTAGAGGTCTTTTCCAACCTTAATAATTCTGCCATTCATTGGGTGTACATGTTCTGTGAAGGGTGTACCATTTGCATCTAGCCTCTAACGTGTCAAAAAGCCAAGAGTATGCTTACCCTATCTGTCAGCTCTAATTTGGGGCTCTATCCATGGGGAGATTTCAGAGCTCACTTGCTGCAACATTGCTGTAAGGAAACAGAAGCCCTACTGGTCTGCTCTCAGGGGCCTTGACTTTAGGACTTTCTTACAGTATCACAGTATCGCTAAGGTTGGAAGAGACCTTGAAGATCATCGAGTCCAACCTGTCACCACAGACCTCATGACTAGACCATGGCACCAAGTGCCACATCCAATCCCCTCTTGAACACCTCCAGGGATGGTGACTCCACCACCTCCCTGGGCAGCACATTCCAATGGCGAATGACTCTCTCGGTGAAGAACTTTCTCCTCACCTCCAGCCTAAACTTCCCCTGTTGCAGCTTGAGACTGTGTCCCCTTGTTCTGGTGCTGGTTGCTAGGGAGAAGAGGCCAACCCCTTCCTGGCTACAACCACCCTTCAGGTAGTTGTAGAGAGCAAGGAGGTTGCCCCTGAGCCTCCTCTTCTCCAGGCTAAACAACCCCAGCTCCCTCAGCCTCTCCTCACAGGGCTGTGCTCAAGGCCTCTCACCAGCCTTGTTGCCCTTCTCTGGACACGTTCAAGTGTCTAGATGTCCTTCTGAAATTGAGGGGCCCAGAACTGGACACAGGACTCAAGGTGTGGCCTAACCAAAGCAGAGTACAGGGGCACAATGACCTCCCTGCTCCTGCTGGCCACACTATTCCTAATGCAGGCCAGGATGCTGTTGGCCTTCTTGGCCACCTGGGCACACTGCTGGCTCATGTTCAGGCAGCTGTCGATCAGCACCCCCAGGTCCCTCTCTGTTTGGCAGCTCTCCAACCACTCCGACCCCAGCCTGTAGCTCTGCCTGGGGTTGTTGTCGCCAAAGTGCAGCACCCGGCACTTGGACTTGTTGAATGCCATCCTGTTGGACTCTGCCCATCTGTCCAGCCTGTCGAGGTCCCTCTGCAAGGCCCTTCAACCCTCTAACTGACCAACATCTGCTCCCAGCTTGGGGTCATCTTCAAATTTGCTGATGACTGTCTCAATGCCCTCATCCAGATCGTCAATGAAGACATTGAAGAGGATGGGGCCCAGCACTGATCCCTGGGGGATGCCACTGGTGACTGGCCTCCAGCTTAGTTTTGTTTTGAGTGCAAGTGAACATTTGGAAGACTTTTGATGGAGGAAAACTGAAGTTTCTTCACTCTGCTGCAGAGGAACAAAGTGAATTGTGCTCAGGAATGGGAAATACACCTAGGGAAGAAAGAGGGAGGATCACAAGTTGCTGCTGGTACTTTCTGTGACTGTGAAAACAGAGGCTTGTGGAGAAGGCACTGGTGGATCATCTGAAAGACATCCAAGGCATGGCACCAGTGAGATGGGCTGTCAGACAGGGAGTTTAATTACATGAAGATTGGTTTGGTGAGCTTGTGTCTAGTCCTCCATGGCATGTTTGAGATGGCACCTTCCACACCTGCTGCACTTCAGCTCTCAAGCTTTGTTATAGAAATGAGGTTGAAAATCTTGAATTTGTGAATAAAACACTTCTGGGTGAAGACCAAAGGGTCTTTGGGTTTCAAAGCTCTGTATCCTTGGGGATATGGTTTAGGGGTGAACCTTGTAGAGTAGGGTTCTGGGTTGGACTTGGTGATCCTGATGGTCTCTTCCAACCTGAATATTTCTGTGTTTCTGTAGTGGAAACTGAAGCAACTTGATTGATTAAAGAAGATTCACCTTTAAATATTGATGGAACATTAAAGATTTGATTTTATTTATTTTTTTTTAGAATAAATTTCACATCACAATGCCACTTACAACAGTTTCTCGAAACTCTGTCTTTCAGGAGGAAATGTTTTGGTCTACAGCCTGTGTCTGCCCCCTGAGTTCAAGGCAATGACGTCAGAGCCTTGAGTTTTTGCTTCTCCTTGTGCCTTGGGCTGTAACCACGAAGTAATTGCTCTGGCTGTGGTAAGAATGCATCTGGTGGGTTTTATATTTTTGGAGGCTGCATTATCTTGAGAGGGGTGCATGAAAATCACTTCGGAGCCCACCACTGGGGGAAAAGAAACCCAAAAGTGGAGGAGCTGTCGTGCTCCCAATGAGAGAGAAAGCAAAAAGCTGAAGCTGTTCAAGTGCATGCCCCCCAAAACGTGGTGCTTGCATACAAGAGAGGAACAACTCGTGCTGGTGGTCCCATAGAACCTTCCTTTCAGCTGCCCCAGTCCCACCAACATCTGATTCTGGGAAAGGGAGGCCACACACACCATATACCAACAGTGAAATTGTTGGTGTCTGTGGAGACCTTTGCCTAGCTAAGGAGAAATCCAGGCAAAAAGGAACAGATGAAGAATCCTAGAAGCCTTTTGGTGCCAAAGTTTGCTTTGTGGGCTTCAGGCTCTGCTTTCATTCCTGCCAGGTCTGGTTTCCATTAGAGTGCAAACAACACAGGCACCCATTTTTAATGCCAGAAAAAGGTGAAATGCCTTTGGGAAGAGAAGAATAGCTCTGTAGCCACTGAATGTCCCAAAACAGAGGTGTCTAAAACCTGGAAGACAAAATGCATGTGAAAAATGGACTAGGTTCTGTTAATGCCATGGGATGATATTATTCCTGTAGTACTGGAGTACACCACTTAATCCCAACCCAACAACTGTAAAATCATAGATGCTCTGCTCAAAGTTGCTAGAATTTAGTGCTGTTTTGTTGTGATGCTAGTTCAGGTTGCTGAGTTGAAGTCAGTCCTTTTCCCTGTTCTCTGGGTGTACATCAGGCAAACCTCCCCGAGAAGGAATTCACAGAAGGGGAAGTATCTGTCCTCTCCTCAGCAACAGAACCTGGCTGAGCTGAGGCCCCAGCTTTTTATCAAGTGAACTGAACTTTTTTTCATGGTCTTCTCTGTAGAGCTTTTAAATGGTGAGGGGAGGGCCAAAAAAACCCACAACCCCATGATGAAGCTCTGGAGTTTTACCTGTGACATCACACACACCTCAGTGTACCTGAAGAAGCTGTATGGCTACCCTGAGATAAATGTGAGGTTCACACTACTCAGAAGTCTCCTTTCGGGAAGGGAAACAAATGCACTGACTTACACCCACTCTCTTGGCTCCAAGGCCAGGGTGGAGCTTGAATTGTTCTGTTTGTTTGTCTGCTAAAACAAACAGAGGATCTGTTAATGGTTTTGGTGGACCACATAGTCTCAAAGCTTGTGGGCTCTGAATCAATGATGTTGAAAATGGCTATTTGCTGAAATAAAAAAGGCAATTAAACCCCATAATTTCTAGAGCTAGCCATACTAAACATTAGAGCATCTTTCCATTGCTCTCCTGCCCTCTCAACACACTTCTGTGAGTAGAAGTCTGTCAAACTTTTATAGGCCTGATGCAGAATTCTGCAAAATAGAGTTTAGTCATCCCCCAGAATCTCAGTGTTAGAACTACAATGAATGGAAAGGAAAGGGTCACAGGATCACAGGATGTTAGGGGTTGGAATGGACCTCCAGAGATCACCAAGTCCACCCCCTCTGCCAGAGCAGAACCATAGAATCCAGCACAGGTCACACAGGAGCACATCCAGACAGGGCTGGGAAGTCTCCAGAGAAGGAAAGTCCGCAACCTTCCAGAGCTCTGTGATCCTCACAGTGCAGAAGTTCCTCCTCATGTTGAAGTGGAACCTCCTGTGCTGTAGTTTCTATCCATTGCCACTTGTCCTATTACAAGGTGCAGCTGAGCAGAGCCTGTCCACTCCCTCTTGACCCCCAGCCCTCAGATATTTATAAACATTTATTAAGTGCCCTCTCAGTCTTCTCTCCTTCAGACTAAACAGTCCCAGGGCTCTCAGCCTCTCCTCTTCAGGCAGTGCTCCAGTCCCTCAGTCATCCTTGTAGCCCTCCCTTAGATTCTCTCCAGCAGATCCCTGTCCCTCTTGAACTGGGGAGCCCAGAACTGGATGCACTTTTCCAGGTGTGGCCTCGCTGGGGCGGAATAGAGGGGGAAGAGGAACTCCCAGGATCTGCTGAACGCACTCCTCTGAATGCACCCCAGGATGCTTTGTCCTCAGCTGTCAGCCACAGGAGTTGACATAGCGTTTTGCATGAAATACACTGGGACAGCTGGTAGTTCTGGCATCATTTTTTTGATGGGATCAGCAATCACCTACTTTTAGAAACTAAAAAAAAAAAAAAAGAATAAAAATTAAATTATAATAATTTAATTGCAGTAATTGAATTTAAGTATCATTGGTTTATGTTTACTCAGAGGAAATCCGGTTTAGAGGGGAACTTTTAAAACTGTAGAATTATCGTAGAATGGTTTGGGTTGGAAGGGGCCTCTAGAGCTCATCTAAGTCCAACCCACCTGCAGTGAGCAGGGGGCATCCCCAACCAGATCAGGTTGCTCAGAGCCCTGTCAAGCCTCACCTTGAATGCCTCCAGGGATGTGTCCTCCACTATCTCCCTGTGCAAGCTGCTCCAGTGTTGCATTTTTGTGTGTGAGTTTTTGAATACAATAAAATAATACAATAGAATACACCAGGTTGGAAGAGACCTTCAAGATCGTCGTGTACAACCCATCAACCAATCCAACCCACCTAAACAACTAAACCATGGCACCAAGCACCCCATCAAGTCTCCTCCTGAACAGCTATAGTGATGGTGACACCACCACCTCCCGGGCAGCCCATTCCAATGGGCAATCACTCTCTCTGTATAGAACTTCTTCCTAACCTCCAGCCTAAACCTGCCCTGGCACAGCCTGAGACTGTGTCCTCTTGTTCTGGTGCTGGCTGCCTGGGAGAAGAGACCAACCTCCACCTGTCTACAACTACCTTCAGGTAGTTGTAGAGAGCAATAAGGTCACCCCTCAGTCTCCTCTTCTCCAGGCTAAGCAACCCCAGCTCCCTCAGCCTCTCCTCATAGGGCTTGTGTTCCAAACCCGTCACCAGCTTTGTTGCCCTTCTCTGGACACCTTCTAGCAAGACAACATCCTTCCTAAACTGAGGGGCCCAGAACTGGACACAGTACTCAAGGTGTGGCCTAACCAGTGCGATGTACAGGGGCAGAATGACCTCCCTGCTCCTGCTGGCCACACTCTTCCTGATGCAGGCCAGGATGCCATTGGCCTTCTTGGCTGCCTGGGCACACTGCAGGCTCATGTTCAGTCTCCCATCAACCAGCACCCCCAGGTCCCTCTCTGCCTGGCCGCTCTCAGGCACTCTGGCCCCAGCCTGTAGCACTGCCTGGGGTTGTTGTGGCCAATGTGCAGAACCCAGCACTTGGATGTGTTCAATCTCCTGCCCTTGGCCTCTGCCCATCTGTCCAGCCTGTCGAGGTCCCTCTGCAAAGCCTCTCTGCCCTACAGCAGATCAACTCCTGCCCCCAGCTTGGTGTTGTCCACAAATTTACTGCTGATGGACTCAATGCCCTCTTCCAGATCATCAATAAAGATGTTGAAGAACATGGGGCCCAGCACTGATCCTTGGGGCACACCACTAGTGCCTGGCTGCCAGCTGGAGGTGGCACCATTCACCACCACTCTCTGGGCTCAGCCTCCAGCCAGTTCCTAACCCAACACAGTGTGCTCCTGTCCAAGCCATGGGCTGATAGCTTGGCCAGGAGTTTGCTGTGGGGGACGGTGTCAAAGGCCTTGCTGAGGTCCAGGTAGACCACATCCACATACTTTTTAGGAAATATGTCTGAAAAACAGGGGGACCTGTAGGTTACTTTTAAAATTATTATTTTCAAATAAGATAATGAAGTATTTTGGAGAGTCCTGGCAACAAAGCCCCTTCCTGCATCATTGTCTTTGAGGCTGACAGTGGTCCAACATGTAATTGCTTTTCTGTCAGCAGAGGTGACCATAACTGCAATGTCTCCCTTTGCTGTCAGCTCTGCCCTGACTTCATTCACAACCAATTTAACACCCTTGGGATGTATCATTACCTGCTGTAAGTTGTCCTACTGCCATGTAGGTCACCAACAGTGGCTTACTCTTGTGATGAAATGAGCAGAACTGACTTAGCTTCCCTAGAACATTTCAACTGGGTAAGTAAGGAACAGATGTCAGATGCCCTGGGTTTCACTGATGGTGGGCGGGGGGCAGAAAACCATCACCCATTAATAGATGAGGGGCGAGCAACTGATGTCATTTACCTGGAGCTGAGCAAAACCTTCGACACTGTCCCGCACTGCATCCTGGTCTCCAAGCTGGCGACACATGGGTTTGATGGATGGACCACTAGATGGATAAAGAACTGGCTTGATGGCTGCACCCAAAGAGTGGCTGTCAATGGGTCCGAGTCCCACTGGAGGCCAGTGACAAGCGGAGTCCTTCAGGGATGAGTCCTGGGACCAGGCTTGTTCAACATCTTTGTGGGTGCCATGGACAGTAGCACTGAGTGCACCCTCAGCAAGTTTGCTGATGAAGGGCCATGAGGATGATCAGGGGGCTGGAGCACCTCTCCTATGAGGACAGACTGAAGGAGTTGGGGCTGTTCAGTCTGGAGAAGAGAAGGCTCCGAGGTGAGCTCATTGTGGCCTTCCAGTATCTGAAGGGGGCCTACAAGAAGGCTGGGGAGGGACTTCTCAGGATCTGAGGTAGTGATAGGACTAGGGGGAATGGAATGAAGCTGGAGGTGGGGAGATTCAGGCTAGATGTAAGGAAGAAGTTCTTCACCATAAGAGTGGTGAAGCCCTGGAATGGGTTGTCCAGGGAGGTGGTTGAGGCCCCATCCCTGGAGGTGTTTAAGCCCAGGCTGGCTGAGGCTCTGGCCAGCCTGCTCTAGTGGTGGGTGTCCCTGCCTATGGCAGGGGGGTTGGAACTAGATGATCCTTGTGGTCCCTTCCAACCCTGATTGATACTATGATACTATGATACCAACAAGAAGAACCTGCAGGGAATGGCCAGGAGTGGTGTTATGCTCAGAAATCTTCAGAGAGCTGGCAGGTGAATTATTAGGAAGGTGAGCTGTGGTAAAGGGAGGTTACCCTTAATTCCTCATTGAAGTATTTGCTCACAGGTCTGAGTCCTTCAGAGCAGCTGTTTCGAAGTCAGACTAATGGGTATGTTTGACTCATGTAATGTTTAACTTGCAGTATTCTATTTGCTTTAGTTTTCAATTGTATTATAAGACCAATTATGTATTGTGGGAGAGAAAAAAGACAAACAATATCTGGATTCC
Organism: Picus viridis; assembly: GCA_033816785.1. Taxonomy (NCBI): domain Eukaryota; kingdom Metazoa; phylum Chordata; class Aves; order Piciformes; family Picidae; genus Picus; species Picus viridis. Next base: position 3,681,864 of record CM066606.1, read on the forward strand.
AGTCAGGCTCCAGGAAAACACAAGGCTCTTGCTTATCTATTAAAAAGGCAAACATTTGAAGCTGTATTTTGCTTGCTACCAGTAGCTGCCAGCTACTCTTTGACTGCCTGCTGTAACAGGAACAACTGGAACAGGTTGCTCAGGGAGGTGGCTGGGACCTCATCCTTGGAGGTATTCAAGGTAAAGCTTGACAGGGCTCTGGGCAACCTGATCTAGCTGAGGATATCCCTGCAGTAAAGGATATCCCTGCTTACTGCAGAGAGGGGTGGACTGGATGACATTTGGAGGTCTCTTCCAACCCAGACCATTCTAGGATTCTATGATGTGTTTTTTTTTTCCCTTGGGGGGGTATCCAGTCTCTAAAAACCAGTATTGAGCACAAGCCCCTAACCTACATAAGGAGAGTTACTTCTTCAAAAGGGCTTCTTGAAGCTGAAGTTTTTTGTTGTTAAGTAATTATTTTCATATTATCATGGTTGTATAGACATTTTTTTTTTGGAGGTGGTGGGGTGGTGGTTGAGCTGCAAAGGACAGTTCTGGGCAAGATTTAATAAAGGGTTGCCATGAAAATTAGAGAAAAAAAGAAAGAAAATGAAAGCTAAAGCAAGTCTCCTTTGGTGGTGCTTACACACCTTGTGCCCCATAGCACAGTAAACTGAAAAGCAGAAGGAGCAGTGCTGCAAACCAGCCTGAGACCAGGAGGGGTGCAGGAGGGACAAACAGTCCCCAGTTTGAAGAGAGTTGGGGTGCTGCTGCTTTTGGGAGGTGGTGGTGGGGACTCCTGGAGGCATCCTGGGAGAGGAGGACGGTCTCAGAGGACACTGGGGGCACACCACCAAGCCTGAGCTCTCAGTGCCTGCAGGGACTGATGTTTTTAAGCCTGGCCACAAAAACACAGCTGCAGACCTTCAAGTGCTCAGTTTTAGTCATCGGTGATGAAATTATTATCTATTATGGGAACTGCAGCTATGGGAGGGTGGGTGCTCAAGAACTCTTCCCATTTCTTAGAAGTCCAGACATGCTCAGCAGGCAGTGCCTTCCTTTGAAGCCTCCCAGCAGCCACAGCAGAAGGCAATGCCCACATCCGTGGGGTGAGGAGTGGGAGGAGTGGGGCTGTTTAGTGCTCTCCAAGGTGAACACCTGCAGTGGTGTTGCCCCACCATGCAGGGGGACTTCCTTCTGAAATATGATTCAGGGAACTGAATTAGGTGCCCTCCAAATGGGTGGCAGCAGCTTCCAGCAGCTCTTCTTTGTGCCCATGTCCTCCATTTTACCTGATCCCTCCTCTGGCTGTGGCCTGGCAGAGGCTGCAGCATGCCCTTGGACTGCTGCAAGCCCTGTGGGTGTCTTTCTCCTGCACTAAGAATCAATTTGCAGGGCTGCAGGTCATACAAATCATTCATGTGCTTCCTTCCTGCCTGCTTCATCTCATTCTTGTTAAATCTAAATGCTTTTGAGTCTTCTGTGCCCCCCTCCTGAAAATGAGCAACGTTGCAGGGCTTGACAGGCTCTGCTGGAAAGATAAACCTTGTTAGAGCTTCCAGAACATCATAGAATCATAGAATCAACAAGGCTGGAAAAGACCTCAAAGATCATCAAGTCCAACCTGTTACCCCACACCTCACAAACACTAAACCATGGCACCAAGTGCCACATCCAGTCCCCTTTTAAACACCTCCAGGGATGGTGAATCCACCACCTCCCTGGGCAGCACATCCCAATGGCTAACAAGTCTTTCTGTGAAGAATTTTCTCCTCACCAGAGAGCAAGAAGGTCTCCCTGAGCCTCCCCTTCTCCAGGCTAAGCAACCCCAGCTCCCTCAGCCTCTCCTCACAGAGCTGTGCTCAAGGCCTCTCCCCAGCCTTGTTGCCCTTCTCTGGACATGTTCAAGTGTCTCAATGACTTTCTTATACTGAGGGGCCCAGAACTGGACACAGGACTCAAAGTGTGGTCTAACCAGTGCTGAGAACAGGGCACAATGACTTCCCTGCTCCTGCTGGCCACACTATTCCTAATGCAGGCCAGGATGCCATTTGCCTTCTTGGCCCCTTGGGCACACTGCAGGCTCATGTTCAGCCTACTATCAACCAGTACCCCCAGGTCCCTCTCTGCCTGGCTGCTCTCCAGCCACTCTGACCCCAGCCTGTAGTGCTGCATGGGGTTGCTAAGGCCAAAGTACAGCACCCAGCACTTGGACTTGCTGAATGCCATCCTGTTGGACTCTGCCCATCTGCCCAGCCTGGAAGGTCCCCCTGCAGAGCCCTTCTACCCACCTGCTCCCAACTTGGTGTCATCTGCAAATTTAGTGATGACTGACTCAATCCCCTTATCCAGATCATCAATAAAGATGAACCTCACAGTTTACAGTGGTTGAATGTGTGTGTGGCTACATCATCATTAAATTCCTTGTCAAGGACCTTGGGGGAAAAGATAAGATTAAAACTTGAGACAAAACTGTGTGTCCCTCTAACCTGAAGCATGCTAGGTGTGTCCTCTTCTTCTTACAAGTCCAAACCAATGGTTTTTGCTGTCCTGGTTTGTGCCCCCTCCCCAATATTTCAATGAAGCTGCTTGTACAAATGCTTAGAAGCACAAGGATGGAGAAGATAATTTTACTAACTTAGTTAAGATGTTTTAGGAAGGTTTGAACCAAATGAAGAAGAAGAAAAAAAACCAAACCCAACCAAGCGATTTGGGGTAGTAGCTGGAGAACAGCATACCTGCCCTGATGAGTTTGCAGAGCACATGAAGGGATCACTGCTTACCAGTACTTCTGAATGAAAAGTAGGAATCTAGCTCTTGACAATCTTGTAGGGCTGAGTTTCCAACTGTCAACCAGATGAAGTGGTCTCATGGCTGGGGGAAGACTCTTTCTGCCCTGCTGCAGCCATAAAACCTTTTGGCACATTGCAGAAAAGATATGTTCTCCATGTAGAAAACTTCTGCCCCCCAGCCTTCTCCCCCTCCCCCATTTGCTAGCTGGAGCCCATGTGATAAAAGCCAGAGAGGGTCCTGTGAGGGCTGTGGCCCTGGGCATACAACCCCTCTCTGGTGTGGACACTGTGGCTGGGAGGCCATGAGTGGTGCTGGGGGTGCATGCTGAGCTGCCAGCACTCCCTTGTCTCCACTGGGTCACTGGGAAAAGTCTGTTTCTTCACAACAAAAACCCTTCATTCCCTTTACTTCTGCTGTGCTGTGTTTACCTGGAGGTGCTGGAGGACTTGCACTCCTTCCACACCAGTGATTCTTGCTCTGTGCCATCATCTCTCATGTTACTTCAGAAATTGCATTATAGAATCATAAAAGGGTTGGAAAACATTTCTAAGGTCATCAAGTCCAACTGTCAACCCCACCCCACCATGCCCACTAAACCATGTCTCAAGGTACCATGTCCACAGTTTTTTTGACCCCTTCCAAGGGTGGTGACTCCACCACCTCCCTGAGCAGCCTGTTCCAAAGTCTGAGTTTCTTTACTCCTGCAGTAAAGAATTTTTCCTAACATTCAATCTAAACCTCCTCTGGCATAACTTGAGGCCATTTTCCTTTCATCCAGTCACCTGTTGCTTGGGAGCCTGAACCCTACCTCACTCCAACCTCCCTCCCAGTAGTTGTAGAGACCAATGAGGTCTCCTTTCAGTTTCCTCTTCTCCAGACTAAACGACCCCAGTTCCCTCACCTGCTCCTCGTGAGACTTGTGCTCTAGACCCTCCACCAGCTTTGTTGCCCTTCTCTTTAGCAACAGTGCAGACAGCTGAGCTTGTGTCAAGGGAAATACCTCTGCCCAGTCCAGTGCTGCTGGAAGGCTGAGAGGAATTAGAACAAACATCATGGGAATGCAAAGTCTGCTGCAAAAATCCCTCTCAAGAGATTATAAGAGTTGGTCGAGTACCAGGGGAGCATGCCATACGTGCGTGGGACTGCAGGCTGGAGCACAGCAGGCTCATAGCAACATTCAGAGCATAAAGTCTTCTCCACACACCTTTTGCACTCGAGGCCAAACTTCTCCAGGATCCTGGAGTGTTTGGTTTTGTGTGGAAGCACTAACTCAGAACAGGAAATCGTGATTTCTGCATCACAGAGGGAACTTTCACCTCCCACCTGCAGATGCCCCTTAGAGCTTACTTGGAGCTTAACCACGTCTTCTGGGTGCTACCTGAACTGGAGCAGCAGTCCCAGATGAAGTCACAATTGTGCTGGTCACTGTACACATGTGCATTGCCAGCAAAACACATTCTGCCTTAAGTAATTTGCTGTCTACATAGACTGGAGGAAAGGCAGGAAAGAAGGGGCACAGAGGGGTAAAAAGGCTTGGCTGAGGTCCTGCGTGCTCAAGAAACACGTGGATATCATAGTATCACTGTATCAGTCAGGGTTGGAAGGGACCACAAGGATCATCTAGATCAGGCTGCCCAGAGCCTCATCCAGCCTGGGATTAAACTCCTCCAGGGACTGGGCCTCAACCACCTCCCTGGACAACCCATTCCAGGGCTTCAACACTCTCATGGGGAAGAACTTCCTCCTCACCTCCAGCCTGAATCTCCCCACCTCCAGCTTCATTCCATTCCCCCTACTCCTATCACTACCTGAGAGCCTGACAAGTCCCTCCCCAGCCTACCTGTAGGCCCCCTTCAGATACTGGAAGGCCACAATGAGATCACCTCAGACCCTTCTCTTCTCCAGACTGAACAGCCCCAACTCCTTCAGTCTGTCCTCACAGGAGAGGTGCTCCAGCCCTCTGATCATCCTTGTGGCCCTTCTCTGGACACCTTCCAGCACGTCCACATCCCTCTTGGAATAGGGGCTCCAGAACTGGAGACAGTACTCCAGGTGGGGTCTCACCAGAGCTGAGTAGAGGATATGGACTTGGTTTAATGGCCATGGTGGTTTTAGGTTGAAGGCTCAATGATCTTGGAGGTCACAGAATTGTCAGGGTGGGAAGGGATCTCAAGGATCATTCAGTTCCAATCCCCCTGCCATGGGCAAGGACACTTCACACTAGAGCAGGTTGCTCACAGCCACATCCAGCCTGGCTTTAAAAAGCCTTCAGGGATGAGGCTTCTAACACCTGCCTGGGCAACCTGTTTGCTCTCTTAAGGGGGTCCTTTGAGGACAGATGCTAAAAGCATTTTCTCCACATTGCTGGTGGCAATTTGCAGGCCCTGCTGTGGGCACTGTTGCCATTCAGCTCAGGTGGAAACAAGCTCGGTCCTTCATTCTCTGTGTTAGTTTGTCTCCAGTTCACAGAATCACAGGATGGTAGGGGTTAGAAGGGACCTCTGAAGATCAGCTAGTCCAGCCCCTCTGCTAAAGCAGGATCACCTTAAGTAAATTGCACAAGAGCATGTCAAGGTCACACCTAGTGTGGCCCTGGGCAGCCTGCTCTTGTTGGAGGTGTATCCTGCTGACTGCAGAAGGCTTGGACAAGACGACCTCTGAGGGTCCCTTCCATCCCAATGCAGTCTGTGAATGTCCAGGTGGATTTTGAATGCCTCCAGAGCGGTAGGCTCCACAACCTCTCTGGGCAGCCTTGTCCACTGCTCTGCCTGCCTGAAAATGAAGAATTTTTTCCTTATGTTCAGGTGGCAACCCCTTTGTTCCAGTTTGTCTCCCTCGCCTCTTGTCCTATCGCTGGCTACCACTGAGAAGAGTCTGACTCCATCCTCCTGACACTTGCCCTTTAGATAGGGCAAAAAGGGAGCTGGGGGTTCTAATGGACAAGCAGCTGAATATGAGCCAGCAGTGCCCAAGTGGCCAAGAAAGCCAAAGGCACCCTGTCTTGTATCAAAAATGCTGTGGCCAGTAGGAGTAGTGGGGTGATTGTCCCTTGGTACTCAGCTCTGGTGAGGCCACACCTCAGGTATTGTGTCCAGTTTTGGACACCTCCGTACAAGAGAGATGTGGAAGTGCTGGAGCCAGGGCAGAGGAGGGCAAGGAAGATGTGAAGGGCCTGGAGAATAAATCTGATGAAGAGAGACTGAAGGAGCTGGGGATGGTTAGTATGAAACAGAGGAGGCTGAGGGGAGACCTCATGGCTGTCTACAGCTACCTGAAAGGACATTGTAGAGAAGTTGGTGTTGGTCTCTTCTCCCAGGTAATTAGTGATAGAACAAGAGGGAATGGCCTCCAGCTGTGACTGGGGAGGTTTACACTGGACAGTAGAAAAAATTTTTCCCAGCAAGAGTGGTCAGGGATTGGAATGTGCTGCCCAGGGAGATGGTGGAGTCACCAGCCCTGGAGGTGTTTAAAGGTGGTTTGGATGTGGTGCTTGGGGATATGGCTTAGGGGTGACCCTTGTAAAGCAGGGTTTTGGGTTAGACTTGGTGATCCTGAGGGCCTTTTCCAACCTGAATGTTTCTCTGATTCTGTGATTAATGAACATTAGTGAGATCCTCCCTCAGTTTCTTCTTCTCCAGGCTAAACAGCTCCAGGTCTCTCAGCCTTTCCTCATCAGGTAGAGGTTCTCATCCCCTCACCATCTTTGTAGCCTCCGCTGGACTCTCTCCAGTAGTTCCTTGTCCTTCTTGAAATGTGGAGCCCAGAACTGGATGCAGTATTCCAGATGAGGGCTCACTAGGGCACAACAGAATGGGAGGAGAACCTCCCTTGACTAGGTGGCCACACGCTTCTTCATGCATCCTAAGAGACCCTTGGCCTTCTTGGCCACAAGGGCACCTTGTCAGCCAGTTGCTCACCAGGATTCCCAGGTGCTCTCCAGCAGGTGAGTCCTCAGACGGGATTGATTACATTGAGTAATGAATGACATCACCAAGCCTCTGCTGGGAGTTTTGAGATATTGATTTCACACCAGGCCACCCATAAGTGAGGCAGAAGGAGCAGAAATGTTACTGCAGTGAAGCTTTCCTGCTCATTGTGCTTTGTGCTGCTGTATGGCACATGTAACACACTGCCTCCCAGGAGCTCTCCTGACCTCCTCACTGGGAGGGATAGATTATCCAGATTTTGTCATGGGAAAGTAGAGGATGGGAAAGGGAGTGGAGATAGTAACAAAGGTAGCTGCAGACACAATGATCCCCAGAGATACACAGATGTCAGGCTAGGGAATACTCCTAGAAGGCAGAGTTTTTGCCTGTCCTAAATGAGAATAAATGTTGTGTCCTCCATCCTTCACTTAGAAATAGAAACCTGAAGGGAAGAAGGACTGAAGGGTGGTTGAATCCAGGTGGGGGTTGGTCTCTTCTCCCAGGCAACAAGCAGCAGAGCAAGAGGACACAGTCTCAAGCTATGCAGGGGGAAGTTTAGGCTTAATCTTAGAAGGAAGTTCTTCCCAGAAAAAGAGATTGGCCATTGGAATGTGCTGCCCAGGGAGGTGGTGGAGTCAACATCCCCGGAGGTGTTTAAGAAGAGACTGGATGAGGCACTTAGTGCCATGGTCTAGTTGAGTAGTTAGGGTTGGGTGATCAGTTTGACTTGATGATCTTGGAGGTCTCTTCCAACCTGGCTGATTCTGTGATTCTGTCTGTCCTGTTGCCAGCATATCTAGTCCCTAAAATAAAGATTCTGACAAGAACAACAACAAAAATCTGTCTGTATGAGGCACCAGATCATCCTAGACGTGTTACTCACGGCAGACTAGATGTGTCACATTGTCTTGGTAGAGCAGACACACTGAGAAATGGAACTGTGGGTTAACCATGCAGCAGATACCTGCCTGGACTTGCCATTATCCCAGAACATTGCCACGTCTAGGTTGGCAGCTGGGTGAGCACTACGCAGCTGTTGACCTCAGGCTGCTTTACCGAGGGGGGAAGGTCCAAGCGGGAGAAACAAGAGGGACGTTTTTATGGGGTGACATCACATCTGGAAGGCTGCTGCCCTCTGGTGAGTCAGCACACAAAAGGCAATCATACGAGTCTGATCATCCAATGACTTGGGTGGAGGAGAATCAGACGTTTCTTGGCAGCAGGCTCCTTGTAAACCAGCGTCTGCCTTCTCTGGGGAGGTAGCAGAGCAGTGCAAAAAGCCTGCTGGTGAATCTCCACCTGTTTTCCTCGGTGGAAACCTCATCTGATGCTTGCAGGTTGTCTAAGCTATGTATGTGTGTGCTGCCTGAGAAGTCTTTGCCAGCTGTGCTTTTACAGGATTGGGGCAGAATTGCCTTTTCCTTTTGTTTTGTCTGCCCACCCTTCATAGAACTGTTAGGCTTGGAAGAGACCTCAAGGATCATACAGTTCCAAGCCCCCTGCCATGGGCAGGGACACCTCACACTACAGCAGGTTGCTCACAGCCACATCCAGCCTGGCTGCAAAAACCTCCAGGCATGAGGCTTCCACCACCTCCCTGGGCAACCTGTGCCAGGCTCTCACCACCCTCATGGGGAAGAACTTCTTCCTCACATCCAATCTGAATCTACCCATTTCTAGTTTTGCTCCATCCCCTCCAGTCCTATCACTCCCTGACATCCTAAAAAGTTCCTCCCCAGCTTTCTTGTAGTCCGCTTCGGATCCTGGAAGGCCACAAGAAGGTCTCCTGGGAGCCTTCTCTTCTCCAGACAGAACAACCCCATCTCCCTCAGTCTGTCCTCATAGCAGAGCAGCTCCAGCCCTCTGCTCATCCTCATGGCCCTTCTCTGGACACCTTCCAGCACCTCCAGATCCTTCCTGTAATAGAGGCTCCAGAACTGGACACAGTGCTCCAGGTGAGGTCTCACCAGACTGGAGCAGAGAGGGAGAAACACCTCCCTTAACTTGCTGGCTATGCTTCTCTTGATGCAGCCCAGACCACCCTTCATGGTCTTCTCCATACCTGAAGCACTGAAGCCCCTCTCCATTACTAAGTGTGATGGTGGGAATGATGCACCTGATGTGCTCCTCCTTTGGACAGTCTGGGTATTGGGAGGCTGGTCTCTTCTCCCTGGCAACCAGCATCAGAACAAGAAGACACAGTCTCAAAGTGCACCAGGGGAAGTTTAGGCTGGAGGTGAGGAGAAAGTACTTCCCAGAAAGAGTAATTTGCCCTTGGAATGTGCTGCCCAGGGAGGTGGTGGAGTCACCATCCCTGGAGGTGTTCAAGATGGGACTGGACATGGCACTTGAAGCCATGGTTTAGTTAGTCATGAGGTGTTGGGTGACAGGTTGGACTCGATGATCTCTGAGGTCTTTTCCAACCTTACTGATTCTATGATAGTTTAGTCTGGAGAAAAGGAGGCTGAGGGGAGACCTCATTGCTGTCCAAAACTCCCTGAAAGGAGGTTGGAGTGAGGTGGGAGTCAATCTCTTCTCCATGATAGAATGAGAGGAAATGACCTAAAGTTGCACCAGGGGAGGTTTAGGTTGGATATTAGGAAGAAAATATTTCCTGCAAGAGTGGTTAGGCATTGGAAGAGGCTGCCCAAGGAGGTGGTGGAGTCACCATCCCTGGAGGTGTTCAAGAAACCTGTGGCCATGGCACTCTGGGACATGGTTCAATGGCCACCATGGTGATAGGTTGATGGTTGGGCTCCATGATCTTAGAGGTCTTTTCTAGCCAAAATGATTTTATATTTCTGTGATACAATTCTCAGTTCCTTTGCTGGTAGGAAAAACAAAGTAAAATCCAGAAGTTCAGAAAAAGAGGATACAAAGTAAAGATTTCTGTCTGCTCTGTGGTTTGAAGTCTGGACTGGTTTCTTGCTTCTCTTTTACTACTGGGTGTCACAGTTCTTGAGATGCCAAACAAGATTTAATTGTTTGAGGCTCTGATGGGCAGAGTCCAACATGATAGCATTTAACAAGTCCAAGTGCCAGGTGCTGTACTTTGGACACAGCAACCCCATGCAGAGCTACAGGCTGGGGTCAGAGTGGCTGGAGAGCAGCCAGGCAGAAAGGGACCTGGGGGTACTGGTTGACAGCTGGCTGAACATGAGCCTGCAGTGTGCCCAGGCAGCCAAGAAGGCCAATGGCATTCTGGCCTGCATCAAGAGTAGTGTGGCCAGCAGGAGCAGGGAAGTAATTTTGCCCCTGTACTCAGTGCTGGTTAGGCCACACCTTGAGTCCTGTGTCCAGATCTGGGCCCCTCAGTTTAAGAAGGACATTGAGACACTTGAACGTGTCCAGAGAAGGGCAACGAGGCTGGGGAGAGGCCTTGAGCACAGCCCTGTGAGGATAGGCTGAGGGAGCTGGGGTTGCTTAGCCTGGAGAAGAGGAGGCTCAGGGGAGACTTTCTTGCTGTCTACAATTCCCTGAAGGGAGGTTGTAGCCAGATGGGGGTTGGTCTCTTCTCCCAGGCACCCAGCACCAGAACAAGAGGACACAGTCTCAAGCTGCACCAGGGGAAGTTTAGGCTGGATGTTAGGAGAAAGTTCTTCCCAGGGAGAGTTGTTAGCCATTGGAATGTGCTGCTCAGGGAGGTGGTGGAGTCACCATCCCTGGAGGTGCTCAAAAAGGGATTGGACATGGCACTTGGTGCTATGGTTTAGTAGTCATGAGGTGTTGGGTGGTAGGTTGGACTTGATGGTCTGTGAGGTCTTTTCCAACCTTAATGATTCTATGATTCTATGATTCTATGATGTCTTACTCTCTATGGATTTTACTGGTAGGATATAAAAGGGAAGTATGGCAGAGTCACTGTGCTTGCAGATATCTGCCTCTTGTGGCCATTGTCACCTCAGACAGGTAGAGCATGTCTTTGTTGTGGTCAGGAACACCAAGCACATGGCTGTCCCCTGCTGCAAACACATTTGTAAATTACTTGCTCCTTGGCTACCTTACCATGCTCTCAAATATTCTATAGCACCTTCCCCAGGTTCCCTTCCATCTTTAGAGATGTGTGAGGAACTTCAGAAGAAAGTCCTAAAGACTGAGGCAAAGAGTTTGAAAAAGACCTTTAGGCTCACTGAGCCCCAATGTTAAGCCAATATTTCCAAGCACACCACTAAACCATGTTCCTCAGCACCACATCTGCATGTGGCCCAGAGGAAGGCCACAAAGGTGATCCAAGGGTTGGAACACCTCTGCTATGAGGACAGGCTGAGGCAGCTGGGGTTGTTCAGCCTGGAGAAGAGAAGACTCTGGGGGGACCCTAGAGCTGCCTTCCAAAAGCTGCAGGGATCCCACAGGAAGGCTGCAGAGGGACTTTTCATGGGGATGTCTAGAGACAGGACCAGGGGGAATAGTTTGAAGGTGAGGGAGAGCAGGGTTAGACTGGATCTTGGGGAGAAGTTCTTCAGTACAAAGCTGGTGGCGCTCTGGAAGAGGCTGCCCAGGGAGGTTGTGGATGCCCTCTCCCTGAGGGTGTTCAGGGTCAGGTTGGATGAGGCCTTGAGCAGCTGAGTCTAGTTGAGAGTCATCCCTGCCCATGGCTGTGAGGTTGATGATGTCTAAGGTCCCCTATAACCTAAGCCATCCTAGGATTCGGTGATGATTTTATGGTTTTTGGACATTTCTAGGGACAGTGATTCCACCACTGGGAAGCCTGTTCCAATGCCTGACCACTCTTTCAAGGAAGAAATTTTCCCCAATATCCAATCAAAACATCTTCTGGAATAACTTTGAGACAGTTTCCTCTCATCCTGTCTCTTGCTACCTGGGAGAAGAAGCCAACACCCACTTTGCTCCAAGTTGTAGAGAGTAAGAAGGTCTCTCCTCAGCCTTCTCTTCTCCACACTAAACAGTCTCAGTTCCCTCAGCTGTTCCTCAGAGGACTTGTTCTCCACAGCCTTCATCATCTTTGTTGCCCTTCTCTGGACCTGTTCCAGGACCTCCATGTCCTTCCTGTAGTGAGGAGCCCAAATCTGAACCCAGGATTCGAGGTGTGTCCTCACCAGTGCTGAGTACAGGAGGGTAATCACTTCCCTGGTCTTGCTGGCCACACTATTCCTGATACAGGCCAGGATGCACAGGAACCACATTTGTATCATAGGCCTGATTCTGCTCAGTTTTAGCTTCCAGCCACCAAATGGAATAGGATAGGATAGAATAGAATAGAATAGAATAGAATAGAATAGAATAGAATAGAATAGAATAGAATAGAATAGAATAGGATAGGATAGGATAGGATAGGATAGGATAGGATAGGATAGGATAGGATAGGATAGGATAGATAGGATAGGATAGGATAGGATAGGGTAAACCAGGTTGGAAGAGACCTTCGAGAACATCGAGTCCAACCTATCATCCAACACCACCTAATCAACTAAACCATGAGACTAAGCACCCTATCAAGTCTCCTCCTGAACACCTCCAGTGATGGTGACTCCACCACCTCCCTGGGCAGCACATTCCAATGGCCAATCTCTCTTTCTATGAAGAACTTCTTCCTAACATCCAGCCTAAACTTCCCCTGGTGCAGCTTGAGACTGTGTCCTCTTGTTCTGGTGCTGGTTGCCTGGGAGAAGAGACCAACCCCCATCTGGCTACAACCTCCCCTCAGGGAATTGTAGACAGCAAGAAAGTCTCCCCTGAGCCTCCTCTTCTCCAGGCTAAGCAACCCAGCTCCCTCAGCCTCTCCTCACAGGGCTGTGCTCAAGGCCTCTCACCAGCCTTGTTGCCCTTCTCTGGACACGTTCAAGTGTCTCAATGTCCTTCCTAAACTGAGGGGCCCAGAACTGGACACAGTACTCAAGGTGTGGCCTAACCAGCACTGAGTACAGGGGCACAATGACCTCCCTGCTCCTGCTGGCCACACTCTTCCTGATGCAGGCCAGGATGCCATTGGCCTTCTTGGCTGCCTGGGCACACTGCTGGCTCATGTTCAGCCTACCATCAACCAGCACCCCCAGGTCCCTCTCTGCCTGCCCCTCTCCAGCCACTCTGACCCCAGCCTGTAGTACTGCATGGGGTTGCTGTGGCCAATGTGCAGAACCCGGCACTTGGATGTGTTCAATCTCATGTCCTTGGACTCTGCTTATCTGTCCAGCCTGGCAAGATCCCTCTGCAAGCCTGGCAAGGTCCCTCTGACACTGTCTCATTTTAATTTCTTGGTTGGAGGAAGCATGTAGCATTGGAAATGTCCCTGAAATGCAGATGCTGACAGGTTGTGACCAAATCACTGTTGTAATTTCATTCGTTAGTGATACTTCTTAAGGAACTCTTGCTACAAAGAACAAACTTCAAGCCTAAGGATTGTTCTTTGGTTTCTTTTGCTAACATGCAGTGTAGACATCAGGATTGGACAGAGGTCTCCAGGGTCAGTCTGCAGCTGCTGTTATACTTGCAAAAGTAGCAGGGGGGCCCTAACTCTTGTTAACATACCTCACCAACCTCTGGTGAGGATAAGGATCTGTGACTTTTCTGATATATTTATTTAGAACAGAACAGAACAGAATAGAATAGAATAGAATAGAATAGAATAGAATAGAATAGAATAGAATAGAATAGACCAGACCAGGTTGGAAGAGGCCTTTGAGATCATCAAGTCCAACCTATCACCCAACACCATCTAATCAACTAAACCATGGCACCAAGCACCCCATCCAGTCTCTTCCTAAGCACCCCCAGTGATGGTGACTCCACTACCTCCCTGGGCAGCACATTCCAATGGCCAATCTCTCTTTCTATGAAGAACTTCTTACAATACAATACAATACACCAGGTTGGAAGAGACCTTCAAGATCATTCCGTCCAACCCATCAACCAATCCAACCCACCCAACAACTAGACCATGGCACCAAGCACCCCATCAAGTCTTCTCCTGAACACCTCCAGTGAAGGTGACTCCACCACCTCCACGGGTAGCTGATTCCAATGGGCAATCACTCTCTCTGTGTAGAACTTCTTCCTAACATCCAGCCTAAACCTGCCCTGGCGCAGCTTGAGACTGTGTCCTCTTGTTCTGGCACTGGCTGCCTGGGAGAAGAGGCCAACCCCCACCTGGCTACAACCTCCCTTCAGGTAGTTGTAGAGAGCAATAAGGTCTCCCCTGAGTCTCCTCTTCTCCAGGCTAAGCAACCCCAGCTCCCTCAGCCTCTCCTCACAGGGCTTGTGTTCCAAACCCCTCACCAGCTTTGTTGCCCTTCTCTGGACACGTTCCAGCAAGTCAACCTCCTTCCTAAACTGAGGGGCTCAGAACTGGACACAGTACTCAAGGTGTGGCCTAACCAGTGCAGTGTACAGGGGCAGAATGACCTCCCTGCTCCTGCTGGCCACACTGTTCCTGATGCAAGCCAGGATGCCATTGGCCTTCTTGGCTGCCTGGACACACTGCAGGCTCATGTTCAGCCTACAATCAACCAGTACCCCCAGGTCCCTCTCTGCCTGGCCACTCTCCAGCCACTCTGACCCCATCCTGTAGCACTGCCTGGGGTTGTTGTGGCCAATGTGCAGAACCCAGCACTTGGATGTGTTCAATCTCCTGCCCTTGGCCTCTGCCCATCTGTCCAGCCTGTTGAGGTCCCTCTGCAAAGCCTCTCTGCCCTCCAGCAAATCAACTGCTGCCCCCAGCTTGGTGTCATCTGCAAATTTACTGATGATGGAACTTCTTCCTAACATCCACCCTAAACCTCCCCTGGCACAGCTTGAGCCTGTGTCCTCTTGTTCTGGTGCTGGTTGCCTGGGAAAAGAGACCAATCCCCATCTGGCTACAACCTCCCTTCAGGTAGCCATAGAGAGCAAGAAGGTCTCCCCTGAGCCTCCTCTTCTCCAGGCTAAGCAACCCCAGCTCCCTCAGCCTCTCCTCACAGGCTGTGCTCGAGGCCTTTCCACAGCCTCGTTGCCCTTCTGTGGACATGTTCAAGTGTTTCAATGTCCTTCTTAAACTGAGGGGCCCAGAACTGGACACAGGACTCAAGGTGTGGCCTATCCAGTGTGGTGTACAGGATAAGAATGTCAGGAAGAGTTGGCACCAGTGTTTTATTGTGACTGTGGTTTTATAAGTTGCATGTGCCCAGCTCTCAGGAAGGCCTCAAATGGATGTTAGGAAGAAGTTCTTCCCAGAAAGAGAGATTGGCCATTGGAATGTGCTGCCCAGGGAGGTGGTGGAGTCACCATCACTGGAGGTGTTTAGGAAGAGACTGGATGGGGTGCTTGGTGCCATGGTTTAGTTGATTAGATCGTGTTGAACCAAGTTGGAAGATAGGTTGGACTCAATGATCTCAGAGGTCTCTTCCAACCTGGTTAATTTATTCTATTCTATTCTATTCTATTCTATTCTATTCTATTCTATTCTATTCTATTCTATTCTATTCTATTCTATTCTATTCTACTCTATTCTATTCTACTCTATTCTATTCTAAAGAGCTATCTTCGCTCAGCTGGGACTTGCAGATAGGAAATCTCAGTGACTGAGGACTAGGAAGCAGATTAATCTACTCTTAGGCAAAACCAGAATCACTCTAAATCCAGAGACATAGAATCACAGAGTCACTTCTCTTGGAAAAGACCTTTAAGGTCCTCGAGTGTGAGACAAAATGGATCAGCTGCCTCCTGAATGCAGAGGAACCTTAAAATACTACAGTGACTTTATGTCCTAATTTTCAGGTGGCCAAAGGTGAGACAAAAAAAATCCCAAATCATGGCTCTGTGGTTTGGATATGGTCATAACTTTATGTCTAATGGTGATGTATCTCTACCACCAATGAAAACAGGACAAGCATAAGGCATCACACTGCTCTGGAGAGCTGTGGGGGACTGGTGTGCAAGCAGGAGAAATGGAGACTTTTGTGGGGGCTGGTGAAACACTCAGGCTGTAAGAAGGAAGCACCACGATGCTAGCACAGATACCCATGCAGCTGCCTCTGCCTGAGGTGGCAAGACTTGCAAAGGGATTTCTCAGATATATCCTTCTCCCTTGCCTCTCCATCCCCCTTCCTGAACAATAAAACCCCAAACCCTGCCCAGCCAAGGTCTGTTCAGAGAATTTCAAGGGCTATTTTTATTTCAGCTGCATCCTAAATAGCGTTCAGGGGGGAAGACTCCTGCTGAATGAACAGGAAGGAAAAGAGGTTTGGCACATGGCATTATCCCAAAGCACTTCTGGGCTGTGCTGTTAACTACTTGCTGGCTGTTGCGTAACAACTCTCTCTCTCCTTTTCCAGTCTGTAGATGGTCTTCTCTCACTGTCACACAGATCTGGGCTCTCCACTTCCACAAGGTCTGGGTCACTTTGCTCAGTCATTCTGCAGATCACAGAATCACAGAATGCTGGAAGTTGGAAGGGACCTCCAGAGATCATTGAGTCCAGCCCCGCTGCCAAAGCAGCATGACCCAGGGTAGTCTGCACAGCAATGCATCCAGCTGGATCTCAAAAGCCTCCAGAGAACAAGACTCCACAACCTCCCTGTGAAGCCTGCTCCAGGGCTCTGTCACCCTCACTGTAAAGAAGATTCTCCTCGTGTTGAGCTGAAACCTTCTGTGTTCAAGTTTGTGTCCATTGCTCCTTGTCTTATTGCTGTGCACCACTGAAAAGAGCTTGGCCACCCTCACTTGACACCCACCCCTCAGATATTGAGACACATTGATCAGATCCCCTTTCACTTGTCTCTTCTCCAGACTAAACAGCCCCAGGGCTCTCAGTCTCTCTTCACAGGGGAGATGCTCAAGTCCCCTAATCATCCCCATGGCTCTCTGTTGGATTCTCTCTAGCAGATCTCTGCCTCTCTTGAACTGGGGAGCCCAAAACTGGACACAGTATTGCAGGTGTGGTCTCAGCAGGGCAGAATAGAGAGGTAGAAGAACCTCCCTAGCCCTGCTGGACAAACCCTCCTTGATGCACCCCAGGATCCAATTGGCTCTCTTGTCCCATGCAGAACTTGCTGTCCGCCAGCACTCCAAGGTCTTTCTCCATGGAGCTGCTTTCCAGCAGCGCAGCTCCTAACCTGCTCTGGTGCCTGCTGTTATTCCTCCCCAGGTGCAGGACCCTGCACTTGTCCTTACTGAACTTCACGAGGTTTGGCTGCACTCAGCTCTCAGCCTGTCCAGCTCTCATTGGATGGCAGCACAGCCTGAGGGGTGTCAGCCACCATCCCCACTTTTGTATCATCAGGAACTTGCTGAAGATTCATTCATTGCCCTCATCCAGGTTGCTAATAAAGATGCTGAACAAAACTGGACCAAATATGGATCCCTGAGGAACACCACTGGCCACAGACCTCCAGGTTGACCTGTGACACTGATGACAGTATCACAGTATCACAGTATCACAGTATAACCAAGGTTGGAAGAGACCCCAAGGATCATCAAGTCCAACCTGTCCCAACAGACCTCACAACTAGACCATGGCACCAAGTGCCATGTCCAATCTCCCCTTGAACACCTCCAGGGACGGCGACTCCACCACCTCCCTGGGCAGCCCATTCCAATGACGAATGACTCGCTCAGTGAAGAACTTTCTCCTCACCTCGAGTCTAAACCTCCCCTGGTGCAGCTTGAGACTGTGTCCTCTTGTTCTGGTGCTGGTTGCCTGGGAGAAGAGACCAACCCCTTCCTGGCTACAACCACCTTTCAGGTAGTTGTAGAGGGCAATGAGGTCACCCCTGATCCTTCTCTTCTCCAGGCTAATCAACCCCAGCTCCCTCAGCCTCTCCTCATAGGGCTTGTGCTCAAGGCCTCTCACCAGCCTTGTTGCCCTTCTCTGGACACGTTCAAGTGCCTCGATGTCCTTCTTAAACTGAGGGGCCCAGAACTGGACACAGGACTCAAGGTGTGGCCTAACCAATGCAGAGTACAGGGGCACAATGACCTCCCTGCTCCTGCTGGCCACACCATTCCTAATACAGGCCAGGATGCCCATTGGCCTTCTTGGCCACCTGGGCACACTGCTGGCTCATGTTCAGCCTACCATCAGTCAGCACCCCCAGGTCCCTCTCTGTTTGGCAGCTCTCCAGCCACTCTGACCCCAGCCCGTAGCTCTGCATGGGGTTGCCGTGGCCAACCCTCTGAACTCTGTTGTGGAGCCAGTTTTCAATCCACCTCACTGACCAGGATCTGTGCCACATTTCCTGAGCTTTTCTATGAGGATGTTAGAGGAGACACTATCAAAAGCCTGACTGAAGTGGCGGTATATGACATCCACTGCTCTTCCTTCATCTACCCATTTGGTCATAATTTCATAGAAGGCTATCAGATTAGTCAGGCAGGCTATTCCTGATGACCCTCTTGTCTCCCATGTGGTTAGAGATGATCTCCAGGGTGAGCTGCTCCATCATCTTTCCAGGGATGGAGGTGGGGCTGACAGGTCTGTGGTTGCCTGGGTCCTCCTTTTTGCTTTTTCTGGAGACTGGAGTGACATTTGCTGTCTTCCAGTCATCAGACACCTCTCCTGTTCTCCATGACTTTTCAAAGATGATGGAGAGAGGCTCAGCAGCAGTGTCAGAAGCTCTCTCAGCACACATGGGTGCACCCCACTGGGGCCCTGTGTGTCTTCAGCTGGTACAAGAGATCTCTAACCCAGTCCTGACTGACCAGCGGAATGTCCGCAGCTCTCCAGCTCTGCTCCCTTGCTTCCAGGGACTGAGGTTCCTGAGGGCTGGGCTTAGGAGTAAAGACTGAGGCAAAGAAGGCATTCAGCAGCTCTGCCATCTCTGCATCATCAATTACCATATCTCCCACATCATTCAGTAGTGAGCCCACCTTCTGCCTGATCTTCCTTTTGTCATTGATGTATTGGAAGAAACTCTTCTTGTTCTCTTTCACCCCTCTGGCAAGACTCTGTTCCAAGAGGGCCTGGGCCTTTTCTTGTTTCATTCTCTGCTGATATTTCTATAATCCCCCCAACTGACCAGAACTTTTTTCCCTTCCCCACATATTGTAAACTTCCCTTTCTCTTGTTGACTTTTTCCAAGAGTCCCCTGCTTATCCATGCAGGTTTTTCTGCCTCCTTCTGCCTTGATGTTTTTTCCCCTCCAAGGGAATAGATTTTTCTTGAGCTTGGAGGAGGTAATATTTGAATCTTAACCAGCTCTCCTGGGCCTTCCTTCCTTCCAGAGCCCTATCCCACTGCATATGTCTAAGTAGAGTTTTTGAAGAGGGCAAAGTTAGCCCTCTTAAAGTCCAGGGTTGAAATTCTACTTACACCCTGCTTCTTTGTCTAGTGATATTAAGCTCTAACATGTTGTGGTCACTACAGCCAAGATTATCCCCAACCTTAGCATCCTGAATGTGACCCAGCAATGTGCCCAGGTGGCCAAGAAGGCCAATGGCATTCTGGCCAGTATCAGGAATAGTGTGGCCAGCAGGAACAGGGAAGTCATTCTGCCCTGTACTCAGCACTGGTCAGGCCACACTTGGAGTATTGTGTCTCCTCAGTTTAAGAAGGACATTGAGACACTTGAACGTGTCCAGAGAAGGGCAGTAAGGCTGGGGAGGGGTCTGGAGGACACAGTCTCAGGCTGTGCCAGGGCAGGTTTAGGCTGGATGTTAGGAAGAAGTTCTACACAGAGAGTGATTGTCCATTGGAATGGGCTGCCCGTGGAGGTGGTGGAGTCACCTTCATTGGAGGTGCTCAGGAGGAGACTTGATGGGGTGCTTGGTGCCATGGTTGAGTTGTTTAGGTGGGTTGGATTGGTTGATGGGTTGGACACGATGATCTTGAAGGTCTCTTTCAACCTGGTGTATTGTATTGTATTGTATTGCATTGTAGCACAGCCCTGTGAGGAGAGGCTGAGGGAGCTGGGGTTGTTTAGCCTGGAGAAGAGGAGGCTCAGGGGAGACCTTCTTGCTCTCTACAACTACCTGAAGGGAGGCTGTAGCCAGGAGGGGGTTGGTCTCTTCTCCCAGGCAGCCAGCACCAGAACAAGAGGACACAGTCTCAAGCTGTGCCAGGGGAAGTTTAGGCTGGAGGTGAGGAGAAAGTTCTTCCCAGAAAGAGAGATTGGCCATTGGAATGTGCTGCCCAGAAAGGTGGTGGAGTCAGCATCACTGGAAGTGTTTAAAAACAGTCTGCATGAGGCACTTGGTGCCATGGTTTAGTTTATCAGATGGTGTTGGGTGATAGGTTGGACTTGATGATCTCAAAGGTCTTTTCCAGCCTGGTTAATTCTGTATTCTGTATCTACAACCACTCCTTCTTTGTTAATGCCATCACACTTCTCATTGGTTCTTCAACTACCTGCAGGAGCAAGTTGTCAGCAATGTACTGCAGGAACCTTTTGGACTGTTTGTGCTTGGCTGTGTGGTCTTTCCACCTAATATCAGAGTGATTAAAGTCACCCATGGATGTGATGTTTGGGGATATGGTTTAGGGGTGAAGTTTGCCAAGTAGGGCTATGGGTTGGACTTGGTGATCCTGAGGGCCTTTTCCCTTTTCCAACCAGAATGTTTCTGTGATTCTCTGAGCACCAGAGCACTTGATCTTGAGACTACTTCCATCTGCCTGTAGAAGGCCTTCTTAACAGCTTCTTCCTGGTTTGCTATCCAGTAGCAAACACCCAGAACCATGTCACCCATGCTTTGCATGTCCCTTCACTCTTACCCATAAGTTTACAATGCTTTCACCATCTCCTCTTGCGTTAAATTCACTGCATTCTAGTTGCTTACTCACACAGAAAGCAGCTCCACTGCCTTGCCTTGTCAGTCTGTCCTTCCTGAAGAGTACAGTGGTGAGATCTGTCCCACCGTGTCTGGACGAGCTCTTGGCAAAGGTGCATCACCGCAGCACCTCGGGATGGGTATTGCCCCAGGGCAGGGACACACACAGGTGTGTCACAGGCAGCCCACACGGGTATGAGGAAAGCAGGGATGTTCAGATTGCAGCCCACACGGGTATGAGGAAAGCAGGGATGTTCAGATTGCAGCACTGCACCTTCACACTCTTAAGGATGGTCTTTTCTGGAGAAGTTTCTCACCCTAAGTGATCTTGAGATCATAGAGAATCATCAATAAGGTTGGAAAAGAACTCAAAGATCACCAAGTCCAACCTGTCACCCAAGAGACGAAAGGTAAGGAGGGCAGGGGTGAGCTTACATACACTGAAGTTTATGGAGCTGCTCCACATTAAAAAACCCCAAACAACAAAACAACAACAACAAGCCCCCCAATACCCCACAAAACCACAAACAATCCCTCCCACAGCCCCCCCCAAAAAAAAAACCCCAACCTCCCCCCAAACAAACAACCAAAACCCAAACAAACAAAAAACAAACCACCCAAACCCCACCCAAAAAACCCCACCCAACAACCAACAAACCAAAAAAACCAGAAATTGCAAGGTGGTGACAGATGCATTTGGAAGCTCTCAGTTAAAGATCTCATGTCCCTGTGGCAGCCTCTTTGCAAGGCTCTTTGGCCTGAGTGAAACAGGGAAGGTGCAAGTCTCCAAATCCTACCTGAAACATGAAAGATGTGGTGATCAGGAGATTGTTTTCACATTTAGCTGGGGTACTAGAGCCTCTTCTTTGGTTTTCTTTTTTCTTTCTTAAGGAAGGCAGCAAAGGCAACAAAAACATTCAGGCTATTTTTGAAAGGAGCTTCCAGTTCAGTGAAAGCAGCCTCTACAATTAGTGTTGTTTGGTTTGAAGTATGCCTGTTACTTGGTCCCATTGAGCTCTCAATGTGCACTTGCAGCCCGGAAAGCCAATCAGCTCCTGGGCTGCATCAGGAGAAGTGTGGCCAGCAGGGCAAGGGAGGGGATTCTCCCCCTCTACTCAGCTCTGCTGAGACCCCACCTGGAGTACTGCCTCCAGTTCTGGAGCCCCTATTCCAAGAGGGATCTGGAGGTGCTGGAAGGTGTCCAGAGAAGGGCCACGAGGATGAGCAGAGGGCTGGAGCACCTCTCCTATGAGGACAGACTGAAGGAGTTGGGGCTGTTCAGTCTGGAGAAGAGAAGGCTCCCAGGTGACCTCATTGTGGCCTTCCAGTATCCGAAGGGGGCTACAGGAAGGCTGGGGAGGGACTTGTCAGGCTCTCAGGTAGTGATAGGACTAGGGGGAATGGAATGAAGCTGGAGGTGGGGAGATTCAGGCTGGAGGTGAGGAGGAAGTTCTTCCCCATGAGAGTGTTGAAGCCCTGGAATGGGTTGTCCAGGGAGGTGGTTGAGGCCCTGTCCCTGGAGGTGTTTAATCCCAGGCTGGATGAGGCTCTGGCCAGCCTGATCTAGTGTGGGGTGTCCCTGCCCATGTCAGGGGGTTTGGAACTAGATGATCCTTGTGGTCCCTTCCAACCCTGACTGATACTATGATACTATGATACTATTGAATAACTGTCTTGTTTGTTAGCAGATCAAAGGTATTCCCAAGCAGGCTTCTTCCCATATTGGTTGAGAAACTGTTATTACAGACCACCAGCATTCATTGGCCAACTACCAGATAGATTTTTTGCAGCCATTTGGCAAAGATGCTGTGAAAAGTATGTAGAGCTTGCTGCTACTACTGGCAAAAGCCCTGCTCAATTGTAATAAACATGGATAGCACATGAAAGCAGGTGGTAATAAACACAGTTTGTGGGTGCATTAAAGCCAATGTTGTAGGGATTTGAGTGCTCAGATAAACAAAACGTCCCAAACATTAAACTATCTCAGAATTTTATAGCTTTATCAGGTCTAAAGAATTTGAGGCTGGCCAAAAAAAAATTGACTCTACACCTGATGCTTTTCAGGAGTCTGTGAAGACAAACTATAAATCCACTCTAAACAAAAGCCCCCAACAAGAAAGAGCCCAGAGAAAATGCTTCACATCCTGCAATTTTCTTGATATGAGATCATAAGTAGCTAGCATCCAATCTGACCATTCTGCCTGCACTTTAATCACATGCCTCTTTCTGTGGCCTGGAGATGGTGTGAGGGGAAATCCTATTGCTCCTAAATAGGCATGTTCACCTCTCTTTGTGGGACAGAGGATCTCTCTCGTCAAACACTGAATCTCAGCTGGGGATGGGAGGAGCAGCAACATTCCTCTAAGTGGAAGATGCTCAGAGCAGTACTGCTGCTATGTTAGTATGAGCTAATTAAGCTTTAACCTCATTTCTACGAAAAACCCCAGAAGTTTTTGAGTGGTCAAGGCAGGAAATCAGTCATAAAGTGCTCCTGTTAGTTGGTGCTGTTTAATGTATAGCTTTGAGATATCTCAGTTAATCTCTGTAGGTAGCTGAATCATCATCCTCAGGGTGAGTGAGATGAGGAGAGGAGGGCTGAAGTCCTCATTTAAAGCCTTAACTGAATTCTTCACCACAGATTATGTGTGGGGCATGAGGCAACTTGGACCAGCCCTATAGTGCCTCACTACAGGCTTTGCTGTGGGGATCACCCCTGCCTGGGTCATTGGGGTTTTGGAAGAGCAGTGCTTATCTGCAGGGCAGGACTCTGAGCTCTGTGTCCAGCTTGGTTGCAGCTGAGAATCTAGTGGTCACTTCTGAGAAGGAGTGGAGCTTTTGGCATACTGTTCTGCACACTTTGCCCCACTGCAGATGGTTTCCTGTGCAGCAGTTGGTTTGTATTGCATCACCTTCCTTGGGTATTCACTCCTGCAGTGCAAGGTGCTGAGACCTTTCCTTGATGTTTCTGGCCCTCTGGATTTGAAGTGACTCAGCACCTGACTTGAGGTTATCTTTACTCTTATACTCAATCTAGCCTTGGGTAACCTGCATGAAGCTACTGAGTCCAGGTCTCCCATGTTCAGGAATCTGGGTTTATGCAGACATGAGATAATAATGATCTTTTTTTCACCCACTGGATTTTACACTAAGGTTTTCACCAAAACTGAATACAAGATGAAGAGGACTCCAGCTAACCAGCAAGTGCCTGAGAAAATCCTGACACTCCCTGCCTCCTCCTTGGCCTTTTCCCATCAGGCAGGATACACAGAAGAAGTGGGCAAAAGGCAAGATCAAGCAAATCTGCAGCACAGTTCAGACTAACAAAAAAATTAAAGGCACAGTCACAGCTAAGCTTCTTGGTTGAAAGAAGAAACTCTTTATAGTTAAAGGCAGTGTCATGCCTCAGTAATATTGGAGGTTCTCTTGAAACACTTGATATCTTTCCTAATGCCATCTTCCTGTTGTCTTCCACTTGCTTTCTTAGTATCTTTCAAAGGATACTCACATAAAGACAAAGAAATATCTCCTTTTATGTTCTTCATGTCACACTGAACTGCTTGGATGAAACCAGATACTTGTTTTCATTCAAGGCGAGGATGCAGATCTCGGAAGTGATTAGATATACTCCTAACTGGATGTCTTCCATCCTTTCACACCCTGTTATCAGGTGTTGAAAATTGTTCATGTAATGGAAGCAGGTGACAGTTTTGGCTTAGTATTGAAATCTCAAGTATGCTGATGATACAAAAGTGGGGATGGTGGCTGACACCCCTCAGGCTGTGCTGCCATCCAATGAGAGCTGGACAGGCTGAGAGCTGAGTGCAGCCAAACCTCGTGAAGTTCAGTAAGGACAAGTGCAGGGTCCTGCACCTGGGGAGAAATAACAGCAGGCACCAGAGCAGGTTAGGGGCTGCACAGCTGGAAAGCAGCTCCGTGGAGAAAGACCTCGGAGTGTTGGTTGGCAGCAAGTTCTGCATGGGACAGCAATGTGCCCTTGTGGCCAAGAGAGACAATGGGATTCTGGGGTGCATCAAGGAGGGTTTGTCCAACAGGGCTAGGGAGGTTCTTCTACCTCTCTATTCTGCCCTGCTGAGACCACACCTGCAATACTGTGTCCAGTTTTGGGCTCCCCAGTTCAAGAGAGGCAGAGATCTGCTAGAGAGAATCCAACAGAGAGCCATGGGGATGATTAGGGGACTTGAGCATCTCCCCTGTGAAGAGAGACTGAGAGCCCTGGGGCTGTTTAGTCTGGAGAAGAGACAAGTGAAAGGGGATCTGATCAATGTGTCTCAATATCTGAGGGGTGGGTGTCAAGTGAGGGTGGCCAAGCTCTTTTCAGTGGTGCACAGCAATAAGACAAGGAGCAATGGACACAAACTTGAACACAGAAGGTTTCAGCTCAACACGAGGAGAATCTTCTTTACAGTGAGGGTGACAGAGCCCTGGAGCAGGCTTCACAGGGAGGTTGTGGAGTCTTGTTCTCTGGAGGCTTTTGAGATCCAGCTGGATGCATTGCTGTGCAGACTACCCTGGGTCATGCTGCTTTGGCAGCGGGGCTGGACTCAATGATCTCTGGAGGTCCCTTCCAACTTCCAGCATTCTGTGAATCTGTAATTCTGTGAGTGTTGCTGCACAAAATTTTCACAGGGGACCTAGTGCTGGGTCGGTGAGCCCAGAAATGGTCCCTCAGAAATATATGTGTAAATGTGGGAGTTTTGGAGCAGAAGATCATCTCAACAATAAGCCTGCTGAGGGCAAGTTAATATGTAAGTCTGGAGTTATCAGAAGAGATTCTTTTTTACTTCTTCTCACCTCCTCCTGTTCAGGCAAGTTCTATTTTGCATTGTCCCTGCAAGCTTGGGAATGTGATGATGTCACATTTTTGCACCAAAGAGTGGTGTAGAAAAATCCTTAAAATGTGTTTTGGGCCCTGTATCTGAAGGAGTTTGACTTCATTTGTCACAAATTCTCTCTGTGGCAGGGCTGGGAGAAATTCAGCGTTGGCTCTCACTTGAACAAAGGAGATGAGTAATCCTACCTGTAGGGAAAATAAATACTTGATCCTGGGAATTGCAGTTAGCAGGTCAAGGAAGGATTTTCTTGTTGCTGTTAATGACGTACCTGTATGAAACTTGAACTGGCCTGTTACCACTGGCAGCCTGCTTGAAAATGCAGGTGGGGAGTGGAAAAGAAAAGTCGAACAGGTTGCTGACACAGAGCTTTCAAGACGCCTCCTCAAACCTGTTAACTTTGGAACACAGCCCACAAAATACACATGATTTCTTACCCATGGCTCTTAGTATTTTTGTATATAAAGGAAAGAAAGAGAAGGAAAGAAAGAGAGAAAGAGAGAAAGAGAGAAAGAGAGAAAGAGAGAAAGAGAGAAAGAAAGAGAGAAAGAGAGAAAGAAAGAAAGAAAGAAAGAAAGAAAGAAAGAAAGAAAGAAAGAAAGAAAGAAAGAAAGAAAGAAAGAAAGAAAGAGAGAAAGAAAGAGAGAAAGAGAGAAAGAAAGAAAGAAAGAAAGAAAGAAAGAAAGAAAGAAAGAAAGAAAGAAAGAAAGAAAGAAAGAAAGAAAGAAAGAAAGAAAGAAAGAGAGAAAGAGAGAAAGAAAGAAAGAAAGAAAGAAAGAAAGAAAGAAAGAAAGAAAGAAAGAAAGAAAGAAAGAAAGAAAGAAAGAAAGAAAGAAAGGGAGGGAGGGAGGGAGGGAGGGAGGAAGGAAGGAAGGAAGGAAGGAAGGAAGAAAGAAAGAAAGAAAGAAAGAAAGAAAGAAAGAAAGAAAGAAAGAAAGAAAGAAAGAAAGAAAGAAAGAAAGAAAGAAAGAAAGAAAGAAAGAAAAAAGAAAGAAAGAAAGAAAGAAAGAGAAAGAAAGAAAGAAAGAGAGAAAGAAAGAAAGAAAGAAAGAAAGAAAGAAAGAAAGAAAGAAAGAAAGAAAGAAAGAAAGAAAGAAAGAAAGAAAGAAAGAAAAAAAGAAAGAAAGAAAGAAAGAAAGAAAGAAAGAAAGAGAGAAAGAAAGAAAGAAAGGAAAGAAAGAAAGAAAGAAAAGAAAGAAAGAAAGAAAGAAAGAAAGGAAAGAAAGGAAAGAAAGAAAGTGGCAGAACTCTTCCAAGTAGAGGAGACCTTACTGTAGTCTTCCAGTATCTTGAGGGGGCCTACAAGAAAGCTGGGGAGGACTTCTTAGGGTGTCAGGTATAGGACTAGGGGGAGTGGAGCAAAACTGGAAGTGGGCAGATTCAGACTGGATGTTAGGAAGAAGTTCTTCCCCATGAGGGTGGTGAGACAGAGGGGCTGGACTAGCTGATCTTCAGAGGTCCCTTCTAACCCCTACCATCCTGTGATTCTGTGAACTGGAGACAAACTAACACAGAGAATGAAGGACCGAGCTTGTTTCCACCTGAGCTGAATGGCAACAGTGCCCACAGCAGGGCCTGCAAATTGCCACCAGCAATGTGGAGAAAACGCTTTTAGCATCTGTCCTCAAAGGACCCCCTTCAGAGAGCAAACAGGACATATGTCCCCTGAGCAGCCACCAAGATTCTGTACAAGATGCAGCCATGGCATAGTTAAAGAGAAAAGAAAAGATAACTTCCTCCAGCCTATTTATACAGTGAATGACATAGAGTAGTAGAATTGTTTCAGTTGGAAAAGGCTGAGAGAGTTGGGGTCATTCAGTCTGGAGAAGAGAAGGGTCCAAGGAGACCTTATTGTGACCTTCCAATATCTGAAGGGGGCTACAAGAAAGCTGGGGAGGGACTTTTTAGGATGTCAGGGAGTGATAGGACTAGGGGGAATGGATCCAAGCTAGAGGAGGGAAGATTTAGATTAGATGTTGGGAAGAAGTTCTTCACCATGAGGTTGGTGAAACCCTGGAACAGGTTGCCCAGGAAGGTGGAGGAAGCCTCCTGCCTGGAGGTTATTAAGGCCAGGCTGGATGTGGCTCTGAGCAACTTGATCTAGTGTGAGGTGCCCCTGGCATGGCAGGGGGTTGGAACTAGATGATCTTTGAGGTCCCTTCCAACTCTGACAATCTGATGCTTCTGAGATGGCAGTCCCTGATCCAATGCTGTAGAAGCAGCCATATCCTGAGTCACTGTCTGAACACCTTCACCCAGTGTTCCTGGCAATAGTGTGTGTAGGAACAATCTTCTAAAAAGCCAATACTGTGCTCTCTGTGTAATCAAGTGGTCATTTCAGGTTACCCCTCCCTAAACTCTCCTCCACATGTATGTGAATAGTGCTGTCCCAAATACCTTTATCTTGCTGGCTGCAGGTCTGGTTGAAGTTACCATCTCTGCCAGCTGCTCTGAATAAAGGAGAAGAAATGGAGCTCTTTACAGGCACAGAGAGCCAGGGGCAGTGAAAATGGCTGTACAAAACAGCTCACCTCATGGCTAGAGATGGATGGGGAATGTTCAGGTTAGGCATTTGTCTTGGTAATTTGTTATGGGGCAGAGGAGGAAGTGCTAAGTTTTCTGTGGGAACGTTTGGAAACTCCTCACTGCAGTGAGAAAGAAATGCTCATGTCTGACATTTCTGATTGCACAGCTCTAAGTCTCTTTGTTTTTTTTTCTGTGTACTTTGGCAGGAGACATTTCAGATGATCACCCCAGTGGTTACAGCCTTCACCTAAGGCATGAGAAGTTTGGTTTCTCTCCAGGTCACAACTGGGAATGCCAGCAACCGCCTCTGGAGCTATAAATTCTCTCAGTTAATGATGAATCTGAAGATGGACACTCGATCTTTTTTCCCTTCTCAGCTTCACTCTGAGTGAAAATGAAGGCAGAGGAACTAATCTTTGAGAATTCCTGTTTGAATGTGGGGAAACACAGCTGGGCTTCCATGTTTGCAGGTTCTGAAGAGCAGAGCCTTTCACACAGGACTCACCCTTTTAAGAACTTTCCTGACACAAATATTTCAAATGCACTGCAGACAGTCAATACACCTGTCATAGCACTGGAATGAAAATAGCTATCTGGGTTATTATCTGATAAAACATTTGCAGCTACTTTCTCCTGGTTTGTCAGCAGATTGCAGGCTGAGGAGACAGTGAGCAGCAGGAAGGAGCTTGGACTCTGAGTTTTCACTTTATGGCACTGAATAAGCTTTGGTTGACTACTTTGACCCTTTCCTCTCCCTCCTGAGTGACAAGTTGGAAGGTGATCATACAAGCATGATGTTTAGGAGCACCCCTTACATGTGAGTGTCTGAACAGTGTGTCTCCATCTCGGGAGTCACTGTGGGCAATGCTGCTGTTAACTCTGTCAGGGCATGTAAAAGCAGCCCTTTTGTTTGAGCTCTTCAAGGAAGAGGTGTCTCTTTTGAACCTCAGTTGTAAATGAAAGAGCCATTTCAAGAGGTGGTGGGCTGTGTAGCACCAGGAAGGAGGTCTTTTTAGACATCCTGCAGAGACAACAGTCCACCCCACACATTAAAACAAGTGAGAGATAGAGACTGTGGATGTACAAGGAGCATTTTGGACATCCTCATGATGGGAGAGACTGGAAGCCTGTGCTTCTCTCTTCATCTGAAGCCTTGCAACAACCAAAGTCTAGGACATAAGCATGGAGAAAGTGTCACAGAACTTTTGAATGTATCTATTGACAACCTGGATGATGAGGTGAATGTCAGCTTCAGAAAGCAGGCAACTCTATCAAACTGAAGGAAGCAATCCACATGCTATGGGGCAGGACTGCTCTGAAGAGCCACCTGGACAGTTCTGGACAAGGCTCACTGTGGTGGTCAGGACAGGAGCAAAAGGTGCACAAAGGAAGGTAGGTGACACTGGGTTGGCTCAGCCTGGGGAAGAGGAGGGGAACACATCTCTCTGCTGCCTGCAGCTGCCTGGTGGGAGGAAGCAGAGAAAACCAGCCAAACTCTTCCCAGTGGTGAAAAGCAACAGGATGAGATGCAACAAACGTGACCTAAAACATGGGAAATCCCCATTAGATGCTAGGAAAAAAACTACTGGAGCAGGTCCCAGAGAGGATGTGGAATCTCTGTCCTTAGAGAAAGCAAAGTTTGACTTGACAAATCTTTGAGCAGCCTGATCTAACCGGACTTGCTTCCAGCAGTGAGTTAGATTCGTTCCAGGGGCCACTTCCAATCTTCATTGTTCTATGATTTCATTCAAATGACTTGGGGAAAAAAAAAACACCACAAGTAGTTGCATTTTACAAGTAAGTAATTAGCTTCTCTAGGCTTCTGTACACAAATCTGATTGTTTTGTTTTGTTTTGTTTGCTTTTAATGTGCTTTTAAAAACCCCAAACGTTATCACCCCATTACTGCACCTGTACAAAGAGGAACTGGAAAGCCATTATTCTGTTGCACTGTTGCACACTGTTATTGTTATTTGTTGGTAAAGGCAGTGAAAAGTTTCCAGTTTTAACATCCACTAGTAAACTGACATTTGGATTCTGTGGTATTTGGAGCCACATCCAGGCATGGCAGTGTAAGGTGATGCAGAAGTTAGATCCAAAGACAGTTTATACCACAGGGAGCATTTCATCTCACTAGAAAGAATCTTTTTCTATGCTTAGGAAGGTTTTCAAGTGTGTTATTTATCTATCTATCTATCTATCTATCTATCTATCTATCTATTTATTTTTTGTTTTGCTTTGTTTTCCACTGAAGATTTAGGTCAAAAAGGCAAGAAGGAGAGCTGATGTGAAAGGATAAAAAAAGCATGTGTGAACATTATATATCCAGACAAAGCTATTTCTGAGAAACTTTGCTCCTTGTTAATCTCAAAAAAAAAAAAAAAAAGAAAAAGAAAAAGAAAAAGAAAGAAGAGGTCACAGAATTAAAGAAGCATTCAGGTTGGGAAAGACCCTCAGGATCACCAAGTGCAACAGAGAACCCTGCTCTGCAAGGTTCACCCCTGAACCATATCCCCAAGCACCACATCCAAACCACTTTTAAACACATCCAGGACTGGTGACTCCACCATCTCCCTGGGCAGCACATTCCAATCCCTGACCACTCTCTGACCACTCTTGTAGTGAAAAAATTGATCCTAATGACCACTCTAAACCTCCCCAGTGGCAGCTTGAGGCCATTCCCTCTTGTTCTATCACTAATTACCTGGGAGAAGAGACCAGCAGCAGCCACTCCACAATGTCCTTTCAGGGAGCTGTGGACAGCCATGAGGTCTCCCCTCAGCCTCCTCTGTTTCACATTAACCTTCCCCACCTCCTTCAGTCTCACTTCATCAGGTTTATTCTCCAGGCCCTTCACATCTTCCTTGCCCTCCTCTGCCCTGGCTCCAGCACCTCCACATCTCTCTCATATTGAGGTGCCCAAAACTGGACACAATACCTGAGGTGTGGCCTCACCAGAGCTGAGTACAAGGGACAATCCCCTCCCTCCTGCTGCTGGACACAGCATTTCTAATCCCAACCACTGGATGCTGACTGTGTAGTAGTGACTTAAACACATGACATAGAAAAAAGTCAATGTAAAAATACTTTCTGGCCCCCAAAACTAAGCTGCAAATCCCTAAGCCTAGCAAGGGAAGTCATACCAAATTCTTGGGAAGAGTTCTTGATTAAGGGAGGCCAAAAAGAGGTAATTTTGAAAAGTTTCTGATGACATAGGGACATCACACCGTGAAACACAGCAGCTGAGTGAGAAGTGGTGGGGAAAAGAATCACAGCTACCCTAATTTAAAACCAACTAAACTAGACACCACCTAGCTGGCGAGACTTCAATGTTTGCATGGCCTGTGTCTTCAGCAGATGTCAGTCCTTCTCTCAGTGCACTTTTCTTAATATCTTCCTTAAAAAGTGGGGAAGCAAGCTTTGAAGACCCCCCCCCCTACCTTCCTTGCTGCCAGTCACCCACTTTAAAGCCTCTCTCCCCTCTGTCTTTTAATATCCATTCACCTGGGAGACATACTCAGCGATTTACAAAGTGTTGCCCTTTTGGGTGAAGCCTGAGATGGCTTTCAGGTACCCTCTGCACTGATTCCTGCAGGTGATGTGATTCAGCTTTCCAAAAAACTGGTTCTTCTTCTGCTTCTTTCTCCAAGCAAACTCTCCTGGCCAAATAGCAGCAAGGGAGTGGACGTCTGACTCATCTACTTCTTACAGCTGCAGTTGCAAGGCTCTAAGGAAAAACAGATGCAGAAAACATGCCCAAATGCTTAACAAGTTAAGTTGTTCTTCCTCGAGATCCTTCCTCTGCTCCCCAGCAACAGCATGCTCTGCTGCAGGCTGCACTGCCTCCATGGGAGCCATGCCAGATTTCCACTGGTATGGCTGAATTGACCTCTGGCTGTGGAAGCTTTGCTTTATCTTCACTGTTGCATATGCAGCTAACTTGGCCTAACGATCCCTAGCCCAAATTAGTCTTTCATGAGAGACTTCAGTGCACTACTACCTTTATTTTCTTTCCTTTTTCTTTCTTCCCCAGGGCTGCTGTGGTTAGTTAAGTGGTGGATCTAAAAAGCTGGGGTAAGGAGATGTGCTCCTAAACTAGCGAGTTAGACTAGATGACCTGATGGAGGTCCCTTCCAACCCAGATCATTCTATGATTACTCTATGAAACTGGGTGGTTTTCTAGTTAAGTAGTTAAGAAGTTAAATAGTTAAGTAGTAGTAGTTAACACATTGTAAAATTTTGTGGTCTTTTCCTCCCTCCCCTCCCCTCCCCTCCCCTCCCCTCCCCTCCCCTCCCCTCCCCTCCCTCCCCTCCCCTCCCCTCCCCTCCCCTCCCCTCCCCTCCCCTCTCCTCCCCTCCTCCTCTCCTCTCCTCTCCTCTCCTCTCCTCTCCTCTCCTCTCCTCTCCTCTCCTCTCCTCTCCTCTCCTCTCCTCTCCTCTCCTCTCCTCTCCTCTCCTCTCCTCTCCTCTCCTCTCCCCTCTCCTCTCCTCTCCTCTCCTCTCCTCTCCTCTCCTCTCCCTCTCCTCTCCTCTCCTCTCCTCTCCTCTCCTCTCCTCTCCTCTCCTCTCCTCTCCTCTCCTCTCCTCTCCTCTCCTCTCCTCTCCTCTCCTCTCCTCTCCTCTCCTCTCCTCTCCTCTCCTCTCCTCTCCTCCCTTCCCCTCTCCTCCCTTCCCCTCCCCTCCCCACCAAACCTCACCGAGCCGAACCTCTCCCCTCCTCTCCCCTCCTCTTTCCCCCTCCCTCTCCCTTTCGCTCTCCCTCTCCCTCTCCCCTTCCCTCCCTTCCTCCTCTCTCTTTCTCCTCCCTTCTCTTTTCCCCCCCTTAACCTTTATACATCGGGGCTTGTATTTTGAAAGACAGTGGCTTTGGATATGCAGGGTCCTGCATCTGGGTCAAGGCAATTCCAGGCACAAATCCAGGCTGGGCAGGGACTGGCTGGAGAGCAGCCCTGAGGAGAGAGACTTGGCGGTGCTGGGGGAGGAGAAGCTCAACAGGAGCTCTCAGTGTGCACTTGCAGCCCGGAAAGCCAATCAGATCCTGGGCTGCATCAGGAGAAGTGTGGCCAGCAGGGCAAGGGAGGTGATTCTCCCCTCTGCTCAGCTCTGCTGAGACCCCACCTGGAGTACTGTCTCCAGTTCTGGAGCCCCTATTCCAAGAGGGATCTGGAGGTGCTGGAAGGTGTCCAGAGCAGGGCCACGAGGATGATCAGAGGGCTGGAGCACCTCTCCCTATGAGGACAGACTGAAGGAGTTGGGGCTGTTCAGTCTGGAGAAGAGAAGGCTCTGAGGTGACCTCATTGTGGCCTTCCAGTATCTGAAGGGGGCTACAAGAAGGCTGGGGAGAGGGACTTGTCAGGCTCTCAGGTAGTGATAGGACTAGGGGGAATGGAATGAAGCTGGAGGTGGGGAGATTCAGGCTAGATGTGAGGAGGAAGTTCTTCCCCATGAGAGTGGTGAAGCCCTGGAATGGGTTGTCCAGGGAGGTGGTTGAGGCCCCGGCCCTGGAGGTGTTTAATCCCAGGCTGGCTGAGGCTCAGGGCAGGCTGATCTAGTGTGGGGTGTCCCTGCCCATGGCAGGGGGTTGGAACTAGATGATCCTTGTGGTCCCTTCCAACCCTGACTGACACTATGATACCATGAAGACAGGATGAGAGAGTTGGGGCTGTTCAGCCTGGAGGAAAGAAAACACCAGGGAGACTTTATAGCTGCATTTCAATACCTGAAGGGGATCTACAGGAAGGCTGGGAGGGACTGTTCAGAAGGGCCTGTGGTGATGGGATGAGGGGCAATGGTTTGAATCTGGAGCAGGGCAGATTCAGGCTGGACATCAGGAGGAAGTTCTTTACAATGAGAGTGGTGAAATACTGCAACAGGTTTCCTGGGGAAGTTGTTGAGGGTTCATCCCTGGAGACATCCAACATCCGACTTGATAAGGCTCTGGGCATCCTGATCTAGTTGGAGGTGTCCCTGCTGACTGTAGGAGGGTTGGGCAAGATGACCTTTGAGGGTCCCTTCCACCCCAATGCAGTCTGTGAATTGTCTGTTCTTTAACTAGTTGCCCTGTCACGCTGAACACTGAGAGTGTTCAAAAAACCTGTGGGCATGGCACTTCAGGACGTGGTTTAATGGCCATGGTGGCATTGGTTTGATGGTTGGACCTCATGGTCTTTTCCAGTCTTAATGTTTCTATGATCTTAGAGAACTAGAAATAAATGACACACAGAGCTTCCATGACACCATTTGTGCATGCAAACATTTGTACATGACACCATTTGTACACGCAAACAGTTACCACATGTGGAAGGAAAGCTCATATTTGCCAGGAGGGTTACACTGTGCAGACATTTCTCATGTCTTACACTCTGCATGTCTTAGATGCTCATGTCTTAGAGCTTAGAATATAGCTGAGGAAATGTTTAGAGGACATGCAAGGCATTTGTGGTGGCAGGGAAGTGGATTATTTGTGGACATGCATCTTTGATCCTTGGAAACTTATTAGAATAGAGTAGAATAGAATAGTAGAATAGAATAGAATAGAATAGAGTAGAGTAGAGTAGAGTAGAGTAGAGTAGAGTAGAGTAGAGTAGAGTAGAGTAGAGTAGAATAGAATAGACCAGGTTGGAAGAGACCTTCAAGATCATTGCATCCAACCCATCATCCAACACCACCTAATCAACTAAACCATGCAACCAAGCACCCCACCTTATCAAGTCTCCTCCTAAACACCTCCAGTGATGGTGACTCCACCACCTCCCTGGGCAGCACATTCCAATGGGCAATCACTCTCTCTGTGTAGAATTTCTTCCTAACATCCAGCCTAAACTTCCCCTGGCACAGCCTGAGACTGTGTCCTCTTGTTCTGGTGCTGGTAGCCTGGGAGAAGAGACCAACCCCCACCTGGCTACAACCTCCCTTCAGGGAGTTGTAGAGAGCAAGAAGGTCTCCCTGAGCCTCCTCTTCTCCAGGCTAGTCAACCCCTGGTTTAGAATCATACAGTTGTTTAGTTCCAACCCCCATGCTGTGGGCAGAGACCCCTCACACTAGATCAGGTTGCTTGCAGACACATCCAGCCTGGCCTTGGTCTTTTTTTTCCAGTTCTGGTCTAATAAATAAATATATTAAATAAATAATTTAAAAAGGGTTTTTGTGTGTGTGTGTGCTTGTTTGTTTTTTGTTGGGTTTTAAAATTATTATTATTATTATTATTGTTATCAATTATTTATTTTCATTAATTAATTTATTTTTAAGCAGTAGTTTTACAGCCCAACATGTTAATCTCTATTCATCTTAGAAGATGTTCTTAAACAAATGAGGCTGCTCCAGACACAGAACAGAGGAAAAAGAATTCTACAAAATGCAAGCTGCTGAAGGAGAAAGAACAATTTGAACAACTGGAGTTATTTATCTGGTGTTTGGTTTTGCTCTTGAGTGTTGTGTTTGTGATCCCTGGCAAACTCAGCTGTAGCTGAGCTGGGTGTAGCTTTATGACCCGCTCTTCAGTGATAAGCTGGCTGAACCAATGGGCTGTTCTCAGCACAAAGTGCAAGGCCTCTCCTGGAGCTAGCTAGAACCTTTTTTATTTCACCATTACAAAGCAGAGAAAGTCTTGGTTATGCAATTCAGCTGTGACTCTTACGTGCCACAGATCAGGTCTTTTGCTTGCCTGCTGCACACCCCATGAGCCCCGTGTGTTGTTGGGTGTTTGCTCAGCCACTGGAAAGGAGATATTTTGCATGCTTGAATGGAGTCCAGATTTACATTTCTGTCCCTCTGCCTCTGTGAAGATTGTTCAGGAGCTGCATTTGATCCAGACAACTTCAGCCTAGAGAAGGGAAGGCTCTGGGGAGACCTTCTGGCGGGTTTTCAGTCCTTAGAGGGGCCTACCATAGGGCAGCTGGAGAGGGACTTTTTACACAGGCATGCAGGAGCAGAACAAGGCTTAATGGCTTCAAACTGGAAGAAGCTGGAGTTAAATGAGACATTTGGAAGAAATTATTCCCATGAGGGTGGTGAGACACTGGAACAGGTTGCCCAGAAAAGTTGTGCAGGCTGCAACCCTGGAAGTGTTCAAATCCAGGCTGGATGGGGCCTTGAGCAACCTGGTGTAGTACAAGGTGACCAACCCAGGGGTTAGAGAGCCATAGAAGATCTTTAGAGTCCCTCCCAAGCCAAACCATTCTATGATTCTATAGCTTTTAATTCCCTGCTCTCCACCCACTGCATGATAGCATTGTGTCCCTGTCTGGCCAGGCAGAATGAGTCACTTCATTACCTTTCAGGGCAGAACTGCTGGGAGGGAAAACATCCCACTGAAAATAATAGGACCCACTGAGGGAGGCACCATTTCATCTTTTCCCCCTTTAAAATATGAAGTCTTTTCCTGAGTGAATGAACCTTATATGGTAAAAATGCAGGCTGCCCCTCTGCCCCTGGGATGTTTGAAAGCATCAGGCATGTGTGGTATTAAGAGGTATCTGGAAGATCAGATTACATTCTCCCTAATCTCTAATAAATGATGAGTCTGAACACAGTGCATGTTTACTTCCTGCTCATTCCTGACAGAGGCATGGAAAGAGAAAAAAAGAAGACTAATCAGACAGCCTGCTCTTCTTGCTGCCACTGCTGTCTAGAGTACTTCCTTTCCTTACACAGTTGCTCACAGCTGGTGGAAAATACCTTTCAGCTGCTCTGTGTACCTGCTCCACCAAATCCAATAGGTGGTTACAGCTGTGTGAGTTGGCAGGGGGCTTTAAAAACAACCAAAACACCACATCATCTACTAAATTCCATGAAAAATGAAATTGGCAGGAAGGTTCTATTTCACTTCATCCAGTGATTCTCCAGAGCTGTTAATCTGAGAGGGCTCCTATCCCACAAAGAAGAATTTATTAGGCATTAGGCAGGAGGACATGATTTCTGACTGGGATGTCAAGCAGTACATGGAGGGATGGGGGTCATCTCCTGCTTGCTGTGCTTTCTGGATGAGGGCTGCTCCTCCAGTCTTTCTCTCAGTGAGAACAGGCCTTCTGAAGTCTATGTAAGTGGTAGCACTGAGGGTGGGTTTTCCTGAAGAGAATTCTTCCCATTCCAGGAGAAAAGCAAAAGTCCCACTGACCAAAGGGAACTGCTATCATCATCAGCACTTTGTGACCAGTGGGGATCTTCCAAGGGAATAACCTCAAATGTTGCTCAGCTGGGCTTTGTGTGTGAAGCTGGAAGTTTGGTTTTGTCGAGAGGTGTGCAGGTGTCTCTCATGAGAGATGACTTGTGTGGGTGTGAAGCAGTGGAAAATATTTCATAGAATCATAGTATGGTTTGGGTTTGGAGGGTCTTTAAAGAACATCTAGTTCCACCCCCTCCCCTGCCACTGGCAGGGACACCTTCCACTAGACCAGGTTGCTCAAGGCCCTGTCCAACTTGGCTTTGAACACTTTTAGGGATGGAGCAGCCACAGCTTCTCTGGACAGCCCGTTCCAATGTCTCACCACTATCAGAGTAAAGAACTTTCTCTTGATGTCTGATCTCAATCAACTCTTGTGACATTATGGTGTGAGTGAGCACAAGAGTAACTCAGAGGGAGAGCTATCACACTTGTCCTTAGTGGTATGTAAGAGTAGAACTGTACCGTAAGTCACATTGTAGGGCTCCCCTGAACCTAAACCAGTAATAAAACTCACCACATGAATTGATTTCAGATCTAAAGACTGAATTCAGGTTTTTTGTTTTCATTTAATTTATTTCAGATCTAGAGATGAGGAAGGTTCAAACTCACCTGTGATGAAGAAGAAATTGTTATAGTTTCAGGTGTCCTCTTTCAAGGTGTTGAAGCCTCTGTGCTAAAGTCGTGGTCCCCAAATACACAAACCCCTCCTTGGGCAATGCAAAGCCACCACCTCCAGAAACAGAGTGCCAGAGCTTACAAGCTGATGTAGGCTGTTGGGCTACCTCTCTTACTGGTGGTGGGACATAAGAAGATCTGTCAGGGCATGTGTGCTCCTGCTTTGGCTTTCACTAACAACTTACACTGATTCTTGGTGCTTTTTTTCCCCCTTTGGCAGCAAGTTCAAAAAGAATCACACCTCATACCCATGACAATCAAAACCACATCTGAGTGTGAATCACCATATTGACACAAGCCTACCACCCTTTATCAGATGGTCATTTGGTTGCACTTACACTTTACCTGTTCCTGTCTGCGTCGGGAAGCAGAACCAGACCCTTTCGGCACCAGGTTCCAACCCAGAGGTCATCAGAGGGCACATGGTTTAGAGGTGGCATTGGGAGCATCAGCTTTACAGTAGGACTTGATGGTTTTTAAATGCTTTTTCCAAACTAAATTGTTCTCTGATTGTGGTGAAAGTCTAATTAGTCCATAGTGCTGCGACCCAGATTTCGCTTTGCTGTGTTTTAGTCACAACAGTATCTGTTATCTGTTATTTAGACATGTTGCTTCTTTTAAGTCTTCTAGGTCAGGGAAGCCTAGATAATGTCAGTACTGATAAAAGTGAAGTTACAAGGCAAGGCACACTCTGACTAAATCTCTTCAGGAAAGAGTTTCAAATGCTTGCAATTAAATATTCCCCCCACAGTTTCTGCACTGAGACAGCACCTCCAAATACTGCAGAAGCAGAAGATTCAGACCAGAAGGAGTGGCTTCTCTTAAGAGGTGGTATGCATTTCAGCAGCACATTTCTGTGGCCTGACCTTCTCTAGTTGCCTGAAAACTGCCAATCTCCTCTTCAATAGATAACTAATGGTGACAGCCTGTGAAAGTGTGAGGTGGGAAGAAAAGACAAGGCTTTTTGGAGTGCATTTAGCACCAGCTACAAATACATCCTGCACAAGTCTTTGTTTGCCTTATACAGGTCCATAGTTAGACTGAAGTAGAATTAGAGGAATTTGATGTGTGTTCTATAACTGTCCAATGCCTACACTTGTTAAAGATCTCTGCTGTTTTCAGTTGTTGTTCCCTTTCCTCAGCAGAAGTGGAAAACTGAAAATTGCTGGAAGACAGCTCCATGAAGAAGGAGCTGGGAGTTCTGAAAGACAACGAATTCACCATGAGACAGCAGTCTGACCTTGTGGCCATGAAGGTCAAAGTATTCTGGGGTCCATTAAGAAGCGTGTGGCCAGCAGGTCACAGAGGGAGGCTCTCCTCCCTCTCTACTCTGTCTGAGTGAAGTTACATCTAGAGTATTGTGCCCAGTTCTGGGCTTCCCAGTTCAAGAGAGACAGAGAACTACTGTAGGGAGTCCAGTGGAGGCTACAAAGATGCTGAGGGGACTGGGGCATCTCTGTGAGGAGGAAAGGCTGAGAGCCCTGGGGCTGTTGAGCCTGGGGAAGAGCAGCTCCAGAGGGGACCTGAACAATGTTTTATCAGTATCTAAAGGCTGAGAGTCAAGAGGATAGGGCCAGATTCATTTTGGTAGTGTCAAGGGCACAGACTGGAAATGGACAAAGGGCAATGGACACAAACTGGAACCCAGGAGGTTCCATCTGAAGAGGAGAAACTTTCATGTGAGGGTACTAGAACACAGAACAATGCTGCCCAGAGAGGTTGTGTAGTGTCCTTCTCTGACGAGATTCAGACTGCCCTGGACATTGTGATCCTGGGAAACCTGCTGTGGGTGACCCTGCTTTAGCAGCAAGTCTGGACTAGATGATAGCCAGGGGTCCCTTTCCACACCCACTGTGATGATATTCTGCAATGTCTGTGACACTGCAGAGCTAGCCAGCGACTGAGTCTTCTTTGAAACAAAATCTTCCAAAGCAAATCTCTTGTCAGAATATGAAATAGCCTTGTAATAAATTGTGCTCTGCCTAGCCTTGGGGCCCATGGCAATGTTCTGGGACAAGGTCCAAACCCATTATGATAGTGAGCAAATCATAGGTTTCTTTGAACCACTCAGTGTTTGCTAAATTGGCGCTGTTTCAGCACCAGTCCTGACACTCCCCTTCCTCTGCACTGTCCAGCCTTACCCCTGTACTCAGCACTGGCGAGGCTGCACCTCAATTACTGTTCAACGTGGGGTCTGTCACGCCAAGAAGGACACGGAGTTGCTGGAGCATGTCCAGAGAAGGGCAGCAAAGCTAGTGAAGCCTCTGGAGAGCAAGTCTGGTGGGGAGCAGCTGAGGGAATATGGGTAGTTTATTTCAGAGAAAAAGAGGCTGAGGGGAGACCTTGCTCTTTACAACTCTTGGAAAGCAGGATGGAGACAGGTGGATGTTCGTCTCTTCTAAGAACTAAAAAGTGACAGAACAAGTAGAAATCATAGAATTGTCAGTGTTGGAAGGGACCTCAAGGGTCATCAGTTCCAACCCCCCTGCCATGGGCAGGGACACCTCACACTACAGCAGGTTGCTCACAGCCACATCCTTAAAAACTTCCAGGGATGGGACTTCTACCACCTCCCTGGACAAGCTGTGCCAGTGTCTCACCACTGTCATGGGGAAGAGCTTCTTCCTAACATCCAATCTGAATCTATCCATTTCTAGTATTGCTCCATTCCCCCTAATCCTATCACTCCATGGCACCCTAAAAAGTCCCTCCCCAGCTTTCTTGTAGCCCCTTCAGATACTGGAAGGCTACAATAAGATCTCCTCAGAGCCTTCTCCTCCCCAGATGAACAACCCAAACTCTCTCAGACTGTCTCCACAGGAGAGGTTCTCCAGCCCTGTGATCATCCTTGTGGCCTCAGGTTGCACCAAAGGAGGTTTAGGTTGGATATTAGGACATTGGTTGGCAAGAGGGGCCATTAATTGGAACAGGCTGCCAGGGAAGTGGTGAGGTTGCCACCCCTGAAAGTGTTCAAAAAACACATAGACATGGGACTTCAGACATGTTTCAGTGGGCTTGGTGGTGCTGGGTTGATGGTTGGGCTTGATCTTTTCCAACCTTAAAGGCTCTGTGACTCTAATGCTACTGGGGCTATCTTCCATTCCATTCACAGTGATGAGGAATGACAGAGAATGGACACAAAATGGAAAAGCCTGTGGGAGAAGCTTGTTTAGACCTCCTTTGTGGAAGCAGAGTGTTTGAACAGGCTGCACTGACCTTAAGAGATGCCTTGGTCCTGCACAGAATTCTGTTCTTTGTGTCCCCCAGTGCTTATTTGAACGAGGAAGAAAACAGCTGCATGTATTTTTTGGTTGTTTTTAAGTTTACATAGTGTGAAAAGAAAGCTGCAGTGATTTTAGCTTGCTGGGTTTTTCTTGAACTTATGCTCCTGGGTTTAATAGTACAATAAAATCAGCAAAATGTGTGTGTGTATCTATATCTATATCTATATCTATATCTATATCTATATCTATATCTATATCTATATCTATATCTATATCTATATCTATATCTATATCTATATCTATATTTGTTTGCTGATGACACCAAGCTGTGTGGTGCAGCAGACATGCTGGAGGGAAGGGATGCCATCCAGAGGGACCTGGACAGGCCGGAGAGGTGGGCACAAGCCAACCTCATGAGCTTCAGCAAGACCAAGGGCAGGGTCCTGCATCTAGGTCGAGGCAATCCCATGCACAAATCCAGGCTGGGCAGGGACTGGCTGGAGAGCAGCCCTGAGGAGAGAGACTTGGGGGTGCTGGTGGACGAGAAGCTCAACAGGAGCTCTCAATGTGCGCTTGCAGCCCGGAAAGCCAATCAGATCCTGGGCTGCATCAGGAGAAGTGTGACCAGCAGGTCAAGGGAGGTGATTCTCCCCTCTGCTCAGCTCTGCTGAGACCCCACCTGGAGTACTGTCTCCAGTTCTGGAGCCCCTATTCCAAGAGGGATCTGGAGGTGCTGGAAGGTGTCCAGAGAAGGGCCACGAGGATGAACAGAGGGCTGGAGCACCTCTCCTGTGAGGACAGACTGAAGGAGTTGGGGCTGTTCAGTCTGGAGAAGAGAAGGCTCTGAGGTGACCTCATTGTGGCCTTCCAGTATCTGAAGGGGGCTACAGGAAGGCTGGGGAGGGACTTGTCAGGCTATCAGGTGGTGATAGGACTAGGGGGAACAGAATGAAGCTGGAGGTGGGGAGATTCAGGCTGGATGTGAGGAGGAAGTTCTTCCCCATGAGAGTGTTGAAGCCCTGGAATGGGTTGTCCAGGGAGGTGGTTGAGGCCCCGTCCCTGGAGGTGTTTAATCCCAGGCTGGATGAGGCTCTGGGCAGGCTGATCTAGTGTGGGGTGTCCCTGCCCATGGCAGGGGGGTTGGAACTAGATGATCCTTGTGGTCCCTTCCAACCCTGACTGATACTATGATACTATGATATCTATATCTGTATCTCTATCTATCTATCTATATCTATCTATGTATATAGATATATGTATACATACACACCTTCACACACATTCACACACACATGCACAAAGTCTGGGTGCTAACTTCTCAGAAAGAGTTAAAGGGAAGATGCTGCCTTCTGCCACAATCACAAAATGAAAAGAAAAGGAAAAAAACCAAGAGAACAACATATCAGGAAAGTGAAGTGGTTTGTACCACACATTTAGAGCAGCTGGCAAAGCATGTAATGTGATTACAGGCCTGCATGTTAAACAAAATAGAGGGAAAAAAAATAAAGGGGAAAAAAAAAGCTATATGAATAGGAGACAACTTGCTGCAACTTGTTGATGTTTTCCTTTTTTAGTGCTCCAGATTTACCCAGCCTTGCATGATCTGGGTTGTGTCTAATGGGAACTGTCAGCCTCCTGCCCACACATGGACTGCTTGCCTCCTTTCACAATTTCCTAAAGTACTCCTGGGCATGTCCTACCAGAAAGGTGCTGAGGAACCTGCCCTTTTTGTGTCCTAACAGGGCAGACAGATGCCTCACTGTCTGCTGCAAGCAAAGCTCTCAGACATGCTAATTTGTATAACCCAGGAACAATCCATTCTAAGCTGTAAAGACTTGAAGCCTCTCCTCACTGAAGAAAAAATAGCTTATATGTTCTAGACTTCAGCAAGAGCGGGCTCATTTTGCACATAGTTCTCATATGGACTACAAGATCCTTCCCCCTCCCCGCATTTTTGGAACACATCTGATGTCTCTCTACTATTAGAATTTTGCTCCAGCCAGGGCTAGTTAAAGGATCTTGAGTGAGCTCTTAGGAGCATGCATTAAATTGCCATGCAGTTTGAAGGGTCCTCACAGCTGTTTTCTGCATGGATGAAAGGCAAGGCTGGGATCTTGCCAACTGTGGTGGATTGAAATTTCCCCCAACATTAAATCACAGTATCACAGTATTGCTAACGTTGGAAGAGACCTTGAAGATCATCGAGTCCAGCCTGTCACCACAGACCTCATGACTAGACCATGGCACCAAGTGCCACGTCCAATCCCTCTTGAACACCTCCAGGAATGGTGACTCCACCACCTCCCTGGGCAGCACATTCCAATGGCGAATGACTCTCTCAGTGAAGAACTTTCTCCTCACCTCCAGCCTAAAGTTCCCCTGGCACAGCTTGAGACTGTGTCCTCTTGTTCTGGTGCTGGTTGCCTGGGAGAAAAGACCAACCTCTTCAAGGCTACAACCACCTTTCAGGTAGTTGTAGAGAGCAATGAGGTCACCCCTGAGCCTCCTCTTCTCCAGGCTAAACAACCCCAGCTCCCTCAGCCTCTCCTCACAGGGCTGTGCTCAAGGCCTCTCCCCAGCCTTGTTGCCCTTCTCTGGACACCTTCAAGGGTCTCGATGTCCTTCCTAAACTGAGGGGCCCAGAACTGGACACAGGACTCAAGATGTGGCCTAACCAAAGCAGAGTACAGGGGCACAATGACCTCCCTGCTCCTGCTGGCCACACTATTCCTAATGCAGGCCAGGATGGCATTGGCCTTCTTGGCCACCTGGGCACACTGCTGGCTCATGTTCAGGCAGCT
The DNA here is from genome assembly GCA_033816785.1 of Picus viridis. Taxonomy (NCBI): domain Eukaryota; kingdom Metazoa; phylum Chordata; class Aves; order Piciformes; family Picidae; genus Picus; species Picus viridis. Next base: position 3,725,498 of record CM066606.1, read on the forward strand.
GTCGATCAGCACCCCCAGGTCCCTCTCTGTTTGGCAGCTCTCCAGCCACTCTGACCCCAGCCTGTAGCTCTGCATGGGGTTGTTGTGGCCAAAGTGCAGCACCCGGCACTTGGACTTGTTGAATGCCATCCTGTTGGCCTCTGCCCATCTATCCAGTCGGTCGAGGTCCCTCTGCAGAGCCCTTCTATTCTCTAACTGACCAACATCTGCTCCCAACTTGGTGTCATCAGCAAATTTGCTGATGACTGTTTCAATGCCCTCATCCAGATCGTCAGTGAAGACATTGAAGAGGATGGGGCCCAGCACTGATCCCTGGGGGACACCACTGGTGACTGGCTTCCAGCTGGAGGTGGCACCATTCACCACCACTCTCTGGGCTCGGCCCTCCAGCCAGTTCCTAACCCAGTACAGAGTGTTGCTGCCCAAGCCATGAGCTGACAGCTTAGCCAGGAGTTTGCTGTGGGGGACGGTGTCAAAGGCCTTGCTGAAGTCCAGGTAGACCACATCCACAGGTCTCCCCACATCCACCAGGCAGTCACCTGATCATAGAAGGAGATCAGGTTGGAGAGGCAGGACCTGCCCTTCCTGAATCCATGCTGGCTGGACCTGAGCCCTTGGCCATCCTTCAGGTGTGCAGTGATTGCCCCCAGGGTGATCTGCTCCATCATTTTCCTGGCACTGAGGTCAGGCTGACTGGCCGATAGTTTCCGGGTTCCTCCATCCGACCCTTCTTGTGGATGAGGACCACATTGGCCAGTTTCCAGTCATCTGGGACCTCACCGGTCAGCCAGGACTGGAGGAAAATGATGGAGAGCCCAGCCCAGTTGGAAGCAAATGAAAGCTGTGTTTACAAGCAGGACTGCAATCTACAGTGGAATGCAATGCATATGTACAAAATATACAGGAGTTAGAATATTTGCAGGTATTTACAATTAATGAACAGCACAACCCTCACCCTGGTCAAAGACCTGGGGAAGCTACTAGACCCCCTCTCTGCCCCCCTTTCCCCCTTGTACAAAAGGGAGAAGAGACAGAAACAGGGAGTGGTGGTGAATGGTGCTACATCCAGCTGGCAGCCAGGCACCAGTGGTGTGCCCCAAGGATCAGTGCTGGGCCCCATGCTCTTCAACATCTTTATTGATGATCTGGATGAGGGCATCAAGTCCATCATCAGTAAATTTGCAGATGATACCAAGCTGGGGGCAGGAGTTGATTTGCTGGAGGGCAGAGAGGCTTTGCAGAGGGACCTCGACAGGCTGGACAGATGGGCAGAGGCCAAGGGCAGGAGATTGAACACATCCAAGTGCCGGGTTCTGCACATTGGCCACAGCAACCCCAGGCAGTGCTACAGGCTGGGGTCAGAGTGGCTGGAGAGCGGCCAGGCAGAGAGGGACCTGAGTGTACTGGTGGATAGTAGGCTGAACATGAGCCTGCAGTGTGCCCAGGCAGCCAAGAGGGCCAATGTCATCCTGGCTTGCATCAGGAACAGTGTGGCCAGCAGGAGCAGGGAGGTCATTCTGCCCCTGTACACTTTTAGGCCACCCCTTGAGTCCTGTGTCCAGTTCTGGGCCCCTCAGTTTAGGAAAGATGTTGGGATGCTGGAAGGTGTCCAGAGAAGGGCAACAAAGTTGGTGAGGGGTTTGGAAGACAAGCCCTATGAGGAGAGGCTGAGGGAGCTGGGGTTGTTTAGCCTGGAGAAGAGGAGACTGAGGGGTGACCTTCTTGCTCTCTACAACTACCTGAAGGGAGGTTGTAGCCAGGTGGGGGTTGGTCTCTTCTCCCAGGCAATCAGCACCAGAACAAGAGGACACAGTCTCAGGGTGCGCCAGGGGAGGTTTAGTTTGGAGAAGAGAAGGCTCAGAGATGACCTCATTGTGGCCTTCCAGTATATGAAGGGGGCCTACAAGAAGGCTGGGGAGGATCTCAGGATCTCAGGTAGTGATAGGACTAGGGGGAATGGAATGAAGCTGGAGGTGGGGAGATTCAGGCTGGAGGTGAGGAGGAAGTTCTTCCCCATGAGAGTGGTGAAGCCCTGGAATGGGTTATCCAGGGAGGTGGTTGAGGCCCTGTCCCTGGAGGTGTTTAAGCCCAGGCTGGCTGAGGCTCAGGGCAGGCTGATCTAGTGTGGGGTGTCCCTGCCTATGTCAGGGGGTTGGAACTAGATGATCCTTGTGGTCCCTTCCAACCCTGACTGATACTATGATACTATGGATGTTAGGAAGAAGTTCTACACAGAGAGAGTGATTGCCCATTGGAATGTGCTGCCTGGGGAGGTGGTGGAGTCGCCATCACTGGAGGTGTTCAGGAGGAGACTTGATAGGGTGCTTGGTTGCATGGTTTAGTTGATTAGGTGGTGTTGGATGATAGGTTGGACACGATGATCTTGAAGGTCTCTTCCAACCTGGTCTATTCTATTCTATTCTATTCTATTCTATTCTATTCTATTCTATTCTATTCTATTCTATTCTATTCTATTCTATTCTAATACCAAATCAGTGCAGCCAAGGTCAAGCAGGAGCCAGTCAGTGTCTCTCCCAGAGTGAAGAAATGAGAAGAAAATTGCTTGGGGACAACTAGTTTTAGTCCCTTAGCTCGTCCCATGTGATTGTTTAGAATTATCTTTATTTTCCTGCTTACACCCAGTAGTGATTTATTTATATTTTACTACTTTTCTGCTCAAGATCTGTGAAAAATTTTAAAGGCATAGCCTAGAACTGCCACACCAACCTAGCAAATGTCACTGGCCCCTTCATTTTGGAGACAGAGACTTAACAGTTGTACTTTGTTTCAAGAGCAGAGGTGATCATGGCTCGATGGAGCTCATGATGGCTATTAACACAAGGTTGTCCAGGGGCTCTTCTCAGTGATACCCAATTACAGGACAAGGGGCAATGGCTGGAAGTTGAGGCATAGGAAGTTCCATGGAAACATGAGGGAAAAATAATTTCACTGTAAGGGTGACAGAACAGTGGAACAGGCTGCCCATGGTGGGTTGTGGAGTCTCCTACTCTGGAGATATTCAAAACCCACCTGGATGTGTTCCTGTGTGACCTGCCCTGGGTGATCCTGCTCTGGCAGGGGGGTTGGACTGGATGATCTTTCAAGGTCCCTTCCACCCTGTAACATTCTGTGATTCTGCTACTCACCAGTGTCTTAGAGAGGAGAAAGACTTCAGGGCAGGAGTGAAAACTTCATCTCATGTGAAAACTTAAATGAGACTTAGTTTCACTACTGGCAGCTGATTTCAAGGAGCAATGATGGTCAGTTGGGAAAAAAGGCACTTTCTGAAGGCAGAAGATAAGCTTTTGATGTCAGCCACCCCTGAGCTGTTTTGAGAGGAAGTTGAGGCAGGAGGTGAGGAGAAAGTTCTTCACAGAAAGAGTTGTTGGCCATTGGAATGTGCTGCCCAGGGAGGTGGTGGAGTCACCATCCCTGGAGGGGTTCAAAAAGGATTGGCTATGGCACTTGAAGCCATGGTTTAGTTGTCATGAGGTGCTGGGTATTAGGTAATAGGTTGGACTTGATCTCTGAGGTCTCTTCCAACCTGTTTGGTGATGTGATTCTGTGCTTCTGTGATTCGAGTTGCAACTTATGAACAGCTGAGGATAGTGTACAAATGTGACACCTGGTTGCAAAGAGCGAGGAAAAATTAGAATAGAATAGAATAGAATAGAATAGAATAGAATAGAATAGAATAGAATAGAATAGAATGGAATTGAATGGAATGGAATTGAATTGAATTGAATTGAATTGAATTGAATTGAATTGAATTGAATTGAATTGAATTGAATTGAATTGAATTGAATTGAATTGAATTAGCCAGGTTGGAAAAGAACTTTGAGATCATTGAGTCCAACCTCTCACCCAACGCCATCTAATCAACTAAACCATGGCACCAAGCACCCCATCCAGTCTCTTCCTAAACACCTGCAGTGATGGTGACTCCACCACTTCCCTGGGCAGCACATTCCAATGGCAAAACTCTCTCAACCTACACCTGAAGAGCTGTATCTCAAGTCTAGCTGTTGCTGGCACAAGTGCTGCTTCACCTCAACACCACTGAAGCTGGCTGCAGTTGGTAAGAGTGGGGCAGCAGTGCATGGTTAGGGATGGCATTTTCCCTCCTCCTAATCTCAGAGAGGAGATAACTATGTACTTTCCAGTAATGAAGCCAGAATTTCTCTGACTGATCCTCTGAAGACAGGTAGGTGCACTTTTTTGTCTAAAGTACTCTGTAATTTGATGCTCAATAAAGAAGTCAGGTTGCTTGCCAGAGATGTTATCACTTAAGTGGCCAATGTGTTTTTCACCAGCTTTCTCCAGATGTCAAATGGAATAAAATGCTAAACCACATTCTCTGTGCAGGAACAGACCACAGACATGTCTATGATAGAGATATATCAAGATGCTAAGGAACAGGGAGAGTGACAAATGGGAAGGCATCTGGAAACCAATGCAGTTATAGAATCATAGAATGAGCCAGGTGGGAAAAGACCTCAGAGACCATCAGGTCCAACCTATTACCTAATACCTAACACCTAGTTCCATGGCAGGGGGGTTGGAACTAGATGATCCTTGTGGTCCCTTCCAACCCTGACTGTTACTATGATACTATGATACTGATATTATGATACTATGATACCTCATGACAACTAAACCTTGGCTCCAAGTGCCACATACAAGCCTTTTCTGAACACCTCCAGAGACAATGATTCCACCAGCTCCCTGGGCAGCACATCCTATTGGCCAATCTCTTTCTGGGAAGAACTTTCTCCTCACCTCCAACCTAAATCTCCCCTGGCACAGCTTGAGACTGTGTCCCCTTGTTCTGGTGCTGGTTGCCTGGGAGAAGAGACCAACCCCTCTTGGCTACAGCCTCCCTTCAGGTAGTTGTAGACAGCAAGAAGGTCTCCCTGAGCCTCCTCTTCTCCAGGCTAAGCAACCCCAGCTCCCTCAGCCTCTCCTCATAGGGCTTGTGCTCAAGGCCTCTCCCCAGCCTTGTTGCCCTTCTCTGGACACGTTCCAGTGTTTCAATGTCCTTCTTAAATTGAGGGGCCCAGAACTGGACACAGGACTCAAGGTGTGGCCTAACCAAGGCAGAGTACAGGGGCACAACTCCTGCTGGCCACACTATTCCTAATGCAGGCCAGGATGCCATTGGCCTTCTTGGCCACCTGGGCACACTGCTGGCTCATGTTCAGGCAGCTGTCGACCAGCACCCCCAGGTCCCTCTCTGTTTGGCAGCTCTCAGCCACTCTGACCCCAGCCTGTAGCTCTGCCTGGGGTTGCTGTGGCCAAAGTGCAGCCCCTGGCACTTGGACTTGTTGAATTCCATCCCATTGGACTCTGCCCATCTGTCCAGCCTGTCAAGGTCCGTCTGCAGAGTCCTTCTGCCCTCTAACTGACCAACATCTGCTCCCAACTTGGTCTCATCTGCAAATTTGCTGATGATTGTCTCAGTCCCCTCATCCAGATCATCAATGAAGATATTAAAGAGGATGGGGCCCAGAACTGATCCCTGGTGGAAGGCATTTTAAGGCATTCTAAGTAATGTACAATAACACAATTATTCTGCAACAAGAAGATTGTGAGGTGACTCAGAAGAGAGAATTAGAAACTCATTAACCCATCAAGAATCATAGCAAAGCCATAAAAGAATGTTATCAAGATTAAAATAATCATCTTTGGCGTAATGAATCATATATTTCATTTTAAAGTCAGTTTCTTTCTTCAGTCTCTCATTGCCTGTGAGCAATACCTTTATTTACAGCTGCACAGACCCTAGGTAGAGCCAAGGTTTTAAAAGGAATAAACCTTGGTTTTATTCATCACAGCAGTAACTCCAAGTCTAGTAAAAAAAGTGTTTCAAAGTGTCTTTGCTAATACAATAATACAATACAATACACCAGAAAGAGACCTTCAAGATCATCGTGTCCAACCCATCAACCAATCCAACCCACCTAAACAACTAAACCATGCAGCCAAGCACCCCATCAAGTCTCCACCTGAACACCTCCAATAATGGTGACTCCACCACCTCCCTGGGCAGCCCATTCCAATGGGCAATCACTCTCTCTGCATAGAACTTCTTCCTAACATCCAGCCTAAACCTGCCCTGGTGCAGCCTGAGACTGTGTCCTCTTGTTCTGGTGCTTGCTGCCTGGGAGAAGAGGCCAACCTCTGCCTGGCTACAACCTCCCTTCAGGTAGTTGCAGAGAGCAATAAGGTCACCCCTCAGTCTCCTCTTCTCCAGGCTAAGCAACCCCAGCTCCCTCAGCCTCTCCTCATAGGGCTTGTGTTCCAAACCCCTCACCAACTGATTGTTCAGCCTACAATCAACCAGCACCCCCAGGTCCCTCTCTGCCTGGCCGCTCTCAGGCACTCTGGCCCCAGCCTGTAGCACTGCCTGGGGTTGTTGTGGCCAATGTGCAGAACCCGGCACTTGGATGTGTCCAATCTCCTGCCCTTGGACTCTGCCCATCTGTCCAGCCTGTCGCGGTCCCTCTGCAAAGCTTCTCTGCCCTCCAGCATATCCACTCCTGCCCCCAGCTTGGGGTCATCTGCAAACCTACTGCTGATGGACTCAATGCCCTCATCCAGATCATCAATAAAGATGTTGAAGAGCATGGGGCCCAGCACTGATCCCTGGGGCACACCACTAGTGCCTGGCTGCCAGCTGGATGTGGCACCATTCACCACCACTCTCTGGGCTCGGCCCTCCAGCCAGTTCCTAACCCAACACAGTGTGATCCTGTCCAAGCCAGGGGCTGCCAGCTTGGCCAGGAGTTTGCTGTGGGGGATGGTGTCAAAGGCCTTGCTGAGGTCCAGGCAGACCACATCCACAGGCCTCCCCACATCCACCAGGCAGTCACTTGATCATAGAATGAGATCAGGTTGGTCAGGCAGGACCTGCCCTTCCTAAATCTATGCTGGCTGGGCCTGAGCCCTTGGCCATCCTGTAAGTGCTGTGTGATCACACTCAAGATGACCTGTTCCATACCCTTGCCTGGCACTGAGGTCAGGCTGACAGGCCTGTAATTCCCTGGCTCATCCAACCGGCCCTGCTTGTGGCTGGGCACCATGCTGGCCAGCTTCCAGTCTTCTGGGACCTCTCCAGTGAGCCAGGACTGCTGAAAAATGATGGAGAGTGGCTTGGACAGTTCATCTGCCTGCTCGCTCAGCACCCTAGCATGGATCCCATCCGGTCCCATGGCCTTGTGGGGGTCCAAGCAGCTCAGAAGATCTCTAACTGCCTCCTGGAGCAGCAGGAAACTATGCAGCTCCCTGGCTCCTTCTGCCAGCTCTGCAGGCCAGCTGTCTGGAAGACGTTCTGCCCTGCTAGTGAAAATTGAGGCAAAGAAGGTGTTAAGTCCCTCTGCCTTTTCCTCATCCTTTGTTACAACGTTTCCCTCCATGTCAACCAAGGAGTGGAGCTTGTCCTTGCCCTTCTTCTTGCTATTGATGTATTTATAGAAGGACTTTTTGTTGTCCTATTGCTAATGCAATGCAATTGTGTATTCACTCCCACCCCTTTAGAACCCAGTCAAGGTTTGAGTTATCTGTAGGTCTGATATGCTAAAGGAAATAAGGATGCAGCATGAAGTGACACATTTTTCTCTCTCCTTGTAATGCAGTACTCAGCAGCTCTGTTTTGAAGGGTCTCACAGCTCCCCCTGCTCACCCTCCCTTCAGCCTTGGTTCAAGAAAATGTCTCCTGGCTGGGGACCAACTTCAAAACCTGAAACTGAACTTTGTTTTCATCCTATTTCAAAATCTAATCAGCAGCTCCCAGAACACCTCCAATTAAAAACAAAACAAAACCCAACCACAAACCCAACCAAAAAAGAGCAAAACCCCCAAAACAATCAAACCACACCCTCCCCACCCCAGACGAAAAAAAACCCCCAACAAAAACAGGCCAAAAAACCCCCACAACAACAAAAATAAACCCAAAAATAAGACCCCCAAACCAACGAAGCAACCAAAACCAACACCACCACAACAAAAATAACCCAAACCCACAAAGAAACCCCAAACAAACAAAAAAGGAAACAAAAGAAGGACAGACTTAGGTTTTCTGAAATATTACAGAGCCTTGCATATAGCCTTGCATAAGCACATTTCTTCTGCATTGTGAGGGTTATGTAAATGTATCAGAGCACATTTTTATCACAGAGGGGACAATAGGGTTAAATAATTCTGTTGACTGCACTGTGAACATATATATATATATATATATAAGTAAGATAGGCAGCAATTCTTCTTTACTCAGAGGATGAAGTTCTTCATATTCCAAAAGTCATGGCAGACTGGAGCAGTCCCCACAGACTGGAGAAGGGGAAACATTGGTCCCATTTTCAAAAAGGCTGAGAAGGAGGAACCAGGGAACTCCAGGCCAGTCAGTCTCACCTCTGTGCCCGGAAAGATCATGGAGCAGATCCTCCTGGAGGCACTACTGACTCAGAAGAATAGTGAGGAGGTGATTGGGAACAGTCAGCATGGCTTTGCCAAGGGCAAATCCCGCCTGACAAACCTGGTGGCCTTCTACAAACAGGTGACAGCATTAATAGCTGAGGGGCGAGCAACTGATGTCATTTACCTGGCCCTGAGCCTTTGTTTTGGAGTTATTTTGTTGTGGTGGTGTTGGTTTGAATTTGCTTTTCTTGAGTCTTAATTTTTTGGGTTTATTTTGTTGTTTGAGGTTTATTGGGGGGCTCGTCTGGGAGAGTGTGGGGGAGAATTGTGGTTTGATTGTTTTTGGGGGGTTTCTCTTTTTTTGGTTTGGGTTGCAGATTTTGATTTTGTTCTGATGAATTGTTCTAAGAGGCTATGATTGAAATGGGATGAAAACAAAGTTCAGTTTCAGGTTTTTTTGAAGTTGGTCCCCAGCCGGGAGATTTTCTTGAACCAGGCTGAGGAGGGTGAGCAGGGAAACTGAGACCCTTCAAGAGCAAACTGCTGTACTGCATTACAAGGAGAGAAAAATGTGTCACTCATGCTGCATCCTTATTTCCTTTAATATCGAACTACAGATAGCAAGCCTTGACTGGAGTGAGCTCCCGCAATTGCGTGCATTAACAATGGGACAACAAGAATCCTTCTATAAATAAGAAAAGGGCAGAACATTGGTTGTGGAGAAGCATGAGGATGAGGAGAACGAGGAGACCAACGCATGGCACCCGCCTCAGTCTTCACTAGCAGGAAGCAGGAACGTCTTCCAGACAGCTGGCCTGCAGAGAGCTGGCAGAAGCAGCCAGAGAGCTGCATAGTTGCCCACTGCTGCATGGGGCAGTTAGAGATCTTCTGAGCAGCTTGCGGACCCCCGCAAGGAGCCATGGGACCGGGATGGGATCCATGCTAGGAGTGCTGAGATTGCCGACAGCGAGGCAGCTGTCCAAGCCACTCTCCAGTCATTTTTCAGCAGTCCTGGCTTTCACTGGAGAGGTCCCAGAAGACTGGAAGCTGGCTAATGTGGTGCCCAGCCACAAGCAGGGCCGGTTGGATGAGGCTCGAGGGAATTATACGGCCTGTCAGCCTGACCTCGAGTGCCAGGCAGGAGACTATGGAACAGGTCATCTCGAGTGTGATCACACAGCACTTACAGGATGACCAGGGGCTCAGGCCCAGCCAGCATGGATTTAGGAAGGAGCAGGTCCTGCCTGACCAGCCTGATCTCCTTCTATGATCAGGTGACCCGCCTGGTGGATGTGGGGGGGAGGCCTGTGGAGATGTGGTCTGCCTGGACCTCAGCAAAGGCCTTTGACACCGTCCCCACAGCAAACTCCTGGCCAAGCTGACAGCCCGTGGCTTGGACAGGAGTCCCACATGCGTCGGGTTAGGAACTGGCTGGAGGGCGAGCAGTATAGTAGAGTGGTGAATGGCGCCGCATCCAGCTGGCCAGGCCTGTCACTGGTGGTGTGCCCCAGGGATCGAGTGCTGGGCCTCCATGCTTCTTCAACATCTTTATTGATGATCTGGATGAGGGGCATTGAGTCATCAGCAGTAGGTGCAGATGACCCCAAGCTGGGGGTATATTGGAGAACGAGAAGCTTTTGCACGGAGGACCCGCGACCCCAGGAGCAGAGTCCAAGGAGGTGGACATCAGTGCCGGGATTACATTGACACAACAACCCGAACGTGCCCGGGGCCAAGAAGCCCTGAGCGGCCGGGCAGGGGACCTGGGGAGTGCTGGTTGTTGTAGGCTGAACAATCAGTTGGTGAGAGTTTGGAACACAAGCCTATGAGGAGGCTGAGAGCAGGGCTAGCTAGCCTGGAAGAGGACTGAGTATTCTATTTTCTCTGCAACTACCTGAAGGGAGGTTGTAGCCAGGCAGAGGTTGGCCTCTCTCCAGGCAGCAAGCACCAGAACAAGAGGACACAGTCTCGAAACCTCCGCCGGGGCAGGTGGATGTTAGGAAGAGTTCTATGCAGAGAGGAGGTGATTGCTTATTGGAATGGGCTGCCCAGGAGTGTGGAGTCCTTGAGTGTTCAGGTGGGAAGGGAACTGGCTGCATGGTTTTAGTTGTTTAGGTGGATTTAGTTAGGTTGGACACGATGATGCTGAAGATTTTCACAATTAGTATTGTGTATTATTTAATGATTAGCAAAAAGACACTTTGCAGACTTGGGTTACTGCTGTGATGAATAAAACAAGGTTTTATTCCTTTAAAACCTTGGCTCTACCTAAGTCTGTGCAGCTTTGCAAATAAGGTATTGCTCCTGAAATGAGAAAACTGAAGAAAGAAACTGACTTAAAATGAAATATAACGCCAAAGATATTTTTTAATCTTGATAACGATTCACATAACTGCTACTGATGCTGATGGGTTAATGAGTTTCCTAATTCTCTCTTCGTCACCTCACAATCTTCTTGTTGCAGGAATATGATTGTGTATTACTTAGAATGCCTTAGCGCTCACCAGGGTCAATTCTGGGCCCCATCCTCTTTAATATCTTCATTGATGATCTGGATGAGACTGAGACAGCAAATTTACGGGAGATATTTAGAGGCAGATATTGTCAGTTAGAGGGCAGAAGGACCGGGTGGAAATGGACGGATGGGCGAGTCCAATGGGATGAGGTACCAGCAAGGGGCCACTTTGGCCACAGCAACCCCGAGGCAGGTACAGGCTGGGAGCCGGAGTGGCATGCCAAACGAGGACCTGGGGGTGTGCGCTCTGGAACATGAGTAGCAATGCCCAGGTGGCCAAGAAGACAATGAAAAATAAATCTGGCCTGCATTAAGAAAGGTGAATTATTATTTTAATGCTTCTGCTGCCTTGAGTTGACCACACCTTGAGGTCCGCAGTTCTGAAGCCTTCACCGAGGACATTGAAGGCACTGGAACGATGTCAGAGAAGAAGGCAGGCTGGGCCTTGAGCACAAGCTATGAGGAGGAGGCTGAGGAAGCAGGGTTGCTAGCCTGGAGAAGAGGAGGGAGCTCAGGGAGACCTGCTCTTGCTGTCTACAACTACCTGAAGGGGAGGCTGTAGCCAAGAGGGGTTGGTCTCTTCTCCCAGGCAACCAGTCACCAGCCCAAGGGACACAGTCTTTCAAGCTGTGCCAGGGGGAGATTTAGGTTGGAGAGTGAGGAGGAAAGTTCTTCCCAGAAAGAGATTGGCCAACCGGATGTGCTGCCCAGGGAGCTGGTGGAATCATTGTCTCTGGAGGTGTTCAGAAAAGGCTTGTATGTGGCACTTGGAGCCAAGGTTTAGTTGTCATGAGGTATCATAGTATCATAATATCAGTATCATAGTATCATAGTAACAGTCAGGGATTGGAAGGGACCACAAGGAGTCATCTGGTTCCAACCCCCCTGCCATGGAACTAGGTGTTAGGTATTAGGTAATAGGTTGGACCTGATGGTCTCTGAGGTCTTTTCCCACCTGGCTCATTCTATGATTCTATAACTGCATTGGTTTCCAGATGCCTTCCCATTTGTCACTCTCCCTGTTCCTTAGCATCTTGATATATCTCTATCACTGGAGCACGCCTGATGAGTCTGTTCCTGCACAGAGAATGTGGTTTAGCATTTTATTCCATTTGACATCTGGAGAAAGCTGGTGAAAAACACATTGGCCACTTAAGTGATAGCATCTCTGGCAAGCGACCTGACTTCTTCATTGAGCATCAAATTACAGACGTACATTTAGACAAAAGTGCACCTACCTGTCTTCGAGAGGATCAGTCAGAGAAATTCTGGCTTCATTACTGGAAAGTACGCAGATTGTCTCTCTCTGAGATTAGGAGGAGGAAGGTGCCATCCCTAACCATGCACTCGCTGCCCCACTCTTACCAACTGCAGCCAGCTTCAGTGGTGTCGAGGATGAAGCAACGCGGCTCGTGCCAGCAACAGCTAGACTGATGAGGGATACAGCTCTTCAGGTGGTAGGCTGAGAGAGTTTTGCCATTGGAATGTGCTGCCCAGGGAAGTGAGTGGAGTCACCATCACTGCGGAGTGTTTAGGAAGAGGACTGGATGGGGTGCTTGGTGCCATGGTTCAGATTAGATTAGATGGCGTTGGGTGAGGTTGGACCCAATGATCTCAATGAGTTCTTTTCCAACCTGGCTAATTCAATTCAATTCAATTCAATTCAATTCAATTCATTCAATTAATTCAATTCAATTCAATTCAATTCAATTCAATTCAATTCAATTCAATTCCATTCCATTCCTATTCTATTCTATTCTTATTCTATTCTATTCTATTCTATTCTATTCTATTCTATTCTATTCTATTCTATTCTATTCTAATTTTTCCTCGCTCTTTGCAACCAGGTGTCACATTTGTACACTATCCCTCAGCTGTTCATAAGTTGCAACTCGAATCACAGAAGCACAGAATCACATCACCAAACAGGTTGGAAGAGACCTCAGAGATCAAGTCCAACCTATTACCTAATACCCAGCACCTCATGACAACTAAACCATGGCTTCAAGTGCCATAGCCAATCCTTTTTTTTTGAACCCCTCCAGGGATGGTGACTCCACCACCTCCCTGGGCAGCACATTCCAATGGCCAACAACTCTTTCTGTGAAGAACTTTCTCCTCACCTCCTGCCTCAACTTCTCAAAACAGCTCAGGGGTGGCTGACATCAAAAGCTTATCTTCTGCCTTCAGAAAGTGCCTTTTTTCCCAACTGACCATCATTGCTCCTTGAAATCAGCTGCCAGTAGTGAAACTAAGTCTCATTTAAGTTTTCACATGAGATGAAGTTTTCACTCCTGCCCTGAAGTCTTTCTCCCTCTCTAAGACACTGGTGAGTAGCAGAATCACAGAATGTTACAGGGGTGGAAGGGACCTTGGAAAGATCATCCAGTTCAACCCCTGCCAGAGCAGGATCACCCAGGGCAGGTCACACAGGGAACACATCCAGGTGGGTTTTGAATATCTCCAGAGTAGGAGACTCCACAACCCACCATGGGCAGCCTGTTCCACTGTTCTGTCACCCTTACAGTGAAATTATTTTTCCCTCATGTTTCCATGGAACTTCCTATGCCTCAACTTCCAGCCATTGCCCCTTGTCCTGTAATTGGGTATCACTGAGAAGAGCCCCTGGACAACCTTGTGTTAATAGCCATCATGAGCTCCATCGAGCCATGATCACCTCTGCTCTTGAAACAAAGTACAACTGTTAAGTCTCTGTTCCGGGCCAAAATGAAGGGGCCAGTGACATTTGCTAGGTTGGTGTGGCAGTTCTAGGCTATGCCTTTAAAATTTTTCGCACAGATCTTGAGCAGAAAAGTAGTAAAATATAAATAAATCACTACTGGGTGTAAGCAGGAAAATAAAGATAATTCTAAACAATCACATGGACGAGCTAAGGGAAAAAAACTAGTTGTCCCTGCCAATTTTTCTTCTCATTTCTTCACTCTGGGAGAGACACTGACTGGCTCCTGCTTGACCTTGGCTGCACTGATTTGGTATTAGAATAGAATAGAATAGAATAGAATAGAATAGAATAGAATAGAATAGAATAGAATAGAATAGATAGAATAGAATAGACCAGGTTGGAAGAGACCTTCAAGATCATCGTGTCCAACCTATCATCCAACACCACCTAATCAACTAAAAACCATGCAACCAAGCACCCTATCAAGTCTCCTCCTGAACACCTCCAGTGATGGCGACTCCACCACCTCCCCAGGCAGCACATTCCAATGGGCAATCACTCTCTCTGTGTAGAACTTCTTCCTAACATCCATAGTATCATAGTATCAGTCAGGGTTGGAAGGGGACCACAAGGATCATCTAGTTCCAACCCCCCTGACATAGGCAGGGACACCCCACACTAGATCAGCCTGCCCTGAGCCTCAGCCAGCCTGGGCTTAAACACCTCCAGGGACAGGGCCTCAACCACCTCCCTGGATAACCCATTCCAGGGCTTCACCACTCTCATGGGGAAGAACTTCCTCCTCACCTCCAGCCTGAATCTCCCCACCTCCAGCTTCATTCCATTCCCCCTAGTCCTATCACTACCTGAGATCCTGAGATCCTCCCCAGCCTCTCTTGTAGGCCCCTTCATATACTGGAAGGCCACAATGAGGTCATCTCTGAGCCTTCTCTTCTCCAAACTAAACCTCCCCTGGCGCACCCTGAGACTGTGTCCTCTTGTTCTGGTGCTGATTGCCTGGGAGAAGAGACCAACCCCCACCTGGCTACAACCTCCCCTTCAGGTAGTTGTAGAGAGCAAGAAGGTCACCCCTCAGTCTCCTCTTCTCCAGGCTAAACAACCCCAGCTCCCTCAGCCTCTCCTCCTCATAGGGCTTGTCTTCCAAACCCCTCACCAACTTTGTTGCCCTTCTCTGGACACCTTCCAGCATCCCAACATCTTTCCTAAACTGAGGGGCCCAGAACTGGACACAGGACTCAAGGGGTGGCCTAAAAGTGTACAGGGGCAGAATGACCTCCCTGCTCCTGCTGGCCACACTGTTCCTGATGCAAGCCAGGATGACATTGGCCCTCTTGGCTGCCTGGGCACACTGCAGGCTCATGTTCAGCCTACTATCCACCAGTACACTCAGGTCCCTCTCTGCCTGGCCGCTCTCCAGCCACTCTGACCCCAGCCTGTAGCACTGCCTGGGGTTGCTGTGGCCAATGTGCAGAACCCGGCACTCCTGGATGTGTTCAATCTCCTGCCCTTGGCCTCTGCCCATCTGTCCAGCCTGTCGAGGTCCCTCTGCAAAGCCTCTCTGCCCTCCAGCAAATCAACTCCTGCCCCCAGCTTGGTATCATCTGCAAATTTACTGATGATGGACTTGATGCCCTCATCCAGATCATCAATAAAGATGTTGAAGAGCATGGGGCCCAGCACTGATCCTTGGGGCACACCACTGGTGCCTGGCTGCCAGCTGGATGTAGCACCATTCACCACCACTCCCTGTTTCTGTCTCTTCTCCCTTTTTGTACAAGGGGGAAAGGGGGGGCAGAGAGGGGGGTCTAGTAGCTTCCCCAGGTCTTTGACCAGGGTGAGGGTTGTGCTGTTCATTAATTGTAAATACCTGCAAATATTCTAACTCCTGTATATTTTGTACATATGCATTGCATTCCACTGTAGATTGCAGTCCTGCTTGTAAACACAGCTTTCATTTGCTTCCAACTGGGCTGGGCTCTCCATCATTTTCCTCCAGTCCTGGCTGACCGGTGAGGTCCCAGATGACTGGAAACTGGCCAATGTGGTCCTCATCCACAAGAAGGGTCGGATGGAGGAACCCGGAAACTATCGGCCAGTCAGCCTGACCTCAGTGCCAGGGAAAATGATGGAGCAGATCACCCTGGGGGCAATCACTGCACACCTGAAGGATGGCCAAGGGCTCAGGTCCAGCCAGCATGGATTCAGGAAGGGCAGGTCCTGCCTCTCCAACCTGATCTCCTTCTATGATCAGGTGACTGCCTGGTGGATGTGGGGAGACCTGTGGATGTGGTCTACCTGGACTTCAGCAAGGCCTTTGACACCGTCCCCACAGCAAACTCCCTGGCTAAGCTGTCAGCTCATGGCTTGGGCAGCAACACTCTGTACTGGGTTAGGAACTGGCTGGAGGGCCGAGCCCAGAGAGTGGTGGTGAATGGTGCCACCTCCAGCTGGAAGCCAGTCACCAGTGGTGTCCCCCAGGGATCAGTGCTGGGCCCCATCCTCTTCAATGTCTTCACTGACGATCTGGATGAGGGCATTGAAACAGTCATCAGCAAATTTGCTGATGACACCAAGTTGGGAGCAGATGTTGGTCAGTTAGAGAATAGAAGGGCTCTGCAGAGGGACCTCGACCGACTGGATAGATGGGCAGAGGCCAACAGGATGGCATTCAACAAGTCCAAGTGCCGGGTGCTGCACTTTGGCCACAACAACCCCATGCAGAGCTACAGGCTGGGGTCAGAGTGGCTGGAGAGCTGCCAAACAGAGAGGGACCTGGGGGTGCTGATCGACAGCTGCCTGAACATGAGCCAGCAGTGTGCCCAGGTGGCCAAGAAGGCCAATGCCATCCTGGCCTGCATTAGGAATAGTGTGGCCAGCAGGAGCAGGGAGGTCATTGTGCCCCTGTACTCTGCTTTGGTTAGGCCACATCTTGAGTCCTGTGTCCAGTTCTGGGCCCCTCAGTTTAGGAAGGACATCGAGACCCTTGAAGGTGTCCAGAGAAGGGCAACAAGGCTGGGGAGAGGCCTTGAGCACAGCCCTGTGAGGAGAGGCTGAGGGAGCTGGGGTTGTTTAGCCTGGAGAAGAGGAGGCTCAGGGGTGACCTCATTGCTCTCTACAACTACCTGAAAGGTGGTTGTAGCCTTGAAGAGGTTGGTCTTTTCTCCCAGGCAACCAGCACCAGAACAAGAGGACACAGTCTCAAGCTGTGCCAGGGGAACTTTAGGCTGGAGGTGAGGAGAAAGTTCTTCACTGAGAGAGTCATTCGCCATTGGAATGTGCTGCCCAGGGAGGTGGTGGAGTCACCATTCCTGGAGGTGTTCAAGAGGGGATTGGACGTGGCACTTGGTGCCATGGTCTAGTCATGAGGTCTGTGGTGACAGGCTGGACTCGATGATCTTCAAGGTCTCTTCCAACGTTAGCAATACTGTGATACTGTGATTTAATGTTGGGGGGGAAATTTCAATCCACCACAGTTGGCAAGATCCCAGCCTTGCCTTTCATCCATGCAGAAAACAGCTGTGAGGACCCTTCAAACTGCATGGCAATTTAATGCATGCTCCTATGAGCTCACTCAAGATCCTTTAACTAGCCCTGGCTGGAGCAAAATTCTAATAGTAGAGAGACATCAGATGTGTTCCAAAAATGCGGGGAGGGGGAAGGATCTTGTAGTCCATATGAGAACTATGTGCAAAATGAGCCCGCTCTTGCTGAAGTCTAGAACATATAAGCTATTTTTCTTCAGTGAGGAGAGGCTTCAAGTCTTTACAGCTTAGAATGGATTGTTCCTGGGTTATACAAATTAGCATGTCTGAGAGCTTTGCTTGCAGCAGACAGTGAGGCATCTGTCTGCCCTGTTAGGACACAAAAAGGGCAGGTTCCTCAGCACCTTTCTGGTAGGACATGCCCAGGAGTACTTTAGGAAATTGTGAAAGGAGGCAAGCAGTCCATGTGTGGGCAGGAGGCTGACAGTTCCCATTAGACACAACCCAGATCATGCAAGGCTGGGTAAATCTGGAGCACTAAAAAAGGAAAACATCAACAAGTTGCAGCAAGTTGTCTCCTATTCATATAGCTTTTTTTCCCCTTTATTTTTTTTCCCTCTATTTTGTTTAACATGCAGGCCTGTAATCACATTACATGCTTTGCCAGCTGCTCTAAATGTGTGGTACAAACCACTTCACTTTCCTGATATGTTGTTCTCTTGGTTTTTTTCCTTTTCTTTTCATTTTGTGATTGTGGCAGAAGGCAGCATCTTCCCTTTAACTCTTTCTGAGAAGTTAGCACCCAGACTTTGTGCATGTGTGTGTGAATGTGTGTGAAGGTGTGTATGTATACATATATCTATATACATAGATAGATATAGATAGATAGATAGAGATACAGATATAGATATCATAGTATCATAGTATCAGTCAGGGTTGGAAGGGACCACAAGGATCATCTAGTTCCAACCCCCCCTGCCATGGGCAGGGACACCCCACACTAGATCAGCCTGCCCAGAGCCTCATCCAGCCTGGGATTAAACACCTCCAGGGACGGGGCCTCAACCACCTCCCTGGACAACCCATTCCAGGGCTTCAACACTCTCATGGGGAAGAACTTCCTCCTCACATCCAGCCTGAATCTCCCCACCTCCAGCTTCATTCTGTTCCCCCTAGTCCTATCACCACCTGATAGCCTGACAAGTCCCTCCCCAGCCTTCCTGTAGCCCCCTTCAGATACTGGAAGGCCACAATGAGGTCACCTCAGAGCCTTCTCTTCTCCAGACTGAACAGCCCCAACTCCTTCAGTCTGTCCTCACAGGAGAGGTGCTCCAGCCCTCTGTTCATCCTCGTGGCCCTTCTCTGGACACCTTCCAGCACCTCCAGATCCCTCTTGGAATAGGGGCTCCAGAACTGGAGACAGTACTCCAGGTGGGGTCTCAGCAGAGCTGAGCAGAGGGGGAGAATCACCTCCTTGACCTGCTGGTCACACTTCTCCTGATGCAGCCCAGGATCTGATTGGCTTTCCGGGCTGCAAGCGCACATTGAGAGCTCCTGTTGAGCTTCTCGTCCACCAGCACCCCCAAGTCTCTCTCCTCAGGGCTGCTCTCCAGCCAGTCCCTGCCCAGCCTGGATTTGTGCATGGGATTGCCTCGACCTAGATGCAGGACCCTGCCCTTGGTCTTGCTGAAGCTCATGAGGTTGGCTTGTGCCCACCTCTCCGGCCTGTCCAGGTCCCTCTGGATGGCATCCCTTCCCTCCAGCATGTCTGCTGCACCACACAGCTTGGTGTCATCAGCAAACAAATATAGATATAGATATAGATATAGATATAGATATAGATATAGATAGATATAGATATAGATATAGATATAGATATAGATATAGATATATACACACACACATTTTGCTGATTTTATTGTACTATTAAACCCAGGAGCATAAGTTCAAGAAAAACCCAGCAAGCTAAAATCACTGCAGCTTTCTTTTCACACTATGTAAACTTAAAAACAACCAAAAAATACATGCAGCTGTTTTCTTCCTCGTTCAAATAAGCACTGGGGGACACAAAGAACAGAATTCTGTGCAGGACCAAGGCATCTCTTAAGGTCAGTGCAGCCTGTTCAAACACTCTGCTTCCACAAAGGAGGTCTAAACAAGCTTCTCCCACAGGCTTTTCCATTTTGTGTCCATTCTCTGTCATTCCTCATCACTGTGAATGGAATGGAAGATAGCCCCAGTAGCATTAGAGTCACAGAGCCTTTAAGGTTGGAAAAGATCAAGCCCAACCATCAACCCAGCACCACCAAGCCCACTGAAACATGTCTGAAGTCCCATGTCTATGTGTTTTTTGAACACTTTCAGGGGTGGCAACCTCACCACTTCCCTGGCAGCCTGTTCCAATTAATGGCCCCTCTTGCCAACCAATGTCCTAATATCCAACCTAAACCTCCTTTGGTGCAACCTGAGGCCACAAGGATGATCACAGGGCTGGAGAACCTCTCCTGTGGAGACAGTCTGAGAGAGTTTGGGTTGTTCATCTGGGGAGGAGAAGGCTCTGAGGAGATCTTATTGTAGCCTTCCAGTATCTGAAGGGGGCTACAAGAAAGCTGGGGAGGGACTTTTAGGGTGCCATGGAGTGATAGGATTAGGGGGAATGGAGCAATACTAGAAATGGATAGATTCAGATTGGATGTTAGGAAGAAGCTCTTCCCCATGACAGTGGTGAGACACTGGCACAGCTTGTCCAGGGAGGTGGTAGAAGTCCCATCCCTGGAAGTTTTTAAGGATGTGGCTGTGAGCAACCTGCTGTAGTGTGAGGTGTCCCTGCCCATGGCAGGGGTTGGAACTGATGACCCTTGAGGTCCCTTCCAACACTGACAATTCTATGATTTCTACTTGTTCTGTCACTTTTTAGTTCTTAGAAGAGACGAACATCCACCTGTCTCCATCCTGCTTTCCAAGAGTTGTAAAGAGCAAGGTCTCCCCTCAGCCTCTTTTTCTCTGAAATAAACTACCCATATTCCCTCAGCTGCTCCCCACCAGACTTGCTCTCCAGAGGCTTCACTAGCTTTGCTGCCCTTCTCTGGACATGCTCCAGCAACTCCGTGTCCTTCTTGGCGTGACAGACCCCACGTTGAACAGTAATTGAGGTGCAGCCTCGCCAGTGCTGAGTACAGGGGTAAGGCTGGACAGTGCAGAGGAAGGGGAGTGTCAGGACTGGTGCTGAAACAGCGCCAATTTAGCAAACACTGAGTGGTTCAAAGAAACCTATGATTTGCTCACTATCATAATGGGTTTGGACCTTGTCCCAGAACATTGCCATGGGCCCCAAGGCTAGGCAGAGCACAATTTATTACAAGGCTATTTCATATTCTGACAAGAGATTTGCTTTGGAAGATTTTGTTTCAAAGAAGACTCAGTCGCTGGCTAGCTCTGCAGTGTCACAGACATTGCAGAATATCATCACAGTGGGTGTGGAAAGGGACCCCTGGCTATCATCTAGTCCAGACTTGCTGCTAAAGCAGGGTCACCCACAGCAGGTTTCCCAGGATCACAATGTCCAGGGCAGTCTGAATCTCGTCAGAGAAGGACACTACACAACCTCTCTGGGCAGCATTGTTCTGTGTTCTAGTACCCTCACATGAAAGTTTCTCCTCTTCAGATGGAACCTCCTGGGTTCCAGTTTGTGTCCATTGCCCTTTGTCCATTTCCAGTCTGTGCCCTTGACACTACCAAAATGAATCTGGCCCTATCCTCTTGACTCTCAGCCTTTAGATACTGATAAAACATTGTTCAGGTCCCCTCTGGAGCTGCTCTTCCCCAGGCTCAACAGCCCCAGGGCTCTCAGCCTTTCCTCCTCACAGAGATGCCCCAGTCCCCTCAGCATCTTTGTAGCCTCCACTGGACTCCCTACAGTAGTTCTCTGTCTCTCTTGAACTGGGAAGCCCAGAACTGGGCACAATACTCTAGATGTAACTTCACTCAGACAGAGTAGAGAGGGAGGAGAGCCTCCCTCTGTGACCTGCTGGCCACACGCTTCTTAATGGACCCCAGAATACTTTGACCTTCATGGCCACAAGGTCAGACTGCTGTCTCATGGTGAATTCGTTGTCTTTCAGAACTCCCAGCTCCTTCTTCATGGAGCTGTCTTCCAGCAATTTTCAGTTTTCCACTTCTGCTGAGGAAAGGGAACAACAACTGAAAACAGCAGAGATCTTTAACAAGTGTAGGCATTGGACAGTTATAGAAACACATCAAATTCCTCTAATTCTACTTCAGTCTAACTATGGACCTGTATAAGGCAAACAAAGACTTGTGCAGGATGTATTTGTAGCTGGTGCTAAATGCACTCCAAAAGCCTTGTCTTTTCTTCCCACCTCACACTTTCACAGGCTGTCACCATTAGTTATCTATTGAAGAGGAGATTGGCAGTTTTCAGGCAACTAGAGAAGGTCAGGCCACAGAAATGTGCTGCTGAAATGCATACCACCTCTTAAGAGAAGCCACTCCTTCTGGTCTGAATCTTCTGCTTCTGCAGTATTTGGAGGTGCTGTCTCAGTGCAGAAACTGTGGGGGGGGGAATATTTAATTGCAAGCATTTGAAACTCTTTCCTGAAGAGATTTAGTCAGAGTGTGCCTTGCCTTGTAACTTCACTTTTATCAGTACTGACATTATCTAGGCTTCCCTGACCTAGAAGACTTAAAAGAAGCAACATGTCTAAATAACAGATAACAGATACTGTTGTGACTAAAACACAGCAAAGCGAAATCTGGGTCGCAGCACTATGGACTAATTAGACTTTCACCACAATCAGAGAACAATTTAGTTTGGAAAAAGCATTTAAAAACCATCAAGTCCTACTGTAAAGCTGATGCTCCCAATGCCACCTCTAAACCATGTGCCCTCTGATGACCTCTGGGTTGGAACCTGGTGCCGAAAGGGTCTGGTTCTGCTTCCCGACGCAGACAGGAACAGGTAAAGTGTAAGTGCAACCAAATGACCATCTGATAAAGGGTGGTAGGCTTGTGTCAATATGGTGATTCACACTCAGATGTGGTTTTGATTGTCATGGGTATGAGGTGTGATTCTTTTTGAACTTGCTGCCAAAGGGGAAAAAAAAAGCACCAAGAATCAGTGTAAGTTGTTAGTGAAAGCCAAAGCAGGAGCACACATGCCCTGACAGATCTTCTTATGTCCCACCACCAGTAAGAGAGGTAGCCCAACAGCCTACATCAGCTTGTAAGCTCTGGCACTCTGTTTCTGGAGGTGGTGGCTTTGCATTGCCCAAGGAGGGGTTTGTGTATTTGGGGACCACGACTTTAGCACAGAGGCTTCAACACCTTGAAAGAGGACACCTGAAACTATAACAATTTCTTCTTCATCACAGGTGAGTTTGAACCTTCCTCATCTCTAGATCTGAAATAAATTAAATGAAAACAAAAAACCTGAATTCAGTCTTTAGATCTGAAATCAATTCATGTGGTGAGTTTTATTACTGGTTTAGGTTCAGGGGAGCCCTACAATGTGACTTACGGTACAGTTCTACTCTTACATACCACTAAGGACAAGTGTGATAGCTCTCCCTCTGAGTTACTCTTGTGCTCACTCACACCATAATGTCACAAGAGTTGATTGAGATCAGACATCAAGAGAAAGTTCTTTACTCTGATAGTGGTGAGACATTGGAACGGGCTGTCCAGAGAAGCTGTGGCTGCTCCATCCCTAAAAGTGTTCAAAGCCAAGTTGGACAGGGCCTTGAGCAACCTGGTCTAGTGGAAGGTGTCCCTGCCAGTGGCAGGGGAGGGGGTGGAACTAGATGTTCTTTAAAGACCCTCCAAACCCAAACCATACTATGATTCTATGAAATATTTTCCACTGCTTCACACCCACACAAGTCATCTCTCATGAGAGACACCTGCACACCTCTCGACAAAACCAAACTTCCAGCTTCACACACAAAGCCCAGCTGAGCAACATTTGAGGTTATTCCCTTGGAAGATCCCCACTGGTCACAAAGTGCTGATGATGATAGCAGTTCCCTTTGGTCAGTGGGACTTTTGCTTTTCTCCTGGAATGGGAAGAATTCTCTCTTCAGGAAAACCCACCCTCAGTGCTACCACTTACATAGACTTCAGAAGGCCTGTTCTCACTGAGAGAAAGACTGGAGGAGCAGCCCTCATCCAGAAAGCACAGCAAGCAGGAGATGACCCCCATCCCTCCATGTACTGCTTGACATCCCAGTCAGAAATCATGTCCTCCTGCCTAATGCCTAATAAATTCTTCTTTGTGGGATAGGAGCCCTCTCAGATTAACAGCTCTGGAGAATCACTGGATGAAGTGAAATAGAACCTTCCTGCCAATTTCATTTTTCATGGAATTTAGTAGATGATGTGGTGTTTTGGTTGTTTTTAAAGCCCCCTGCCAACTCACACAGCTGTAACCACCTATTGGATTTGGTGGAGCAGGTACACAGAGCAGCTGAAAGGTATTTTCCACCAGCTGTGAGCAACTGTGTAAGGAAAGGAAGTACTCTAGACAGCAGTGGCAGCAAGAAGAGCAGGCTGTCTGATTAGTCTTCTTTTTTCTCTTTCCATGCCTCTGTCAGGAATGAGCAGGAAGTAAACATGCACTGTGTTCAGACTCATCATTTATTAGAGATTAGGGAGAATGTAATCTGATCTTCCAGATACCTCTTAATACCACACATGCCTGATGCTTTCAAACATCCCAGGGGCAGAGGGGCAGCCTGCATTTTTACCATATAAGGTTCATTCACTCAGGAAAAGACTTCATATTTTAAAGGGGGAAAAGATGAAATGGTGCCTCCCTCAGTGGGTCCTATTATTTTCAGTGGGATGTTTTCCCTCCCAGCAGTTCTGCCCTGAAAGGTAATGAAGTGACTCATTCTGCCTGGCCAGACAGGGACACAATGCTATCATGCAGTGGGTGGAGAGCAGGGAATTAAAAGCTATAGAATCATAGAATGGTTTGGCTTGGGAGGGACTCTAAAGATCTTCTATGGCTCTCTAACCCCCTGGGTTGGTCACCTTGTACTACACCAGGTTGCTCAAGGCCCCATCCAGCCTGGATTTGAACACTTCCAGGGTTGCAGCCTGCACAACTTTTCTGGGCAACCTGTTCCAGTGTCTCACCACCCTCATGGGAATAATTTCTTCCAAATGTCTCATTTAACTCCAGCTTCTTCCAGTTTGAAGCCATTAAGCCTTGTTCTGCTCCTGCATGCCTGTGTAAAAAGTCCCTCTCCAGCTGCCCTATGGTAGGCCCCTCTAAGGACTGAAAACCCGCCAGAAGGTCTCCCCAGAGCCTTCCTTCTCTAGGCTGAAGTTGTCTGGATCAAATGCAGCTCCTGAACAATCTTCACAGAGGCAGAGGGACAGAAATGTAAATCTGGACTCCATTCAAGCATGCAAAATATCTCCTTTCCAGTGGCTGAGCAAACACCCAACAACACACGGGGCTCATGGGGTGTGCAGCAGGCAAGCAAAGACCTGATCTGTGGCACGTAAGAGTCACAGCTGAATTGCATAACCAAGACTTTCTCTGCTTTGTAATGGTGAAATAAAAAGGTTCTAGCTAGCTCCAGGAGAGGCCTTGCACTTTGTGCTGAGAACAGCCCATTGGTTCAGCCAGCTTATCACTGAAGAGCGGGTCATAAAGCTACACCCAGCTCAGCTACAGCTGAGTTTGCCAGGGATCACAAACACAACACTCAAGAGCAAAACCAAACACCAGATAAATAACTCCAGTTGTTCAAATTGTTCTTTCTCCTTCAGCAGCTTGCATTTTGTAGAATTCTTTTCCTCTGTTCTGTGTCTGGAGCAGCCTCATTTGTTTAAGAACATCTTCTAAGATGAATAGAGATTAACATGTTGGGCTGTAAAACTACTGCTTAAAAATAAATTAATTAATGAAAATAAATAATTGATAACAATAATAATAATAATAATAATTTTAAAACCCAACAAAAAACAAACAAGCACACACACACACAAAAACCCTTTTTAAATTATTTATTTAATATATTTATTTATTAGACCAGAACTGGAAAAAAAGACCAAGGCCAGGCTGGATGTGTCTGCAAGCAACCTGATCTAGTGTGAGGGGTCTCTGCCCACAGCATGGGGGTTGGAACTAAACAACTGTATGATTCTAAACCAGGGGTTGACTAGCCTGGAGAAGAGGAGGCTCAGGGGAGACCTTCTTGCTCTCTACAACTCCCTGAAGGGAGGTTGTAGCCAGGTGGGGGTTGGTCTCTTCTCCCAGGCTACCAGCACCAGAACAAGAGGACACAGTCTCAGGCTGTGCCAGGGGAAGTTTAGGCTGGATGTTAGGAAGAAATTCTACACAGAGAGAGTGATTGCCCATTGGAATGTGCTGCCCAGGGAGGTGGGTGGAGTCACCATCACTGGAGGTGTTTAGGAGGAGACTTGATAAGGTGGGGTGCTTGGTTGCATGGTTTAGTTGATTAGGTGGTGTTGGATGATGGGTTGGATGCAATGATCTTGAAGGTCTCTTCCAACCTGGTCTATTCTATTCTACTCTACTCTACTCTACTCTACTCTACTCTACTCTACTCTACTCTACTCTACTCTACTCTACTCTACTCTATTCTATTCTATTCTACTCTATTCTATTCTACTCTATTCTAATAAGTTTCCAAGGATCAAAGATGCATGTCCACAAATAATCCACTTCCCTGCCACCACAAATGCCTTGCATGTCCTCTAAACATTTCCTCAGCTATATTCTAAGCTCTAAGACATGAGCATCTAAGACATGCAGAGTGTAAGACATGAGAAATGTCTGCACAGTGTAACCCTCCTGGCAAATATGAGCTTTCCTTCCACATGTGGTAACTGTTTGCGTGTACAAATGGTGTCATGTACAAATGTTTGCATGCACAAATGGTGTCATGGAAGCTCTGTGTGTCATTTATTTCTAGTTCTCTAAGATCATAGAAACATTAAGACTGGAAAAGACCATGAGGTCCAACCATCAAACCAATGCCACCATGGCCATTAAACCACGTCCTGAAGTGCCATGCCCACAGGTTTTTTTGAACACTCTCAGTGTTCAGCGTGACAGGGCAACTAGTTAAAGAACAGACAATTCACAGACTGCATTGGGTTGGAAGGGACCCTCAAAGGTCATCTTGCCCAACCCTCCTACAGTCAGCAGGGACACCTCCAACTAGATCAGGATGCCCAGAGCCATATCAAGTCGGATGTTGGATGTCTCCAGGGATGAACCCTCAACAACTTCCCCAGGAAACCTGTTGCAGTATTTCACCACTCTCATTGTAAAGAACTTCCTCCTGATGTCCAGCCTGAATCTGCCCTGCTCCAGATTCAAACCATTGCCCCTCATCCCATCACCACAGGCCCTTCTGAACAGTCCCTCCCAGCCTTCCTGTAGATCCCCTTCAGGTATTGAAATGCAGCTATAAAGTCTCCCTGGTGTTTTCTTTCCTCCAGGCTGAACAGCCCCAACTCTCTCATCCTGTCTTCATGGTATCATAGTGTCAGTCAGGGTTGGAAGGGACCACAAGGATCATCTAGTTCCAACCCCCCTGCCATGGGCAGGGACACCCCACACTAGATCAGCCTGCCCTGAGCCTCAGCCAGCCTGGGATTAAACACCTCCAGGGCCGGGGCCTCAACCACCTCCCTGGACAACCCATTCCAGGGCTTCACCACTCTCATGGGGAAGAACTTCCTCCTCACATCTAGCCTGAATCTCCCCACCTCCAGCTTCATTCCATTCCCCCTAGTCCTATCACTACCTGAGAGCCTGACAAGTCCCTCCCAGCCTTCTTGTAGCCCCCTTCAGATACTGGAAGGCCACAATGAGGTCACCTCAGAGCCTTCTCTTTCTCCAGACTGAACAGCCCCCAACTCCTTCAGTCTGTCCTCATAGGAGAGGTGCTCCAGCCCTCTGATCATCCTCGTGGCCCTGCTCTGGACACCTTCCAGCACCTCCAGATCCCTCTTGGAATAGGGGCTCCAGAACTGGAGACAGTACTCCAGGTGGGGTCTCAGCAGAACTGAGCAGAGGGGGGAGAATCACCTCCCTTGCCCTGCTGGCCACACTTCTCCTGATGCAGCCCAGGATCTGATTGGCTTTCCGGGCTGCAAGTGCACACTGAGAGCTCCTGTTGAGCTTCTCCTCCCCCAGCACCGCCAAGTCTCTCTCCTCAGGGCTGCTCTCCAGCCAGTCCCTGCCCAGCCTGGATTTGTGCCTGGGTGCCTTGACCCAGATGCAGGACCCTGCATATCCAAAGCCACTGTCTTTCAAAATACAAGCCCCGATGTATAAAGGTTAAGGGGGAAAAGAGAAGGGAGGAGAAAGAGAGAGGAGGAAGGGAGGGAAGGGAGAGGGAGAGGGAGAGCGAAAAGGGAGAGGGAGGGGGGGAAAGAGGAGGGGGAGAGGAGGGGAGAGGTTCGGCTCGGTGAGGTTTGGTGGGGAGGGGAGGGGGAGGGAGGAGAGGGGAAGGGAGGGAGGGAGAGGAGAGGAGAGGAGAGGGAGGGAGAGGAGAGGAGAGGAGAGGGGAAGGAGGAGGAGGGAGAGGAGAGGGAGGAGGAGGAGGAGAGGAGAGGAGGAAAGGAGGAAAGGAAGGGAAAAGGAAAGGAGAGGAGAGGAGAGGAGGAGGAAAGGAGAGGAGAGGAGAGGGAGAGGAGAGGGAGAGGAGAGGAGAGGGAGGAGAGGAGAGGAGAGGAGAGGAGAGGAGAGGAGAGGAGAGGAGAGGAGAGAGGAGAGGAGAGGAGAGGAGAGAGGAGAGAGAGGAGAGGAGAGGAGAGGAGAGGAGAGGAGAGGGGAGGAGAGGAGGAGGGGAGGGGAGGGGAGGGGAGGGGAGGGGGAGGGGAGGGGGAGGGGAGGGGAGGGAGGGAGGGGAGGGGAGGGGGAGGGGGAGGGGAGGGAGGGGAGGGGAGGGAAAAAGACCACAAAATTTTACAATGTGTTAACTACTACTTAACTATTTAACTTCTTAACTACTTAACTAGAAAACCACCCAGTTTCATAGAGTAATCATAGAATGATCTGGGTTGGAAGGGACCTCCATCAGGTCATCTAGTCTAACTCGCCTAGTTTAGGAGCACATCTCCTTACCCCCAGCTTTTTAGATCCACCACTTAACTAACCACAGCAGCCCTGGGGAAGAAGAAAAAAGGAAAGAAAATAAAGGTAGTAGTGCACTGAAGTCTCTCATGAAAGACTAATTTGGGCTAGGGATCGTTAGGCCAAGTTAGCTGCATATGCAACAGTGAAGATAAAAGCAAAGCTTCCACAGCCAGAGGTCAATTCAGCCATACCAGTGGAAATCTGGCATGGCTCCCATGGGAGGCAGTGCAGCCTGCAGCAGAGCATGCTGTTGCTGGGGAGCAGAGGAAGGATCTCGAGGAAGAACAACTTAACTTGTTAAGCATTTGGGCATGTTTTCTGCATCTGTTTTTCCTTAGAGCCTTGCAACTGCAGCTGTAAGAAGTAGATGAGTCAGACGTCCACTCCCTTGCTGCTATTTGGCCAGGAGAGTTTGCTTGGAGAAAGAAGCAGAAGAAGAACCAGTTTTTGGAAAGCTGAATCACATCACCTGCAGGAATCAGTGCAGAGGGTACCTGAGAAAGCCATCTCAGGCTTCACCCAAAGGGCAACACTTTGTAAATCGCTGAGTATGTCTCCTCTGGTGTGAATGGATAGTAACACGTAACTGAACGAAGTACAACAGGTAGTTGTAGACAGCAAGAAGGTCTCCCCCCTGAGCCTCCCTCTTCTCCAGGCTAAGCAACCCCAGCTCCCTCAGCCTCTCCTCCTCATAGGGCTTGTGCCTTCAAGGCCTCTCCCCAGCCTTGTTGCCCTTCTCTGGACACGTTCCAGTGTTTCAATGTCCTTCTTAAATTGAGGGGCCCAGAACTGGACACAGGACTCAAGGTGTGGCCTAACCAAGGCAGAGTACAGGGGCACAACTCCTGCTGGCCACACTATTCCTAATGCAGGCCAGGATGCCATTGGCCTTCTTGGCCACCTGGGCACACTGCTGGCTCATGTTCAGGCAGCTGTCGACCAGCACCCCCTGGTCCCTCTCTGTTTGGCAGCTCTCAGCCACTCTGACCCCAGCCTGTAGCTCTGCCTGGGTTGCTGTGGCCAAAGTGCAGCCCCTGGCACTTGGACTTGTTGAATTCCATCCCATTGGACTCTGCCCATCTGTCCAGCCTGTCAAGGTCCGTCTGCAGAGTCCTTCTGCCCTCTAACTGACCAACATCTGCTCCCAACTTGGTCTCATCTGCAAATTTGCTGATGATTGTCTCAGTCCCCTCATCCAGATCATCAATGAAGATATTAAAGAGGATGGGGCCCAGAACTGATCCCTGGTGGAAGGCATTTTAAGGCATTCTAAGTAATGTACAATAACACAATTATTCTGCAACAAGAAGATTGTGAGGTGACTCAGAAGAGAGAATTAGAAACTCATTAACCCATCAAGAATCATAGCAAAGCCATAAAAGAATGTTATCAAGATTAAAATAATCATCTTTGGCGTAATGAATCATATATTTCATTTTAAAGTCAGTTTTTCTTCAGTCTCTCATTGCCTGTGAGCAATACCTTTATTTTACAGCTGCACAGACCCTAGGTAGAGCCAAAGGTTTTAAAAGGAATAAACCTTGGTTTTATTCATCACAGCAGTAACTCCAAGTCTAGTAAAAAAAAAAGTGTTTCAAAGTGTCTTTGCTAATACAATAATACAATACAATACACCAGAAAGAGACCTTCAAGATCATCGTGTCCAACCCATCAACCAATCCAACCCACCTAAACAACTAAACCATGCAGCCAAGCACCCCATCAAGTC
Organism: Picus viridis; assembly: GCA_033816785.1. NCBI lineage: Eukaryota > Metazoa > Chordata > Aves > Piciformes > Picidae > Picus > Picus viridis. The sequence goes on from CM066606.1 coordinate 3,755,486, forward strand.
TCCACCTGAACACCTCCAATAATGGTGACTCCACCACCTCTCCTGGGCAGCCCATTCCAATGGGCAATCACTCTCTGCATAGAACTTCTTCCTAACATCCAGCCTAAACCTGCCCTGGTGCAGCCTGAGACTGTGTCCTCTTGTTCTGGTGCTTGCTGCCTGGGAGAAGAGGCCAACCTCTGCCTGGCTACAACCTCCCTTCAGGTAGTTGCAGAGAGCAATAAGGTCACCCCTCAGTCTCCTCTTCTCCAGGCTAAGCAACCCCAGCTCCCTCAGCCTCTCCTCATAGGGCTTGTGTTCCAAACCCTCACCAACTGATTGTTCAGCCTACAATCAACCAGCACCCCCAGGTCCCTCTCTGCCTGGCCGCTCTCAGGCACTCTGGCCCCAGCCTGTAGCACTGCCTGGGGTTGTTGTGGCCAATGTGCAGAACCCGGCACTTGGATGTGTCCAATCTCCTGCCCTTGGACTCTGCCCATCTGTCCAGCCTGTCGCGGTCCCTCTGCAAAGCTTCTCTGCCCTCCAGCATATCCACTCCTGCCCCCAGCTTGGGGTCATCTGCAAACCTACTGCTGATGGACTCAATGCCCTCATCCAGATCATCAATAAAGATGTTGAAGAGCATGGGGCCCAGCACTGATCCCTGGGGCACACCACTAGTGCCTGGCTGCCAGCTGGATGTGGCACCATTCACCACCACTCTCTGGGCTCGGCCCTCCAGCCAGTTCCTAACCCAACACAGTGATCCTGTCCAAGCCAGGGGCTGCCAGCTTGGCCAGGAGTTTGCTGTGGGGGATGGTGTCAAAGGCCTTGCTGAGGTCCAGGCAGACCACATCCACAGGCCTCCCCACATCCACCAGGCAGTCACTTGATCATAGAATGAGATCAGGTTGGTCAGGCAGGACCTGCCCTTCCTAAATCTATGCTGGCTGGGCCTGAGCCCTTGGCCATCCTGTAAGTGCTGTGTGATCACACTCAAGATGACCTGTTCCATACCCTTGCCTGGCACTGAGGTCAGGCTGACAGGCCTGTAATTCCCTGGCTCATCCAACCGGCCCTGCTTGTGGCTGGGCACCATGCTGGCCAGCTTCCAGTCTTCTGGGACCTCTCCAGTGAGCCAGGACTGCTGAAAAATGATGGAGAGTGGCTTGGACAGTTCATCTGCCTGCTCGCTCAGCACCCTAGCATGGATCCCATCCGGTCCCATGGCCTTGTGGGGGTCCAAGCAGCTCAGAAGATCTCTAACTGCCTCCTGGAGCAGCAGGAAACTATGCAGCTCCCTGGCTCCTTCTGCCAGCTCTGCAGGCCAGCTGTCTGGAAGACGTTCTGCCCTGCTAGTGAAAATTGAGGCAAAGAAGGTGTTAAGTCCCTCTGCCTTTTCCTCATCCTTTGTTACAACGTTTCCCCTCCATGTCAACCAAGGAGTGGAGCTTGTCCTTGCCCTTCTTCTTGCTATTGATGTATTTATAGAAGGACTTTTTGTTGTCCTATTGCTAATGCAATGCAATTGTGTATTCACTCCCACCCCTTTAGAACCCAGTCAAGGTTTGAGTTATCTGTAGGTCTGATATGCTAAAGGAAATAAGGATGCAGCATGAAGTGACACATTTTTCTCTCTCCTTGTAATGCAGTACTCAGCAGCTCTGTTTTGAAGGGTCTCACAGCTCCCCCTGCTCACCCTCCCTTCAGCCTTGGTTCAAGAAAATGTCTCCTGGCTGGGGACCAACTTCAAAACCTGAAACTGAACTTTGTTTTCATCCTATTTCAAAATCTAATCAGCAGCTCCCAGAACACCTCCAATTAAAAACAAAACAAAACCCAACCACAAACCCAACCAAAAAAGAGCAAAACCCCCAAAACAATCAAACCACACCCTCCCCACCCCAGACGAAAAACCCCCAACAAAAACAGGCCAAAAAACCCCCACAACAACAAAAATAAACCCAAAAATAAGACCCCCAAACCAACGAAGCAACCAAAACCAACACCACCACAACAAAAATAACCCAAACCCACAAAGAAACCCCAAACAAACAAAAAAGGAAACAAAAGAAGGACAGACTTAGGTTTTCTGAAATATTACAGAGCCTTGCATATAGCCTTGCATAAGCACATTTCTTCTGCATTGTGAGGGTTATGTAAATGTATCAGAGCACATTTTTATCACAGAGGGGACAATAGGGTTAAATAATTCTGTTGACTGCACTGTGAACATATATATATATATATATATAAGTAAGATAGGCAGCAATTCTTCTTTACTCAGAGGATGAAGTTCTTCATATTCCAAAAGTCATGGCAGACTGGAGCAGTCCCCACAGACTGGAGAAGGGGAAACATTGGTCCCATTTTCAAAAAGGCTGAGAAGGAGGAACCAGGGAACTCCAGGCCAGTCAGTCTCACCTCTGTGCCCGGAAAGATCATGGAGCAGATCCTCCTGGAGGCACTACTGACTCAGAAGAATAGTGAGGAGGTGATTGGGAACAGTCAGCATGGCTTTGCCAAGGGCAAATCCCGCCTGACAAACCTGGTGGCCTTCTACAAACAGGTGACAGCATTAATAGCTGAGGGGCGAGCAACTGATGTCATTTACCTGGCCCTGAGCAAAGCCTTTGACACTGTCCCGCACCACCTCCTGGTCTCCAAGCTGGCGACACATGGGTTTGATGGGTGACCACTAGATGGATACAGAACTGGCTTGATGGCCACACCCAAAGAGTGGCTGTCAACGGGTCCATGTCCCAGTGGAGGCCAGGGACAAGCAGAGTCCCTCAGGGATCAGTCCTGGGACCAGGCTTGTTCAACATCTTTTGGGTGCCAGGGACAGTGGCATTGAGTGCACCCTCAGCAAGGTTGCTGATGACACCAAGCTGTGTGGTGCAGCAGACATGCTGGAGGGAAGGGATCCATCCAGAGGGACCTGGACAGGCTGGAGAGGTGGGCACAAGCCAACCTCATGAGCTTCAACAAGACCAAGTGCAGGGTCCTGCATCTGGGTCGAGGCAACGCCAGGCACAAATCCAGGCTGGGCAGGGACTGGCTGCAGAGCAGCCCTGAGGAGAGAGACTTGGGGGTGCTGGTGGACGAGAAGCTCAACAGGAACTCTCAATGTGCACTTGCAGCCTGGAAAGCCAATCAGCTCCTGGGCTGCATCAGAAGTGTGGCCAGCAGGGCAAGGGAGGGATTCTCCCCCACTACTCAGCTCTGGTGAGACCCCACCTGGAGTACTGCCTCCAGTTCTGGAGCCCCTATTCCAAGAGGGATCTGGAGGTGCTGGAAGGTGTCCAGAGAAGGGCCACGAGGATGAGCAGAGGGCTGGAGCACTCTCTCCTGTGAGGACAGACTGAAGGAGTTGGGGCTGTTCAGTCTGGAGAAGAGAAGGCTCTGAGGTGACCTCATTGTGGCCTTCCAGTATCTGAAGGGGCTACAAGAAGTCTGGGGAGGGACTTGTCAGGCTCCAGGTAGTGATAGGACTAGGGGGAATGGAATGAAGCTGGAAGTGGGGAGATTCAGGATGGAGGTGAGGAGGAAGTTCTTCCCCATGAGAGTGGTGAAGCCCTGGAATGGGTTATACAGGGAGGTGGTTGAGGCCCTGTCCCTGGAGGTGTTTAAGCCCAGGCTGGATGAGGCTCTGGCCAGGCTGATCTAGTGTGGGGTGTCCCTGCCCATGGCAGGGGGGTTGGAGCTAGATGATCCTTGTGGTCCCTTCCAACCCTGACTGATACTATGATACTATGTCTAAACTCACTCTCTAGAAGGGGGTCTCTTATGTCTTGGTGATTGCTCTGTGAAATAAGCCTGATCTGTGAGAAGCAAAGAGGGTTTGAGGATAATCCCTGTAAAACTGAACCAGGAGGTGGTTGACCCAAGATGGATTCTTTCCTCTGTAAGTAGAAACATGTTAAAATCCAGCATTCATTACAGCTGTGAATCAAGTTGTCTGCCAGTTTATTTAACAATAAACATATTTAGATGGGATGTTAGGCACAAGTTCTTTACCATGAGGGTAGTGGAATAGGGTTGCCTGGGAAGGTGGTTGGGACCCCATCCCTGGAGATATTCAAGGTGAGACTTGGCAGGAATTTGGGCAACCTGATCTAGTTGAGGATATGCCTGCTGACTGCAGAGGGGTTTGGACTGGATGGCCTTTGGAGGTCCCTTCCAACCCAGACCATTCTATGATTCTATGTTCCTGTGATTCTATAGTTCTATGATTCTATGGTTCTATGATTCTGTGAGTTTATGATTCTGTGATTCTATGATTCTATTATTCTATGATTTTATGATTCTATGATTCTATAAGTTTATGATTCTGTGATTCTATGATTCTATGGTTCTATGATTCTATATGCACCTGAACACAATAAGTAGCTGAGCACATGAAGGCCAATGGCATCCTGGCCTGCATTAGGAATAGTGTGGCCAGCAGGAGCAGGGAGGTCATTGTGCCCCTGGACTCTGCATTGGTTAGGCCACACCTTGAGTCCTGTGTCCAGTTCTGGGCCCCTCAGTTTAAGAAGGACATCGAGACACTTGAAGGTGTCCAGAGAAGGGCAACAAGGCTGGGGAGAGGCCTTGAGCACAGCCCTGTGAGGAGAGGCTGAGGGAGCTGGGGTTGCTTAGCCTGGAGAAGAGGAGGCTCAGGGGCAACCTCCTTGCTCTCTACAACTACCTAAAAGGTGGTTGTAGCCAGGAAGGGGTTGGCCTCTTCTCCCTAGCAACCAGCACCAGAACAAGAGGACACAGTCTCAAGCTGCACCAGGGGAAGTTTAGGCTGGAGGTGAGGAGAAAGTTCTTCACCGAGAAAGTGATTCGCCATTGGAATGTGCTGCCCAGGGAGGTGGTTGAGTCGCTTTCCCTGGAGGTGTTCAAGAGGGGACTGGATGTGGCACTTGGTGCCATGGTCTAGTTGTGAGGTTTGTGGTTACAGGTTGGACTCAATGATCTTCGAGGTTTCTTCCAACCTTGGTAATACTGTGATACTGTGACAACAGTCTAATTTATGTCAAGGGGGTAAATATACAGCCTGATATATGTAATACAAGTGTACAGTGATTGTTTAAATGAGTTTTGGGTGGTACTGTAAAAATGACAAAGGACAAGCAGCAAGTTAGGGCAGAGCAAGTTGATAATTCAGGATCTTTTGGCTCCTGGATCTGCACTGAGCCTGCCAGCAATTTATGCTTCAGATCTGTGAGAAAAACAAAACAAATCAAAACCAAACCAACCCAACCCAACAAAAAACCAAACCCAAAACCAAACCCCAAACCAAATCCACCCCCCAAAACATAAATAGATTTATGTAGAGCACGGGTTTATAAAATGCAAATAAACCTCACTTTGTCCTAGACATGCACTGTTCACATTCATTTTAAAGTCAGCCTCCTTCCTAGGGTGTCTCCTCTGGTTTGTCCTGGGAAGGATCATTGAAAGCACAGTCCTGGGGTTTGAAGGAGTGGGGCTGAGTTCTGCATTTGGCTTCAGATACCCTTGCAACTATCAGCACTTCTCTGCTCTTTATTTCTCACATCCAAAAGGTGGAGATCATACCACATCTTTGTTCTGATGGCTAGCCTGATGATAAAAAACACCCCAGGATGCATTTGTTGTTCTATGATATGAGAACAGAAAGGTGCTCATACCTGAGGAGAAATCTGCAGCAATTTTAGAGACAAAAGAAATTCCCCTCTTTTTGCAGATTGACTCTGTATTGTCGATATTGCCTTTTCCTTTTCTGCTAGACATTCAATGCCCTGAAATGGTTCCCATTTAGTTTGCAGAACTGCTGCGAAGTTTTCTGTCAATATTTGACCGGCTTTGTTAATCTTGTAAACCGGTGGCAATGTTTATTTGATAGTCTTCCACATTTATAGTTCAGGGCACCTTTCAAAGAAGTTTAATTAGATGCATTGACTTCCTGATTGATAAGCAATGGCTTTATAAGCATTCTTTTCGTAGTTCTCAGATGCCAGATAAAACACTGTGGTTACAAGGGGGAAATTTCAGGAATCCATGAAGCATTTCCAAGAAGAAAATCCTTTCTCTGCATTATTGTCTGGTTTGGCATGCCATCAGTCTTGTTCATAGCACATCTTCTGCTAAAAATAAAAGGAAGTCCTTTAAAAATCTCATCTTGATAACACGATAGAAATCAGAAAGCCACAGGAATCCCCAGTGTTCAGCTTGAGATGACCTCCAGTTAGTTTAAAGAAGAGACAGTTCACAGATTGGAAGGGACCCTCAAAGGTCATCTTGTCCAACCCTCCTGCAATCAGCAGGGACATCTCCAACTAGATCAGGATGCCCAGGGCCACATCAAGCCTGATCTTGAATGTCTCCGGGGATGGGGCCTCAACCACATCCCTGGGCAACTTGTTCCAGTATTTCACCACTCTCATTGTGAAGAACTTCTTCCTGATGTCCAACCCGAATGTACCCAGCTCCATTTTCAAACCATTGCCCCTCGTACTATCACCACAGGCCCTTCTAAACAATCCTTCCTCAGCTCTCCTGTAGGTCCCCTTCAGATATTGAAATGTAGCCCTAAGGTCTCCCTGAAGCCTTCTCTTCTGCAGGCTGAACAACCACAGCTCCCCCAGCCTGTCCTCATAGCAGAGGTGCTCCAGCCCTCTGATCATCTTTGTAGCCTTTCTCTGGACCCACTCCAGCAGGTCTGTGTCCCCCTTTCTGATTGCTGGACACATCACTCCATGTGAGATCTCACCAGAGCTGAGGGGCAGAATCCTCTCTCCAACTGCTGGCCACGCTGCTTTTGATGCAGCCCAGCCTGCCATTGGCCTTCTGGGCTGCTGTTTGCTCATGTCCAGCTTCTCATCCACCAGTACCCCCAAGTCCTTTCCTGCAGGGCTATTCTCAATTCCATCATCCCCCAGCCTGTATTGAAATCAAGGGAGTGTCCCAACCTAGTTGCAGGACCTTGCACTTTGCCTTGTTGGGCTTTATTGGTCCTTGTTCTGACTCATATATCTGTTTAATTGATCTGTCCTACTGTTAAGATATATGTAGGCATGTGTGCTGCTGGAACTCATTTTCTTCCAGCACAAATATTCAAGAACAACATGTGCCAAGACATTAAGAGTTTGCCTCTGCTGTTTCTTCCTTCAGTGTTCTAACACAGAAGACATCTCCAGAGATAAGGATCATGTTTCATTATGCATAATGCATTCATCCTTTCTAGACTAAATAAGATGCCTTCCTACAGACTTAAGAAAAAGAATCTCTTCAAAGACAAGCTCATAATTTCTTTCACAGGAACTTGCTAGGTGGAGTGGTAAACCAAAGAGTGTACACACAGCTCACATTGCTACCACCACACTGAGTGATTCCATGAGGCCTTACCTCATTCACATTCCTGCAGAATTTCTACTTTGAGTAATCTCCAAAAGAAGATAAAATATAGTCACAAAAAAAAATTAATCTCTTTTGTACCCTTACTCTTTAATCCTATTCAGTCATTCAGCTGCCAGTAAAGGAGCTTGTTTGCCAGTTACTTGGCTAAATTCTAAGCATTTCAAATTAAAGATTCCATCATAGGATGTTCCACCCAGAGGGTTTAGGTTCACTTTTCATCAAATAGACTTCTCATCAGGCCACCCAGCACAGTTTGTGGGAGTGAAGCATTAAGCCAATTATAGGCACACAGGTCCGTGGGACCAGAGGGAAAGCACCCAAGGTTGTGGAAGGAGCTGGCTAGTGCTGTTGCAAGGCTTGCTCTCAGCTCTCTTCATCTCTACCAACTTCTTCTCTGCTGTCATTGTGGCAGTTAGGTGAAGTCCCTGGTGGATGGAAGAAATGAAACATTGCACCCATTTTCAGAAAGGGTGGAGAGGAGGACCCTGGGAACTACCAGCCTGTCAGCCTCACCTCTGTGCCTGTGAAGATCAGGAACAGAACCTCCTAGAAGCTCTGATAAGGGGTATGAAGGAGAGGCTGGTGACATGGTTTCACCAAAAGCAGGTCCTGCCTGACTCACCTGTGTGCCTTCTATGGAGTGACTTCATCAGTGGAGAAGGGAAGAGCTATGGATGTAGTCTACCTGGGCTTGTGTAAAGCCCTTGAGATGGTTCTCTGAACTGGAGAGATTCAAATTTGCTGGATGCATTCTATGCTGCATGAGGAACTGGTTGGATGGTCTGGAGAAGACTGAGAGGGCATTTTATAAATATCTGAGGGCTGGGGGTCAAGAAGGAGGGGACAGGCTCAGCTGCACCTTGTGATAGGACAAGGGTTAATGGATATAAACTCCAGCACAGGAGGTTCCACCTCAACATGAGGAGGAACTTCTTCACTGTGAGGGTCACAGGGCACTGGAACAGGCTGCCCAGGGAGGTTGTGGAGTCTCCTTCTCTGGAGACTTTCAAGCCCCATCTGGATGTGTTCCTGTGTGACCTGTGCTGGATTCTATGGTCCTGCTCTGGCAGGGGGGTTGAACTCAATGATCTCCAGAGGTCCCTTTCAACCCCTAACATCCTCTGATCCTATGATCCAGAGAGTAGTGGTTGATGGTTTGATGTCCAGATGGAGATCAGTGACAAGTGGCATCCCTCAGGGGTCTGTAGTGCTGTTTAGCATCTTCACCAATTCTATGGTCAGTGGGATTGAGTGCACCTTCAGTAACACTGCAGATGGCATGGAGCTGAGGGATGGGATGTCAGACAGGGGGTCCAGGACAAGCTGGAGAAGTGGGCCCAGGTGAACCTCATTAGATTCAACAAGGCCAGGTGCAGGCTCCTGCACACGGGTCAGGGTGATCCCCAGTATCAGTCCAGGCTGGGGGATGAAAGGTTGGAGAGCAGCCCTGTGGAGAAGGCCTTGTGGGTGCTGGTGGGTGCAGAGCTGTCCATGAGCCGGCCCCTGCAGAGGGGTTCATGGCAGAGATTGAGATGACCTTTGAAGGTCCCTTCCCACCCAAACCATTCTATGAATCTATGACCTTTGATTGCTTTTTTTTTTTCCCTGATGATGATAAAAGGGGAAATGTTGCACTCACTTTCAAGAAGAGCAGGAACCTGCAGGCTAGTCAGCCACAGCTCAGTCCATGGGAATGTGATGGAGAAAATACTCCTGAAAGCCACTTCCAGCCACAGGAAGGACAAATAAGTGACTGGGAGTAGTCCAGTTAGACAGACTGATTGTATTGAGGGCAAATCCTTCCCCACCAACTTGATAGTTTTCTACAGAGACATGAGTGACAAGAAGGCCAATGGGATCCTGGGGTGCATTAAAAGGAGTGTGATCTCCTCCCCTCTACTTTGCCCTGGTGAGGCCACACCTGGAATATTGCATCCAGTTCTGGGCTCCCCAGTTCAAGAGGGACAGGGATCTGCTGGAGAGAGTCCAAGGGAGGGCTACAAGGATGACTGAGGGACTGGAGCACTGCTCTGTGAGGAGAGGCTGAGAGCCCTGGGGCTGTTTAGTCTGGAGAGGAGAAGACTGAGAGGGGATTTAATAAATGTTATAAATATCTGAGGGCTGGGGGTCAAGAAGGAGAGGACAGGCTCTGCTCAGTTGCACCTTGTGATAGGACAAGGGTTAATGGATATAAACTCCAGCACAGGAGGTTCCACCTCAACATGAGGAGGAACTTCACTGTGAGGGTCACAGAGCACTGGAACAGGCTGCCCAGAGAGATTGCAGAGTCTCCTTCTCTGAGACTTTCAAGCCCCATCTGGATGTGTTCCTGTGTGGCCTGTGCTGGATTCTATGGTTCTGCTATGGCAGGGGGTTGGACTTGATCTTTGGAGGTCCCTTCCAACTCCTAACATCCTGTGATCCTGTGAGTGACTTGTGGAAAAAGAAGGGCAGCTTGTGTTGTAAAGCCTGACTTTAACAAAGTCTTGAGCATCATCGCCCATGGATTCCTTACAACCATACTAGAGAGATATAGGCTGGGTGTGGAGACAATGAAATGAAAAAAAAAATACTGTCTGGATTAACAGGTTCAGAGGGTGATGGTGTCAGAATGAGGTCCAGCTGGTCACCAGTTAGCAATGGTATACCTCAGCAACTGGCAGTGGGACTGGTACAGTTTAATGCCTTTCTTAATGACCTCCCTGATGGGCTGGACAGTGCTATTGTAGTGTTTGCAGGTGACACCAAACTGGGTGTTGCACTGGAAGGCAGATCCATGCTTCAAACAGGACAGGCTGGAGAAATTGGCTGATGGGGACCTCACAGGTTTTGTGGCACAAAGGCTAATGCAAAGCTGGGCCTCCAGGATGGACAAAGCCCTGCAGGAAGGCAGCCTGGGGTCAACCAGCTGGGGAGTAGCTCTGCGAAAAAGCCTTGGGATCCTGGTGGGACACAGTGTGGCCATGGGGTAGATAGCAGTGCATCCATGCAGCAAAGCAGTCCCCAAACCCAGGGCTGCAAGAGGAAGGGATGTTTCCCAGATGCTCACTACTGGGGAGACTGCTCCTGGTGTGTTCTCCCCAGGTTAGGGCTCCCAGTAGAGGACAGACACATGCTGACATACAGGAATAAGTCAAGTGGAGGGTCCCTGTAATGGCTGAAACTGCAGCACATGGTATGTGAGAGGAGGTCAGGGGCCAATATTCTGGTTGAGCCTTGGTAAGAGGAGGGGAATAGGAGACCTCACTGATGTTGAAACTGTCTAGTGGTAGGGTACAGAGAAGAGAAAAGCAGGCTCGGCTTGGAGATGCACATCAATAGCATGAATGGTAACAGGCATGTGGGAAATCCCCATTAGACAGCAGGAAAAACTTCTGTAACATGAGAGTAGTAAAAATACTGGAAGAAGGCCCAGGGTAGTCCTTGGAGATATTCTGACTTCAGATGAGCAAAGTCCTGGAGCAGCCTGATCTAACTGGACCTGCTTCAAGCAGGGGGTTGGAGCAGACAATGTACATAGTTTCCTCCAATCTATAAAGTATTTTCCAATCTAAATTATTCTGTGATTGCATTTTAATGGTGATTTACTTCAGCTAAACTAGCTCAACTTCATTGGAGGATAGATGTTTTGGGAGAACTGTTTTAAATCTGTCAGACCAAATAGATTTGATGATACTTTTAGGTACAGAAGCTTGCTCTGCTGTTGGGTTGATGCTATTTTGCTAGAAGGGTGGTTTTGTCTTTAGCTAGCAGCAATGCTGCCCTGTAGGAAGACACCAGGACCTGCACAGAGATGCCTAGAGAAAATCAAGGCAGCCTTTGAGAATGCAGGCAGGTGGGCAGAAGGAGGCAAACGTTTTATCTTCTCTTAATGATGGGGGGATTTTTGCTTTTGATCTAAACTGTACCTCTTAGGAATAGCAGGTTCACCTGCTTAGCTGAGCAGAAAATGCCAAACAGAGTTCATCAGAAGAAAACTATAATTTGTGTTGAATTCCATCCACCCTTCTCTAATTAACTGTTTCAAGCCACACACTTGAGTATACAGGAGCTACATAAGTAGGAACAATGAACAATTTCCTTATCAATGTTTTGATATTGTCAGAAATTGATTTATATGAGGAATGTACCACTCCCTTTTAGAGACTTAAGGTGTGGTCTCTAGAGGAGCTAGATTTTGTAACTGATAGGAGAGCTTCATGAAGATCATGGGCTTTCAGTCTGCTTTGTTTAGACTCCAGGGGCAATGGGAAAGGCTGGCTAGGAGAAGAGGCTTTGTAAAAATGCTCACAGCTAGGAAAGGTTGGCACTATCCTTCTTTCCTTGTGAAGTGAAGATTTTCAAGTGGTTGTGGTGCTGAGAGTAGCCTGGGGGAAAAACAAGTGAAGAGCTGTCATTGCAGCAGTCTGTGGAGAAGGTATGTCTTCTGTGGCTCCCTTGAGCAAGGTTTCACTGGCAAAGAAACAGGAATCAGCTTGATCCCTCCCACAGGCCTTCCATTGAAATGGGAAAGGATGCCTGGAGCTCTCCTGAAGTCAAACCCAAAACTTGGTCTTCCTCTGTGAGCACTGGCATGAAATGGAAGTTGTGCTTGTGAGCTTACCCTTTCCTCTTTGTTTTTAAGCTTTAATGTCTACAGGCTGCATCTGTGGATACATGTGATACAGCAGGAGAGCTGACCTTCTCAGGATGGTTCTGCCCAAGGGGTGGTAGCTTGAGGACTGGTGCTGTGTGATATAGTCACTGTGTGGTGCTCAGTGGCACTACTGTGCACAGGAGGAACACTGCCATGAAAAGAAGTACACTGGTCAAGAAGTACACTGGTAAGGAAATATACTGGTAAAGAAGTATACTGGTGAAGAAATGCACTGGTAAAGAAGTTCACTGGTAAAGAATACTGGTAAAGAAATACACTGGTAAAGAAGTATACAGGTGAAGAAGTACACTGGTAAAGAATACTGGTAAAGAAGTATACTGGCAAAGAAGTACACTGGTAAAGAATACTGGTAAAGAAGTATACTGGCAAAGAAGTGCACTGGTGTTGAAGTACACTGGTAAAGAATACTGGTAAAGAAGTGTATTGGCAAAGAAGTACACTGGTGTTGAAGTACACTGGTAAAGAATACTGGTAAAGAAGTGTACTGGCAAAGAAGTACAGTGATAAGGAAGTATACTGGTAAGGAAGTATACTGGTAAAGAATTATATTGGTAAAGAAGTACACTGGTAAAGAAGTACACTGGCAAAGAAGTGTACTGGCAAAGAAGTACAGTGATAAAGAAGTATACTACAAGGAAGTACACTGGTGAAGAATACTGGTAAAGAAGTACACTGGCAAAGAAGTACACTGGCAAAGAAGTACACTGGCAAAGAAGTACACTGGTAAAGAAGTATACTGACAAACAGTCCAAATCTTTCTTGCAGCAAAGCTTCTAGATGTGGGTGCAGCAATAGTTCTAGATGTGGATCAGGGTGTATGCTTGTTCTCATTTCCTTTCACATGACATTGCTCCATTATTCTTGTCTTTGAAAGTCATTTTTTGGCATAGGGTTGTGTATTACTGCATAGTACCAGAGGCACAGGAGTCTCAAACTTATTTTAGTACAAACACTCTGCAGCTAACACCATTGTCTGAAGCGGGTGCCAGTGGTTCAGACACCACAGCGGAAGCACGTGTCCGTAATCCCTCTCACATCAGAGCAGCCCATCTTCTTTATTACAGTTTGGAAATGGTCTTTCCTTGCTAGGGTTAGCAGTGGAGATCAGATTTTTCATCCTTGCATGTATTCTCACTCCCATCTTATGCAGCTGTTTCAGAGTGTACTTCCATGGCCTCTGTCGAACTTCTCCAGGCTGATTTTACGACGATGCAGCCTCTCCTTGTCCTATTTAGTTTCTGCCTTGACACAGACAGCAGCAGGAAAAACAACAGGAACAACTAAACAACCACCCAAGCTTACACTGAAGGAAGCTGTTTGCTCTTAATTAAATGCCCTTTAAAATCTCTTTTTTCAAGACCAAACTCTGCCAAGGGGAGAAGGCTGTCACAGATGGAAAAGGTTCCTGCGAAAGGATGCTCTGCTTCATACACAGCTCTTTTGTGGTTTTGGAAGGATCTTGAACAGGAGCAAGTGATGCTGTTGACTCACTGCCCGCTCTCTCTGGGTAAGACCTCTTGCCTCCAACTCATAGGGGCTTTCCAGTCTCCCGCCGTGCCTGGCAGCTTCCTGAACGGCAATGGCTCTCCCAGCCTCTGCAGGGCTTCACCTTACCCTGACTGCTGCAGTCCTGACAAGACAAGCAAGCAACCTCCATCCCTGTTGCCCGGCCGCACCCTTCCAGAGGAATTTGCTGTGCGCTCCTACGTTGCCGCAGATTGTACAACCATTGCCTCGCACGGCTGAATCAGAGCGGCCTACGCACCAGAAAAAAACCCAAGCCACCACAGGTTGCCAATCTTGGTGAAATCCCCGAGCCTTTCAGCTCCTAAAGTGACCTCAGTGCATCTGAAATCACATGCAGTTCCTTCTTCAGCTTTCCTCCTTCCTAAGCCCATTTGTCTGGTGCCACTTGTGCTGAGAGCATCCAGAAACGATGCTGTGCCACCAGAGGTGCTGCAGAGCAGCCAAAGTCTAAGAAGGACAAACTGAAACTTGTCCAGCGAGGTGTGACAGAATTTGTAGTTATTTGCTCCTTAACCTGCACTTTGCAAACCCAGAGTGGTCAAGTGGAGGATGCATGTGCAGCCTAACTAGTCTAAAAGGTGTGGACGGTGGGCCAGGATGTGCTGTGCTTTAGAACAGCAGTGGTGATACCATTGGTGGTGATACCAGCAGAGCCCTGAAACTCAAACAGCAATCTGCTGAGAAAGTGCTGGTGAGGGCAATTTTGTGTTCCTCCTCCACTCCAAGCTCCTATTATCTCACCTTTCCATATAAACCGTTTTAGTTACACATATTTTGCAGCCCAGAAGGCCAATCACATCCTCGGCTGCACCAAAAGAAGTGTGGCCAGCAAATAAAGAAGGTGATTCTATCACTTTGCTCTGCTCTGGTGAGACCACCAGAGTACTGCATTCAACTCTGCTGCCCTCCACACAAAAAGGACATGGACCTGATGGAGCAGCGCCAGAGGAGGGCCACAAAAATGATCAGGGGGATGGAGCAGCTCTGCTATGAGGACAGGCTGAGGGAGCTGGGGGTGTTCAGCCTGGAGAAGAAGAGGCCCTGGGGAGACCTAGTAACAGCCTGCCAGTACCTGCTACAAGAGGGATGGAGAGAGACTGTTAACAAAGGCCTGCAGTGACAGGATGAGGGTCAAAGGCTTCGAACTAGAGAAGGGACTGGATGTTAGGAGCAAGTTCTTCACCATGAGGGTGGTGGAACACTGGAACAGGTTGCCTGGGGAGTTGGTTGGAACCCCTCCCTGGAGATACTACAGGTGAGGCTCAAGAGGGTTCTGGGCAACCTGATCTAGTTGAGGATCTCCCTGCTAACTGCAGAGAGGCTTGGACTAGGTGACCTTTGGAGGTCCCTTCCAACCCAGACCATTCTGTGGTTCTATGCATCTATGATTTTGTGTGCAGAAGATCACATACTGGTCTGCTTCCCCTCCTGCTGGCTGTCTCTTAAATTACTGCTAATGCTGAGTCATCATAGCACAGGATTAAAACAGTTTGAAAGGAGCAGAGAGATCTGGTTGTTGTAACCTCAGGTAAGAAATCCTGAAATACACCTCCAGTGCAGATTTAACACTTTCCCCCCGCTTGACACAGAAGATTAAGACAGAGGAGAAAATGACCCAGAGCTGAGATTTTCCTTTTTGACCACAGAATCACAGAAACATTCAGGTGGGAAAAGACCCTCAGGATCTCCAAGTCCAACCCTGAACCCTACTCTACAAGGTTCACCCCTAAACCATATCCCCAAGCACCACATCCAATCCACCTTCATACACATCCAGGGCTGGTGACTCCACCACCTCCCTGGGCAGCACGTTCCAATCCCTGACCACTCTTGCTGGGAAAAAAATTCCTCCTACTGTCCAGTCTAAACCTACCCAGTGGCAGCTTGAGGCCATTCCCTCTTGTTCTGTCACTAGCACCTTAGCAGCAGCCATTGCCATCACCATTGTGACCATCACCATCATAATTTATTGAGTTTATTAAGTAAAATCATAATTATTATCATTTCTGCAGCCCAGACATTTCTTGTCCTGCCAGAGAACTGGAAGACTTTTTTTTTCCTCTTTTTTTTTTTTTTTTTTTTTCCAGAATAGCCTTTTGTTATTGCAGAAAGGAAAGAGCTTGTTGGTCACAGCAGTCAGGAGACCCATGCTTGTATTTCCAGCTGAGCTGCAAGCTTCCTGTGTGACCTTGCAACTCCCCCGTACCTCCGTTTCCCGTTTGTAATGCTGGATGATAAACACTTTGGTGAAGCAAGGCTGACACTCTGTTGGCAGAAACTCCTTGCAGTTCCTTGCTCAGGCAGTGACAGAGAAGTCTGAAGTTTGCTTCAGCGACTTGGATGGCACCTATATTGTATATTGTAAGGGAAGGTGGATCCTCACTTGTGTTGTGTGAGGAGGTCTGTGTCACTCTCCTTTACATTGGTGTTTGGGAGGCTGCTTTGGGTCTTCCTGGCTCTCTGGGTTGCGAAAGAAGCCCAAAGGTGGGAGGAGGTGTCAAAACTACCTTCCAGAAAGGGGAGATGAATGAAGGGAGCAGCCCCCAAGGCACTGAAACCGAAAGTTCCTGGGTCCTTCCCAGCCCAGGTCTCTTTTTCAGGCTCTTACCAACAGTCTGTTTTGCCTTTTCCTGGAGGCAGATGTCTGAAAGCCTTTGTGTCTTGTTTAGTTTGTTTCCTCTGAACTACATTTTAAGATGTCTTCCTGTCCAAACACACCTGTGACAATCAGTGTAAAGTTTTACCACACCACCACAACAGGCTTTCTGCCTTCATTTTGCTCAGAGAGAAACAACTCCCTTCTATGTGAAGGCACTGAAGCACCACCTTGGCAGCTTCCCCATCTCACCAGATGTTCTCCCATCTTCTAACCAAGGGGTGTATGTGCTTGCAGTACAGCAGACTTGGTAGGACTCCAGGGATTCCACAGAAAAGTTCTTCCCACCCTGAGCCCAGGAAGTGTCTCCTTGCAGTTGGCAATCTACGGCATGTGTGCCAAAGACAACATGGTGGTAGATTCCAAATGATAACAGAGAAAACATGTGGCCACACAGCTGGAGGCATCTAGATGTGGGTAAGGCAGAGTGTCGCAGACTTTCTGGGATTTCCTTCTAAAGAACAGCAGGTCTTGTGGAGGTTAGTGAGTGCATTCAGCATCCCACTCTGATGTGGGTGGGGTGCTCACCAGGCTGGCAGCATGGGGAACCCTGTGGAGGTGCCAAGGCTGAGGGATGGGCACAGCCACTACCTGCTTTAGGGAGTGTCAGTCTTTCCTTGGCACCTTGGAATCAAGGGTCGTTCACCCAACCAGTGCCATCCCAGGAGAAAAAAAAGGCCATGGCATTAAAAATAAAGCCCAATTCAGCCCTCATGCTCTCCACCCCTCTTTTAGGATGACAGTTTGCACTCATGACTTTTCAGGAAGGGAAGGCTGAAAAACTGGGTGAAGATGTTCAGCTTATTTTCAGCAGCTCTTAGCTGTTTTAAGCAACCTGGCAAGGAAAGAAAATTTTTTTGGCATTAATTTATGAGTACAGGAAACAGTTTAAGGAAGATGCAACCTGTAAGTTCCTGTGTTTCTTCCTGTTAAATAAGGATCATGTTTAGAAAACAATGAAGATGAAGTTCTGCCTCACCTATTTTAAACCATGTTCCTGTTGAAGGGAAGAGACCTCTTCTGCTGGAGAACTCATCCATGAAATCTGGTGCCCTCCCCCCTTGGCCGTCCATCACAGTGCTTAACCATGTCCTCTCTCTGCTGCCCAACAGATGAGGGCATTTGTGGAGCCTACATTTTCCTGGTAAAACACATAGCAAAGACGAAAGCTGAAGTCCGTGGTGACACCTTTTCTGCTCCAGGAGGCACAAACTCCAAAGTGCTCGCACTGACTGTGGTGTAAATTGAGGGTAAAATTGCCTGTGAGGAGCATATGGTGTTTTCACCACAGTGTTGGGGAGCAGTACTCTTTCTTTGGTTCTTCATGCCCAGCCTCTCCTGAAACCCCAACTAAAACCACACTGTAAATTAAGTGTTATTAAATGGTGGCTATGGTATAAATACACATCACTGCCTGCCATGTATGCACCAATTAAAGTGCAGATGGTGATTCTAAGGGTGGCTGGCACCTAAGCAGTGCCTGGGTAGAGGGATTTCAAATGTTATTGGAAGAATGGACTGGACTGGACTGGACTGGACTGGAATGGAATGGAACGGAACGGAACGGAACGGAACGAACAGAACAGAACAGAACAGAACAGAACAGAACAGAAGAATAGAATAGAATAGAATAGAATAGAATAGAATAGAATAGAATAGAATAGAATAGAATAGAATAGAATAGAATAGAATAGAATAGAACAGGTAGGAAAAGTCCTTTGAGATCATTGAGTCCAACCTACCACCCAACACCATCTAGTCAACTAAACCATGGCACCGAGTGCCTCATCCAGGCTCTTCCTAAACACCTCCAGTGATGGTGACTCCACCACCTCCCTGGGCAGCACATTCCAATGGCCAATCTCTCTTGCTGGGAAGAACTTCATGCCAGGAGGAATATACAGCATTGAAGAACCTAATCCCTGCTTCAGCCTCACAAACCAGTACAAGTAAAGAGGTGGACACCCGGAAAGCCAACAACAGGTTTTTCAGTAGGTGCCTTTTGGTCAGTCCTGGGAGATGAAGAGGAGCCCTTGGCAAATGGTTTGCAGAAGGCAGGAGCTGAACAGCCCACACAGGAGTACAATGGCAATACTGTTTCCCCATACACTACAATAATGAATCATGGCTTCCCCTGGCTACTGTCGTTCACATAACCTTTGCAATAATTTATAATTAGATTAGTTGCCCTTTGGATAGGTGCACATGCATATTTTTTTTTGAAGGGTTGCTAAGGTAACTGATGATTTCCTTATTTCATCCTGTGTAAGGGGAAATTCTACTTCCTAGTGAGCCTGAACTCGAGACTCAGTGAAAACAGACACTTGTTTATCAGGAGTTTCAGTGCCTCTACAGTTACCAAGCAGAGAACTCTTAACCTGTTTCATAGGGGTGTGGTGGGGATTGTATAATTTCATTTTAATGGTAAAAGAAGAGCTGGTGTAACTCAGGTGGACTGTTTCACCACCAAGACAAAGGAGTTTTGTTTTTAAATTTCACTTTCTAAAAGACTTTTGACACTTCCTTATAAACCTTATAAACTCAGCCTCTTTGCTCTGCTGTTTTCCCTCCTCTAGCTAACAGTGCAGTGCCATTACTGCTACGCACACACACACACACAAAGGCAAGAGAAGTCTGTGTGGGTGGATGATAATGTGCCTCTGCTTGACCTGACCCGTTCTCTCTTTTGAAGAGCAGAAGTTGGAAGTTTTATAAATCAAACAGCTGAAGGGAGAACAATTTCTACATTTTTCCTCCCCTCTCCCGCTTACACAAACAGGGAGGTCCAAACCAAGAGGGAAGCTACAACAGAAGTTAAAGTGCATGTGTCCCAGCTGTGGGAAACATAATAGACACCTTCTGAATAAGCAGCAAAATTCCCTGTTATCTTGGCCTTTTACCACTCTGCAGCACACGACAGAAGGAAAGAAGTTCTCTGGCTTCTGGGGAAAAAACCCAAATCAGCATACTAGGCTCAGTGGCTGGCTGACTACAGAATCCCTCTGAGCCCCGAGGTGCCATTTAGCAACAGCCCCCTCCACCCACAGCATGCACATTGTGACCAGCTTGCTCCCAGGCAGCCTGCTTGTGGTGCGAGTAAATGGAGCAAGAGGGGTGGCAACGCCTTGGGGCTGAGGCCAGTGATGGATAACAGCACCAGTGCCAGATGGCCTCAGACAGGGAATTTCCCTTCTCTCACTGAAACTCTCTTGTGCATCCTGCTCTGGCGAATTTATCCCCAAACACTCTGGCTTGGCCTCAGTAGTGGGATGGAGAAAGTCAGCCCCCAGATATCTCCCTGCTCCCCTTCCAGAGACTGCATCTGTGCAAGGTACCAACACTGCTGGCAGAAAAAGAGCTCCACTAGCTGATCCTTTGTGGGTGTGCTCATGTGCAGATGTGTAAAAGAAACTTCTCCAGGATATATTATTGTCTGGAAGTTTAAAAGTAGTCTGTAATTTGATGAGTTAAAGGACAAAGGTGAGTGATCAAGTATTATTTGATCTGTCAGAAAGTTCAATGCAGTTCAAGGTTACTGTAATAAATGGAAATGTTTACCTAACCTTTCTCTATCTGATTCATCACCAGTTGTGAGATATGTCCCCAGTGACACAGGAATGTATGACTATAACCAAGAAACAAGCAGATAAGAGCTTTACAGTGTATACCTCTGGCTTTATATAAAACAGCATATTAAAGAGAAGGTTGCAGGTATATATGTACATTCCACTGACAGTGTGTTGCTCAGCTGAGGTCTCACACAGCAGCCAAACCCCACAGAAACTCTTCTGAACTGTCATCCTGAGAGCTTCCACAGATAACATTTTTTATCTCTGTTTCTTCCCCCTCTCTCAGTAAGGGTTTTCTGTAATACTTTTGGGTAAGTGACACCAATATTGAGAACAAAATGCTCCACAGCTCTCATTCTTCCTTTCTGACCATCATAGCAGGAGATCTTACTTTGAGTCACTGCGGAGTAAAAGCCCCAGTTCTTCACCAAAGGTAAAGATCTGTGTCAGAAACTGTCTCAGATTACTTAAGGGGTGTGAAAGTCCACGCCATGCCTGTGGTTTTATCAGCAAACTGATCTGGTTGATGGGTTTTGAGAGAAAAATAATCCTTTGTCAAACACATGTGATACTTTCCCACTGAAGTTTTTCATAAGGAAATGATATTTGTAAGAAAATTTATCAAGGCATAATGTAGTAGTTTTCAGCTGACCATAAAAAAACCCAAACACACCAAACCCAAGCCCTTTGTTTCTAAAGGAATGTTCATTTAAGGATCACTTAGAATTAAATTTGTGGTGGTAGATCATTCAAATGTTAAAGATTGGAGCCCAACGGGATGACATTCAACAAGTCCAAGTGCCGGGTGCTGCACTTTGGCCACAGCAACCCCATGCAGAGCTACAGGCTGGGGTCAGAGTGGCTGGAGAGCTCCCAAACAGAGAGGGACCTGGGGGTGCTGGTTGACAGCCGCCTGAACATGAGCCAGCAGTGTGCCCAGGTGGCCAAGAAGGCCAATGGCATCCTGGCCTGCATTAGGAAGAGTGTGGCCAGCAGGAGTAGGGTGGTCATTGTGCCCCTGTACTCTGCTTTGGTTAGGCCACACCTTGAGTCCTGTGTCCAGTTCTGGGCCCCTCAGTTTAAGAAGGACATTGAGACCCTTGAAGGTGTCCAGAGAAGGGCAACAAGGCTGGGGAGAGGCCTTGAGCACAGCCCTGTGAGGAGAGGCTGAGGGAGCTGGGGTTGCTTAGCCTGGAGGAGGCTCAGGGGAGACCTCATTGCTCTCTACAACTACCTGAAAGGTGGTTGTTGCCAGGAAGAGGTTGGTCTCTTCTCTCTAGCAACCAGCACCAGAACAAGGGGACACAGTCTCAAGCTGTGCCAGGGGAAGTTTAGGCTGGAGGTGAGGAGAAAGTTCTTCCCCGAGAGAGTCATTCGCCATTGGAATGTGCTGCCCAGGGAGGTGGTGGAATCACCATCCCCGGAGGTGTTCAAGAGGGGACTGGCTTGGTGCCATGGTCTAGTCATGGGGTCTGTGGTGACAGGTTGGACTCGATGATCTTCGAGGTCTCTTCCAGCCTTAGTGATTTTGTGATACTGTGAGATCAAAATCAAACCAAAACTCACCACTTGTTTTTGGAATTTCCAAACTTGCACTTTTTTTTTTACACCCCCTTTCTTCTTTATTTTTGACCTTTTGTCCTGCCTAGGATTGGGGCTTTGCATTCTATGTAGAAAACATCGATTTGGAGGCAGGGATGATTCCCATCTGGAGATTTCAAGTTTGAAAAGGAGGTATTTGTTTGTTCAGTGCACAAAAGAAGTCACACAGAGACAGCAGCAGCAAGCGGCCGGAAGAGTGACTCAAAACATCTTGCAGATTCTGAGCTTCTTCCAAGATTTCAATCCTTTTGTTTTGGAGAGTTGCCCCTCTTTGACATAAATTAACGGCTGGTCAGGAGGACCAAGCCAATTCCTTCAGATGCACAGGGAATTCTAAGTCATCTGTGCCTGTTGAAGGAAGCTGCGCACTTAGTGTCAGTCTGGCTACTCCAAGGGCAGTGGCAGCACCCTTTAACTGGCAGAAATCCCAGCTGTAACCTCATGGAGCACAGTGGGACTGAGGAGTGCAGTGGTCTCTCCAAAGCTCCCTGGTGGACGAGGGTAGGGCATGTATCTGTTGGAGAGAGTGCAAAAGAGGGCTGTGAAGAGGGCTGGAGCACATCCCCTACGAGGATAGGCTGAGGGAGTTGTGCTTGTTCAGCCTGGAGAAGAGAAGGCTCCAGGGAGGCCTAATAGATACCTTCCAGTACTTGAAGGGGGCTACAGGAAAACTGGGGAGGGACATTTTATAAGGGCTTGTGGTGAAAGGTTACAGGTTGGACTCGATGATCTTCGAGGTCTCTTCCACCCTTGGTCATACTGTGAAAGAACAGGGCAATGGCTTTAAACTAGAGGAGATTTATATTAGACATTAGGAAAAAGTTTTTCATTACAAGTGTGGTGAGACACTGGGATGGTTTGCCCAGGGAAGCTGGGGATGCCTCACCCATGGAAGTGTTTACAATCAGGCTGGTTGAGGCTTTGAGCAACCTGGTCTAGTGGGAGGTGGAACTAGGTGGTATTAAAGGTCCCTTCCAACTCGAGCCACTCTGTGACTCTATGATTCTGTGACTCTATTCTATGATTCTGTAATTCTGTGTGCAGAGTGCATGGGAAGGGAGGTTACTCCCAGAAGAGGGGCAACATTCCCACATTGGCCCAGGTCACTGTGCCGTTGGAATGCATCACTGGAGCATGTTTGCCGCAGCTGTTTCCAAGTCAAAGTGAAAAGAATCAGAAGAGGGAACAAGGTGTGTAACAGTGGTTAAGCCCACATCTGCTAGCAGGGAAGTGGAAGTTAAAAGCATTGCTAAATGATCATCATTTCTCTGTAGGTGTATCTTCTACCTGAAAAAAACCAGACCAAACCAAACCCTGAAAATCCTTTTAGAATTAAAAGAAAGAGTTCATCAGTGATATAGACAGCGAGACTGAGGCACCCTCAGCAAGTTAGCTGGTGATACCAAGCTGAGTGGTGTCACTGATAAGACTGAAGCATCCTTCATGATGCCATCCAGAGGAACCTGGACAGGCTGGACAGGTGTGGTGAAGAGAATCACATGAGGTCCAACAAGACAAAGAGTAAGGTCCAGCACGTAAGTCAGGGCAACCCTTGATGCCAATACAGACTTGGGGATGATGAGGTTGAGAGCATCCCTGCAGAAAAGGACTTGGGGGTACTGGTGGGTGGCAAGCAGGACATGAGCCAAAATGTGCCCTTGCAGCCCAGAAGGCCAAGGGCAGCCTGGGCTTCATCAAAAGGAGAGTGGCCAGCAGCTTGGGGGAGGTCAGTCTGCCCCTCCACTCGGCTCTGGTGAGGCATCATGTGGAGTACTGTGTTCAGCCATGAGACCCCCAACACAAAAGAGATGTGGACCTGCTGGAGTGGGTCCAGAGGAGGCCACAAAGATAATCAGATGGCTGGAGCACCTCCCCTGTGAAAACAGGCTGAGAGATTTGGGTTTGTACAGCCTGGAGAAGAGAAGGGTCTGGAGAAACCTTACAGCAGCATTTCAATATCTGAGAGGGGAGGGACTGTTTCAAAGGGCTTGTGGTGATAGTATGAGGGGCAATGGTTTGAAACTGGAGCAGGGTACATTTAGGATGGATATCAGGAGGAAGTTCTTTACAATGAGAGTGGTGAAACACAAGAACAAGTGGCCCAGGGATGTGGTTGAGGCCCCATCCCTGGAGACATTCAAGATCAGACATGATGTAGCCCTGGGCAGCCTGATCAAGTAGGAGGTGCCCCTGCTGAAGAAGGAGGGCTGGAAAAGAGGTTCCCTTCCAAACCAATGCCATCTGTGAATCTGTGAGTTCTTTTTCAGAAAGTGTGGGGGCACCTGGAGCACTTGGAGAAATGAGTTGTTTAAGCAATTTGAAATGATCAAACATCTGAGGTGAAACACACTGGAATAACCTGGAATTTAAAATTGCCTGTCTAGGCACAGACTTGTTGGATTTCAGAGTACCAAAGGGAAAAGACAGTTTTTTTAATGTATTGTTAATAAATTACATAGGTACAAAATAAAAAGCAATAGTTCTTGCACAGTAAAACAACCCCTCTTTGCTTTTTAAGGAATGCTGTCTTTATCTCACTGAAGGGGTTCCTCTTCAAGAAATGGGACAGAACTGGTGATATTTAAGCACTGATGTGATGTGAACCTGTACAACCACAGTCTTCAAAGTGGCCATTCCACTTCTTTCTGTAAAACCAAACCAAAACAATGGAAGTTAAGGGCCCAGCCACTCACACAGAATTCTGCTGGCTGGCTGACTCTAAGAAAGGAAGTGAAGAGGGAGGATCATAGAATCATAGAATCAATGAGGTTGGAAAAGACCTCAAAGATCATCAAGCCCAACCTGTCACCCAACACCTCATGGCTACTAAACCATGGCACCGAGTGCCATGTCCAGTCCCCTCATGAACATCTGCAGGGACAGTGACTCCACCACCTTCCTGGGCAGCACATTCCAATGGCTAACAACTCTCTCTGGGAAGAACTTTCTCCTTACCTCCAGCCTAAACCACCCCTGGCACAGCTTGAGACTGTGTCCCCTTGTTCTGGTACTGGTTGCCAGGGAAAAGAGACCAACCCCCTCCTGGCTACAACCTCCCTTCAGGTAGTTGTAGACAGCACTAAGGTCTCCCCTGAGCCTCCTCTTCTCCAGGCTAAGCAACCCCAGCTCCCTCAGCCTCTCCTCACAGGGCTGTGCTCAAGGCCTCTCCCCAGCCTTGTTGCCCTTTTCTTGTCACGTTCAAGTGTCTCAATGTCCTTCTTAAATTGAAAGGCCCAGAACTGAACACAGGACTCAAGGTGTGGCCTAACCAATGCAGAGTGCAGGGCAGAATGACTTCCCTGCTGGCCACACTGTTCCTGATGCAGGCCAGGTTGCCATTGGCCCTCTTGGCTGCCCGGGCACACTGCAGGCTCACGTTCAGCCTACCATCAACCAGCACCCCCAGGTCCCTTTCTGCCTGGCTGCTCTCCAGCCACTCTGACCCCAGCCTGTAGCACTGCATGGGGTTGCTGTGGCCAAAGTGCAGCACCCGGCACTTGGACTTGTTGAATGTTGATGGACTCTGCCTATCTGTCCAGCCAGTCAAGACCCCCTGCAGAGCCCTTCTACCCTCTAACAGATCAACTCCTGCTCCCAGCCTAGTGTTGTCTGCAAATTTACTGATGACTGACTCAGTCCCCTTGTCCAGATGAACAATAAAGATATTGAACAGGAAAACAGGGTGCTTCAGAAAACATAAACAAAGTGTGACATTAACTTTGCTGCATGGCATGTAGAAATCAAATGTATAAATGTTTAATTTCTACTCTCTTCTCTGATTTCAGTGCTGTTATACCACACAGCATTGTATGTCATAAAGCACACACAAAATATGCCTAACATTTATTCTAAAATAAGTAAAAGGTATGTACAGAAAATGTACTGTGTCCAGAATGGTGTGAAAATAAAAACTTTATTGACTATTACATTAAAAGTTTATTAAACTTTTCCATTCAGAGGATAATTAAACATCACAATGGCACTATTATAATACTTCAAAGTATCCTAAGCACCTAAACATATTCTGCTGGAATGAATCACACATGAAACGTAGAATAGAATAGAATAGAATAGAATAGAATAGAATAGAATAGAATAGAATAGAATAGAATAGACCAGACCAGGTTGGAAGAGACCTTTGAGATCATTGAGTCCAACCTATCACCCAACACCATCTAATCAACTAAACCATGGCACCAAGCACCCCATCAAGTCTCCTCCTAAAGACCTCCAGGGATGGTGACTGCACCACCTCCATGGGCAGCACATTCCAATGGGCAATCTCTCTTGCTGGGAAGAACTTATTCCTAACATCCAGCCTAAACCTCCCCTGGTGCAGCCTGAGACTGTGTCCTATTGTGCTGGTGCTGGCTGCCTGGGAGAAGAGACCAACCCCCACCTGGCTACAACCTCCCTTCAGGTAGGTGTAGAGATCAATAAGGTCTCCCCTGAGCCTCCTCTTCTCCAGGCTAAACAATCCCAGCTCCCCCATCCTCTCCTCACAGGGCTGTGCTCCAAACCCCTCCCCAACTTTATTGCCCTTCTCTGGACACCTTCCAGCAACTCAACATCTTTCCTAAACTGAGGAGCCCAGAACTGGACACAGGACTCAAGATGTGGCCTAACCTAAATCCAAATTCATGTTGTATCCACAGCCCTCTATTTTGTCTGTGCTGATTTCTCAGAGAAAAAGGAGTTTGGTCCCCTGAGCCTTTCTGAATTAACACTTAAAGGTGTTAGGAAAGTCACAGATGTACAGTTTAGTTGAACAAACTCTTGTGCTCACTTTTGTTGTTGCCAGGAGTTTGAATCACAGAATGCCTTAAAGTGGAAGGGACATCAGAGATCACCTACTCCAACCCCCTGCCATAGGCAGGAGCACTTTTCACTACACCAGGTTGCTCAAGGCTCCATCCAACCTGGCTTTGAACACCTCTAGGGTGGAGTCACCCACAACCAGACTGGGCAACCTGTTCCAGAGTCTCATCACCTTTGTACTGAAGAACTTCTTCCTCAGCTCCAGTCTAAACCTACTCTTCCTCAGCTTCAAACTGTTCCCCCTTGTCCTGTCTCTAGACACCCTCATGAAAAGTCCCTCTGCAGCCTTCCTGGAGGTACTGGAAGGCAGCTCTAAGGTCTCACTGGAGTCTTCTCTTCTCCAGGGTGAACAATGCCTTCTCCCTCAGCCTATCCTCACAGCAGAACTGCTCCACCCCTTAGATCATCTTTGTGGCCTACTCTGGACTTGCTCCAACAGCTCTGTGTCCTTATTCTGGGGACACCAGAATTGGAGGCAGGACTGGAGGTGGGGTATTACAAGAGCCAAACAAAATGAAGCCCATGAAATAAAACATTTTTTGTGAGGCCCCAGTGCCACCTGTTACTGAGTTCAATTTGTGTATGAAACACCTTCATTTCTCAGCACAAAACATGAGGACATCATCCTTTTTTCCTGTTTGCCATAGCCATCCTGTGTCCCAGCCACTCTCAAAGCTCAAGAGAGCACATGATTTCCACCCCTCTTTTGCTGTTGACATGCTTTTGGTCAACTGGTTCTCATCCAGTCAGGAGATATTCAGGGTGTTGTCACCTCTTCACAGCAGAGAATGTGCCACAACAACACCCAGAGCAAA